>OX387436.1:4200000-4612168 GCA_947563755.1 Lochmaea crataegi
TCAATAGTCGATGATCAGTGCAAATTTGCCCTGTCAAGAGCTCATAAAACTGAATTCGTCAGTATGGATCACCATCACTTGGTTCTTATTTCATTTGGATTTCATACGGATTTTAACTCCTTCCATTCTTAATAATTGACAGTTGATGCATTATAATCCACCACGAATTCTCCAAGGGCATTTATTTTAATTACTTCAGTCACTGGGCATCCATTTTTTCATTCATCACTAAACCCATTTCACTGAGTTTTGCAATTGAATCGCGGATGTACACGTGTTTAAAATTTTTTTAAGTGCAACATATTTCCGCTCGGTTCCCTGCAATTCGTGACAGTTATTTCGTGAAAAGGGACGGAAGTATGTAACAGGAAGCAATTGGAGCGCGCGCTATTTCATTTAACCAATGAGCGCTAGTGTTGGTAAATTTCGCCGACAGATGGTAGCAACGAATTTACCGAGAGGTCGGTATTGTTAGCCAATAGTGTATGCAGCAGCTGTACACTTGAGTTACAGTGTTGTGAATGAGCTCATTTATATGCATAAACTATTTCAATAATTTTATTCACTGTTGCTAATAATAAGTGTTTGAAAAAAGTGCAGATCATTCATAAAAAATCAAATCAAATCAAAGCCGGCCCTGTCTCTCGACTGTAAATTTTGGTGGCTGCGCCCCTTTCAAGAACATCATGGAATAAGGTTTTGTTTACGCATACGACGAGCGTAGAGAACTGCTTTTGAGTGATTTGGGAATTAGTGAAACGAAGACAAATAGTTATTTCACAGACAGTTTATAAAAGTTCTTAGTAATCGGAGAGTAAATGAAATAGTGAAGATAAATAGTGTCATATTCAAGTGGTAAAAATAAATAAGAACTATTATACCGAGTGTAAATAAATTAGTAGACATTAAGTAGAGCGTGTATATAAATTAAGTTTAATAAATAAATCAATAGATAGTAATTAGCCATATTGTGTATAATTCTAGCCCACCGGTAAAAACTATTTAAATAAATAACAAAAACATTACAATACACATACATGCGAAATGAGCCCGTCCCTCCCAGGATACATCGCTCTAAGCGCAATATACTTCGGGGAGAACTTCCACCAACCCCCATCTCATCCGATAGGTCCTCATCGTCGACGTTCACGCTTTTGGCGTACAGCGTCCCTAGCCAAATGGCTGCTGGCTGGGGTCGTGCTGTCTTCTTCTTGGCTGTGTAACCACGGTGGTTATTTCTTCAGCTGTCTGCTAACTTTCTTTTGTCTTCTAATGTGTGTTTTTGCGCTGCCTCTTCAAGGGGCGAATACTTAGCCGACAAACTGCGGCTAAGTCGACCTTATAGAGTGGATTCACTTGTTTTTGCTGGCCTAGTTGAAATACCGACTCATCTTTATGATGACAAGTGACTTTAGGCCATTAACTGAGCCTGAGACTGTCACCTGCTCGAGAATCTGTTACTTCGTGGGTGTTGCTGTCCTTTTGTTGGTTGCAGCTTGGGCGTAGCTAACTCCTGGCTTCGTTGCTTTTGGGGCTGTTTACCTCGTCTTCAAGTTGTTTGGGGCCTTGGGCATCATCTGTAGTTCGCCGGGTGTTCTCCCTGGCAGTTTGCGCAGATGGCTGGCTTGTTCTTCGGTCCTGGGCATTCGTTTCTATGTGGTCCTCCGCAATTCACGCATTTAATGCTCACGTTCTGTATGTGTTGAATTTCCCTGATTCTGTCTTTTTTACAACTTCGAGCTTTCGCCAGTTCGTTTGAACAAGTTCAATCTCCGTCCGATCGCTTTCTCAGAATCCGCTTCGCTTGCTTTTGAGTATCTAAGACACGTCCTATCTACTCGGCTGCTTGCTGTCGACTTACACACTTATCCGAATATCTTTTCTCAACAACAAATATTGGTGACACTTATCATTACATCATTTGCAACATTAGAGCTTCTTAACATTATATCACAAGCGGAGTATCCATTTGGAAATCACTGATGCAATCTGTATAATCAATACTTAGAGGTTTGTTCCAAATGACATTTAGAAACCGTTCTGGAATCATATCAAGTACTGTATAGTGCGCAAACTCAAATTAGGGATGGACTTTCACTTCAACTTTATCACCCCTTCCAGAAGTTAGTTTTTGTATCGTCACAAGAACGATACTATAATCAGTAGGAAAGCGAAAGAAATACAGCATTTGCGCGAACGATTCCTAAAACGGTTCTATAGCCAGTTGGAACAAACCTTATATCAATGGATAACATTTTTTGGAATCTTTGCTGTTATAAATTGAATTTCATTATATATATTTTCATAACTCAATTAAATTGTTCTTCATGATCTCTTTCCACAATATCTCTAGTTTTAAAGGTTTGTTTATTCTGAGAAAATGTAATGAACTCAGAATTCCAACTATAATAATCCTCCCAAAATTATTAAACTTTTTTATGACACGGAGCAAAATGCTTTAGATACCTCTTTATTACTTAACTGTAAAAGTAATTTAACTTTCTATATAGAAACTGTTTCTGGCCAGACTACACCTCATAACATTCGTTAGTAATTTTCTACTAAAAAAGGATCGCAAAATTGTGAACTTTCTCTCTCGCTCATCGTATCTCTTAAACGTAATGAACTGAGAAATAAGTTACCACGAAGCAGATGCGGAACAACAGGGGATTTTGGGAAACGCCTTATTATTATTATCGTCATGTTAATATACAAGGTTCAACTATTTGAGAGGAATTAAGTTACCAATTCAATTTTTATTTTATAGTTTACTTTATCAAACATCAATTGGAGTGAATATAAAAAATTTTAAATTATGAAATTATTTGATTTCTCAATTAGATTGAAATGTCCATGTGCATTGCGTCAATACGGTCTATTGTGTCCCAATCCAAGTTAGATTATCCCTTCGATCCAAACTTCACAAGGAAGTTGACACAATCTGTGAAGAGGTTAGCCCTTCCACATCCCCAGGGCGCACAAACGCAGCTCCTAGAGTCAGTGGTCTGAATAATTCAGCAACCACAAAGTAGCAGATATTGTGCTCCGCTGATCCAGTGGAAACAATAGTATCGATAAGCGAAGAATGATTATTAAATTTCATAAGGGGGCGTCCATTAATTACGTGAAGCATTTTTGAGATCATACCACATACAGTTAAACTGGAAATCCATGCTATAGACATGTGCTTGAAAATGAACATCGAAAGTGGGTATAGAGGCAAGTTCCCTATTCTATCCGGTAGTCCGGCAGCATGCTCCCAGATCACATCAGGGCTGGTCTGAGATTGCCTACACTAACGGGCCACGGGCCAAAGCAGGAGCACTGCAAACTCCTGGTCAAAAAAACCACGGAATCCAAGTAAGGGACAAATGAGGAAAGTTACGGAATTGCTCACCAGTGATTTCACCATAAGGAAGCATATATTTGTCGGTTGTACATAAAAGAATAGGAAACACTCACACATCAACTTTGAATGCGAAGCACCGACTTATCGGATATGTAAAATCCTGGGACTGAAGCACTCAAGAAAGAATTTCTCCATGAAGGCTCTAGTTGACATACTATCAAGTCAGATAAAAAGAACTAGTCTCTCCACATGAACGGTACAACCAAATGCACAAAATGTCCAAAGGATGAGGTGCCGAAGACTCGGGGCCTGTGACTGAGTGTACCGTGTAATCAATTAAATTAGATTAGGGGGAAAATTAGAAAAAAACCTGATCTATACGATTTTCAGATGTAATGGTTTAGGGATTGTTGTTAATTAAAAACACTTATTCCATTGTCACTTCAGGTTTATCCTTTTATTAAATGATTATATGTGCAAGATACACTATGAATAAATGAACTCCAGTCAGTAGCAACGACCTCGTTGGAGTTCACCTTATTAATATCTATTTGTAAAATGTAAAAATGTACTATGTCTTCAATTGCAAAACTATTTATATTTTTTGCTTACTAATACTTTTATATCATTGTTGATAAATATATCTATCCAATATTATAAAAGTATTATTGCTGACGCTATTTTGTGAATGACCTGAAATTAATTAATTTATACGAGGGGCACTACACAGATACACAAAGCTTCAAGTCCGCCATTAGTGGAAAACTTTATAATTAAACAATAAGTTACCGGCGGTGAAAATCATAATAGGATGGTTATAAAATGCAAAAAACAAAGTGAAATTATTTTATAAGGCGCCTACACAACTGGCTACAAAAGCGGCGGAAAAATCTAAATACAAGGAATGAATGACTGATCAATTGAAAAATGAAAATATAACTACACTGAGCAATATCTTCTGGTAAAGAATTAGAAAATATTGAGAAGATCATAGTCATAGTGGTCGATTATTGGTGCAATACATGGTAGGTAAGATACTGATTATTTAAATTATGCTCCAAATACCTTTGGCAAGTACACACAGCTGAGGTGAGTTACTTTATTGAGAATAATTAGTTTAAAAAGAATATTTCGAGATGTAACTAATGCTACCAGCAAATAGATACAATTTATTGAAAGAAAAAAAACATACACAAGTACATCTACAATGAGAATTTTGGAACCGTTGGCGATACTCGTCACGGAACACATTGTACACTACCTTAAGTCTCTGAAGAAGATACCTTGGTTATCGAAACGCGCGTGAGGTGTTGGTGTAGTGGTAGTGTGAACTGTGCTCAGTGACACAAATACATAACAAAAAACAAAAAAAAGCTGCGGTATACAGGTACTTGCAAAAACAAATAGTCACATGATCTTGAACTCACCCTTCTCACCCTATGGACTATAATCCAAAGGAACAGGTATGTTGAAAAAATTATCTTCGTAGTTTGGTCAAGAAACTGGAGGTACTGGATTGCAAAAAATATATAAAGAAATGCGGTAGAGTGATGAACATTGAATAGCATGAGAAATTTGAGTATTTTCATACCAATGGCTGCAATATTGATATATTCGAAGGATTTGTGGAGTATTGAAATTTAAAAACGAAGGAGGTAAAAATTACAAAGGAATCAAAAAATAATATAATAATATGTATATCCCAATAATAATGAAATTCATGTATTGATGAAATTCAATCATACAAAGATGTGCTATGAAATTCATAATTTTCCCAATAAATGTATTCGGATGTTTCTGAGACAATTCTCATTTCATTTATAGTTTATACTTCAGATTGGTTTTTTAATGTCATGTTTTGGTTAAACCAAATTTCACTACGTACTGACAATTGAATATATATTTATGCAGGTGATATTTCAATTCCATTATCAGCAAATTGTGTAGAAATTCCACAGTTAAATTTTAGTCAATCAGTTTGACATAAATAACTTTTAATTAACCAAAATATACATTTTATTTCCTGTTGTTCATAAATGAAATGCTAAATTCGAAAATAAGTTGAAAAATATTTTATTTTCAGTTGTCATGTACAATGCCATTTTCATTGCAACAATGAAAAATATATGATTTCTTCCTAACCGCATTCAATGGTTGGAAAAAGTTGATATTTTGTATCAAAATTTTATGCAAAAGCAGAATGAGTTTAAATTAATGAATATCGTCAATTTATTCCAGTTTTATCAAACGCCGTTGAATAATTATAATCGTTAAAAGCAAACTAGTTGTACTGTTACACACCGTATCAAAGTAGTCCCTCATTTGGTAATGATTGAGGCTGCTGTCAAAGTAGCTCCAGTATTAGCAGAATATTTCCCCTTCCCTATACTGCCAAATACGTTCGTCCGTGGGAGTGTACCAGTTTGCGAGTGATAATGAGACAAACGGACAGAAATGTTACAATTCTGTCAGCAATGGATTTCCAGTACGAGGGTTGTTTTTTAGGGTTTGCATATATCAACATAGTTGGCGCCTGTCAACAAATATCAAACGTCAAAATTAACTGCCATGTTTAGTTAACTTAACGACAAAGTTTCCGCTTCGTTTTAAGCTGTATATGAAATGAATTTTTCAAGTTGATGACTCAGTCAAAAAATGAAGTAAGCCGAGAAAATTTTCGCGAATTAACTTTTTACAATTTTCAAGTCTGAACAAGAATGCCTGGCCGAGTTGGTTTCTGTTTTCTACAATGAAGCACAACATCAGTCGACCATTTCTCGTTCATATAAAGAATTTAAACGTGAACGACGAATTAATCTTATCAACGATCCAAGAACAGGTCCACCAACAACGGCAGTCACTCAGGAAAACGTCGTTGCTGTACGTAAGCTGATCCAAGAAGATCAACATGTCTCATATCGTGGGAGCATCGTTGGGCATTTCAAAGACCACAATTCAAAAAATGTTATATGAAGAATTATCTTTGAAAAAATGAGTTTCCCGTTGGATACCGCATCTGTTGACGGAAGAATAGAAAGCAATTATAGTCGATTGGTGTCAAAAAAACTCTACTCCGGCTTAACCCAGGAAACTAAATAGATATACTACTATAGTGGCTCTTTGTCCTATCCCACTGCGACCTTTGCAGATCTATTGTAGTCCTCCCCCATATTTAGAGCTCGATATCTAGCTTTATTCTTTTTATTAGACCTATTAGCCTGGATACCGCCTCCTTTGCGTAGCTCTCTGCCCTCGGGTGTGCATATGCTTCCTTAGCCTACAATGCCCTGTCAGCATTCCCACCATCATCCTCGTCGTTTCTCGACTTTGACATAGTAGGTCGCGTGACAGTCTGTCCGAAGGGCTTTTAAGGATTAGCTTAGCGTGCCTTTGCCCCGGAGTGTTATGCCACCAGCGCAACGCCTGGTTGTTTATCCATTGATGGATGCTCTCCTTAGTAAGGCATTTAGCAATTCCGCAGGTTCTGGCCCTATCATGACCTCAGTCGCCTCCTGCTTGGCTAATTCATCGGCCTTTTCATTGTCTTCAATTCCTTGATGGCCTGGCACCCAGGCTAGGGTCACTCTATTATGACTACCTAGTCTGTTGAGTGCCTTGCGACACTCCCACACCAGATTTGACGTTGTCCGATATAAGCTTATCGCCTTTAGTGCTGCTTGGCTATCGGAGTAGATGACGATTCTTTGGCTATCTACCTCCCGTCTCATCAACTCTCCTGCACAGCATTACACCGCCATCACCTCTGCCTGAAAGACAGTGGCATGTTTCCCAACGCTTAGAGAGATCGTGATCTTCTCTTGTACCCCATATATTCCGGCTCCTACTCCAGAGTCTGTTTTAGAGCCATCAGTGTACCAGTTGAGATTCGCTATTATAGGAGGCCCTGTCTCCCAGTCCTTTCTCTCTGGAATGACTACTGTGCATTCATTTTTAAAGCTATATTGTGGGGCAATCTGATCCATTGGCATTCCCAGTATTGGATCTACCTTTATTTCTTCATATAGCTTTTTGAAGACCTTACCGTGTCCTTGACTTATCGGAGGAGGCCCCTGTAATAATCTGTTACTTACAGATCTTGCATTTCCCTGAACGAAGATATGCAGTGGTGGCAAGTTCAGTATTACCTCCAGGGCTGCAGTCGGCATCGTTCTCATGGCCCCTGTGATACTTAGGCAAGCTTTCCTTTGCATACCACTTAACTGCCCTTGCGCCCCAATCTGCAGTGTCCTGGGCCACCAGACTACTGATCTATAGGTTATCATTGGCCTCACGACCTGTGTATATAACCATTTGGTCATGTTGGGATTCAATCCCCATTTCTTCCCACAAATCTGCCTACACCTTCCGAGAGCGATTCTGGCCTTGTGCGTGGTTTTTTCGATGTGAGAATTCCATGTAAGCTTATGGTCACAGATTACCCCTAGGTACTTAACTTCTTTAGCAAATGGAATTTCCACTCCGTTAATTTGTGGCTTTTGTAGACCTTGCAATTTCTCTTTTTTGTAAACGGTACCAGTGTAGTTTTGTGAAGGTTCACTGCCAGTTCTTCCTCCCTACACCAGCCACTTACTATATTAAGCGCCATTTGGGTGCGCTCTGATATCGAGTTTGGAAACCGTCCTCTTATGACGACAGCAAGATCGTCCGCATACCCTAGACACTGAATACCTTCATCGGACAGCCGTACTAAAAGAGTAGAATCGCCCACAAAAGGGGCGATAGCACGCCTCCCTGAGGGCAGCCCCTTCCCACCCCCGCCGTGATGGTTGCCTCTCCCAGGGTAGATGTGATTATCCTATTCCCTAGATTGGCTGCAAGCCACCTGCAGATGATGGGTTCGATCCCTCTTCTTTCCTGGTTATAGATATTGGAGACGCATTATTGAATGCTCCCTCTATATCCAGAAAAGTAGCTACTGCTCTTTCCTTGTCGTCGATCGACTTGGAAAGTAGCCTGTTTAAGTCATCCAGAGCCAGGTCTGTTGACTTGCCTTGTTGGTAGGCATACTGACGCTCGCTTAGAGGGCGAGTTTTCAGAGCGTTGTCCTTTATGTACCCATCTACTAGATTTTCCAAAGTCTTAAGCAGAAAGGACGTTAGGCTAATTGGTCTGTATGATTGGGGCGTTTGGTCTGAGATTCTACCTACTTTCGGAAGGTGGATGACCTTCACCTTCCTCCATATTACCGGAGTATATTTCCAGGCTAGGCTAGCCTTGAAGATCTTGCTTAGTTGCGGCACTAATGCCTCTTTACCCTTCTGCAGTAGGGCTGGATAGATTCCATCCTCTCCCGGTTATTTAAAGGGTTGGAATTAATCTATCGCCCATCTTATTTTATCTGGTCTTGTAATAGCAGTGGCAATTTACCAGTCTTCCCGACTGGGTCTACTTACCTCTTGGAGATTTCTGGCTACCTCCTGCCGACCTAAATACATGATAGCTCCTGGGAAGGAATAGCTCCTTGTCAGCAACTCCAAGCTTTCCTAAGCCGTTTCTGCATAGTTTCCGTCCGTTTTCTTCAGGAGACTTACCTTTTCATTGGAGCCTTCTTTGACCAGAACTTTGTGGATTCGGGCGCATTCTGTGATCTCTGTAATTTTCTCACGGAACCTTCTCCATGAGTCCCTTTTGGCCTTCCGGATCTCCTTATTATAGTGAGTAAGCTTACTCCTGTTTAGGTCCCAGTTTTGGTTGGGCTTGGCTTCATTGAATAGCCTTCTTACCTTGGTTCTTAATCCCTCTAGGTAATTATTCCACCAAACTGTGTTCCCTTTGCGTTGCCTTGTTCGTTCTGGACAGTTCACTCGGTAGGCATTCAACATTGCCTCGTTAACCTGGTCAACTGCCACTTCTAGGCTTTCTTTCCCTTTTATAGTGACTGTCCCATCCTTAAGTGACTCTCTGAGGGATTCATCATATCCTTCCCAGTTAGTCTCTCTTGGATTTCTGAACTATTCACTATTCACTATCACTATTAGGGCTGCTAACTTCAGCTCAAATCTGATATGCCTGTGGTCGGAACATGATGGTTCCTGCGATACCCGTAAAGCTAATATGTTATCATTTATTCTGTTGGTACTCAAAGTCAAGTCTAATACCTCTTTCCTAACCGCTGTGACAAAAGTAGGTTCTGTACCTCTATTGGCAATAAATAACCCTTCCCTAAGTATGAATTCATGAAATGACTCACCTCTTTTGTTGATGTCCGTACTGGCTCAGATTGTATGATGGGCGTTGGCATCGCATCCCAGTATAAGCTGCATGTCCCTCTCCCGGCAATAGTCTACGACAGCCTTTAATACCTGTGGAGGACAGGTCAGCTCATCTCCTGGACAGTAGGCGGAACAGACGACTACTCTCTTCGTCCCACCCTGCGTTTGGTATGAAAGGATTCCTGCAACCAAGTCCCCGGAGCAAAGCCCTGGAATTAGTATACAATTAACGCTCGCACTTTGTATTATACATGCTCTTGGCCTTAATGCTGGCCTATGATAGATTAACTTACCTGTTTGTTGTTTGAGGCCCGCTATGATCCTTCCATGTACCCAAGGTTCCTGCAGAAGGGCCACATCTATGCCTTCTTTTTCCAACCTTCGACACAGCACGGCACTGGCAGCCTTGGCGTGTTGAAGGTTGACCTGCAGAAACCTAACGCTGTCCTCTAGGTCGAAGAGTGGGAATTCTCTGTGGGCTCTGTGACCCTGGGCTCCCCCTGCTCCATGGCTTCAGCCTCCTCCCTGTCCGGTGACGGCCCTTTGAGAGGGCTAACGCCACTTTGCTGGTCAGCTTCCCCGGGTCTAACCTCTGTAAGAGATTCCCCCTTCTTCTTCCCCTTCTTCAGCCCTGGGCCCTTCCCCGAGGCACTTGCTCTCACCTGTGGGGAGGCCGCACTGCCGGTTGTGCCAGTGGAGGCTCCAGGCTTTACAGCCTCCCTCTCCACTGCACCTTTGGACTTGGGTCCCTGCTCCTTGACCTTGAAATGCATTCGGCCCATCCCGAAGTAGGGACTCATGTCCAGCCTTTTGATCTCCTCCAAGGATTCCTCATCCTTGGAGAAGGTCCACATCTGACCCCTTTCCATCGGGGTCTCTTCCCATATGGTCCAGAGCGATGTCCTTAGCTTCCGGTTGCTCACCTTCAGCCTGCTTAGGATTCGTTTACCCTCCAATCTCTCGCCATCCTCGTCAGGGACAAAGACGTAGCAAGCAGCTGCAGGTCTCGGTAGGCTGTCCCCCTTCAGGGTCCTGAGACTTGCGTTGTCCCAGGGAACCAGCGAGGGAACCACCCCATCCAACCATTCAGCACTCTCCACGACCGCGCAAGTGATTAGAAGGTACCCGGGTTTATGGGTGCATTTGACCTGAGGTCCGTCATCTGCCACCCCCTCGTATGCCTTCATGATGGAGTGCTGGACAGTGCCATCTGACAACTAGGATATCCTTCCTCCACTATGGCTACCCTCTCCGACGAGGCCGCATCCCGGAAGGACGGTATATCCTCCCTTCTGGGCCTTTTCGTCACGGGTCTTGCCTGTGGAGGGGTTGTCCCTTGTGACTTGGGGCGCTTCTTCACCTCTTCCGTAGCTTCCGTAGGGCGCTTCCTCGCCTCTACTTCAGCTTTGTTAGGGTGCTCGCCTACCTCTTCTCGTTTCTTCTTTGGTAGAAGCGACTTTGCGAGGTTCTCTTTGATTACCGCCTTTTTGGCTTCAATGTAATCAACAGAGCCTGCATCCTTTTCCTAGAGGCTCCCGCCAGTCTGGCGCCGCGGAGATCCTCCTCCGACATACGGTCCACCTCTTCCAGCGAGTTCGCTTTAAAACTCGCTTTCTGGTGACCGCCTTTCTTTTCTTTTTTCGCCTCCGAAGACGTGCTAGCCACGGCGGCTCCTTCAGCCTTGTCGTTGCTAGTCGACTCCTGGGCGCTTAGTTCTTTTTTTTTGTATTTTGATCCATCTGAATCCCACGAGTAGCTAGGGAATTTTTTGTCCACCTCCTCAGAGCCCCGCATGAGGAGGTAAGGCTGGGATACGAGAGGGTTGCGCTTGGTGCCCCCGGGGGACCGTTCGAGGCCACATTCCCTGTGACCATCCAGTACATCGGCACGGTACCTTCTCACCTTCACTTGGGGGAGTTGGTCCACGGTGACAGCTTTCGCAAAGGCTTTTGACGAGTTTTACGTCCTCTCACACTACTTATGGCTGCCACTGATCAAGAGCGTTGGCTCCTGACCGTTCCCCTATCCGCCACCAGGGGACGCGCCTGGTAGGTCCCTCCATACACTAAGTACTCGTACTTTCTTTGGATACTGATTTGTTTTTATATCTTTCGGTGTAAACGGTAAGATATTATCCGACTTGTAATTTGGTTTAGTTCTCAATACATAAAAGATTAACTTTGTCTCTTCAGCGGGTAGGTGTTTGATCATTCAAATATCAAAATAGCACATGTGAAGAATGATTGTTTTGTTTACAAACATATAAATGTGTTCAAATATATATCAAGATCTCCTTCAATTTTCCTAATTAAAAAAGTCTATGGGGGTTGGATCGGGTGATCTAAGTGGCCATTCCAACATTGGGCCTCGTCTAATTATCCACCGAGCAGGAAATGATTCGTTTAAAAATCTTCTTAAATCGAGAGCGTAAAGTGGAGGTGCCCCATCTTATTGAAACGCTAGCAAAGCTTCTGACATGGTATCATTATTTTCTAGTATTCGTGTTATTTCGGGATCAATATCTTCTCTGAGTAATTATTGTAGATAGGACTCGCCATTTAAGTTTTCCTCAATAAAATCTGGTCCAGCAATATGGTCTCAAAAAATGCCACACCGTACTTTAAATTTTTGTGGTCTTTGACTATGAAACTCCCGCATTACGTGAGGGTCATTTTCTGCCCAATATCTACAATTATATCTGTTTACTCTACCATTTAATGCAAATAAACATTCGTCGGAGAAGCAGATATTGTACAATAAAACTGTCGTGCAGTCGTTAGCTCATCAATTCACAAAACTGTAGACGCCGGTCGAAATCGTCTTTATGTAGCTCTTGGAGTAATTCAATTTTGTGAGGATGGGATTTGTGTTTATGTAAAATTCTAACAACACTACTGCGAAAAACACCTACTGCTCTAGAAATTTGTGATATTAACTGTTGCTCTTCTAACTTGAGCTCTCCTAAAACGGCAACTTCCATAGCCTCGTTGTTAACTACTCGTTGTGTTTTTTATTGGCATCTGATCATGTTTCAAAATTTTTTTGCAATAATTCGTACTTATCTGCGGCAGTTCTTCCAGGACGAGAAGCATTAAATTGTCTAGCTGTGGCTGTTGCAGATTTATTGTTTTCGTAGTATAATCCTACAATTTCAATTCTATCTTGCACAGTATACATCATTTTTACGGTAGATAGGTATGTTGATATTCGAATGAAAACTAAGCTACCTATTTGACACTTTATTTAAAAAACGTCAAATACCAGTTTTCCGGTCGCTATGTTTTTGGAATTATACGTAACTCCCAACTGATTGATTTTTCACACATGAGCAAAAAGACGTCCCCTTCATATGATTTTTGACGTGTTTTTCCATTTTTTCATAAAAGTGACGCCTTCAGAATTATGTGGGGTGGATAGTTTTCATTGAAATGCTAATTATACTAATAAAGACACAGTTTATTGTTTAACTTGAGATCTGTCCTCAAAAAAATTGTTTTTCGGCATCTTTAGCTAGTATTTAAAACTTTTTCGGTTTTCTGTTCAATAGTATTTCACAACTAGGTCAAATAGTTTTCATCTTTATCTTAAGTATGAAAACTTTTCTGTACTACACTGTCGTCAACAAGAATTCTCAGACTGAGCCCAGACCTTCTCCAGACTAGTATAAATGTAGAAAAACATTAGTAACTTAGTGTGCACTTCCTGGAAAACTCACATCCTGCTTTATGAAATACCTACTGGTACGGCTTCGGCATATCTCTTTCTGAAATAACTTGTAATCTTTCCACATACACAGAAGCAAAAATATTGCGCTACATTAAATCTTCTGAACATCCGTTCAGTTAGAGAAAGATATTACCACTGACAAAAATTGGGTGCAATATTTTTTTAACTACGTTGAGTTATTTCACAAGAAACTATAACAAAAGTTGTTTCTTTTTCGAACTTCTAGTGGAGTATCTAGAAATTAACGATTTTGATATCCGTCCTCGAATTAAAAATGTGGAGTTTTAATAACGATTCTTTCATAAATATACCTCATTCGTTTGATAGTTTTGGGATTTAAGTATGTACGATGGAAACTTGATTATTATAATCGGTATGAATGTGTTTGTTTACAATCGGTTAGTAATATAGACATTTCTTACCTTTAACCTTTGGAACGGTAGGGTAGTGACTCATCACTTAACTCCACTTCCATGCTAGCCGGAAAAGTACTTTTCCAGCTAGAAGGATGTGTCCCTTTTTCAAAGTATGGCAATATCATGTTGGGATGGTTTAAGAGAAAATAAGTTAATACAAATAACTGGTGTTTATTTTATCAAATAATAACATAAAGAAAAAAATTAAGAGCCAAAACTTATTTGAATTATTGTAAATATTATTTGCAACATTTGAATTTTCATCACTGTGAACCGTGGATGTTAGTCCATGTTGATGTTTAACGTGGTATTGGGCTTCGAAAGTTGACAAAGAGGCCAACGTTCCGGGATTTTCTGTATAGGATAACATATTTGCAATTTTTACTTGACCATGTAATGAGTTCTCCACATATCCTTAGGCTACGGCGCTGGATTTCCATCTTCCTAACTTTTTTAACTGTAGGATGTCTCAACCTGTATTTGCTAACAATGTAGCTGAAGTACGTCTAAAACAATGTCCCGTGAATCCGTGAGTATTTTCCAATTTCAAAAAATCCCCTATTTTCTTGGGAAAACCTCCAATATCATTGGGGCCACAAGGCTGATTTGTAATCTTCCAATTCCTTATTTGTAAAAAAAACGATGAGAACCAATGGTCTTGTCAAGATCCTAGTATTGCTTTATCATTTTTATTTATTCCGATTTTGTGATTGCAAATGTTCGGGAAGTACAGTTTTTTCAAAGGAATAACTATAATAGATTTATACTTAAAACGCCTTACAAAGTTTTGAAAATATTTTCAAAAACAATGACCGTTCACTCAGAAGAAACAACTACTTCTTGGGCTATATGCCCCGACAGACATTGAATTATACTTCTAAGTTAAACGGGGTCGGTATGATCTACAAAATTTTAGAATACAAGTGAATTTTTCATTCAAATATTTCGAATCTCCACGTTTTTTTTATTAAAAAACTTTTTGGTTTGTTTCCTTATTCCAGATACAATAAATGGTTACCCAGTAAGTGAGTACAATAAAGAAAATAGGATAAATATTTTTCATGAATTTTATAGTCGGCGAAACGTTTTTATCATCAATGACATTTTTTTTCTTCGCTTGTTCACTTCATCCATAAATGTACTGTATATGTATATGGAAAATGAAAACAAAATCAAATGTCATCCCAAAATAAAGTTACTATTCCACTACGTCATTAAAATTGACTTTCACAAAAAACTTGCACTGGTAATGCCAACTAAACTGTAAGTTATTAACTCCTGTCTATTTGCAAACTAGAAGGATTTCTTCTATGTTGTTAATAGTTATTTTTTGTTGCTTGGAAGGGCTTACAGCTCCAGCAGTTACCTCTTTTTTAGGAAAATCTAATTTTAAACCATATAACTTTCTGTCACGAAAAATGAATTGCACCTTCCCCTCATTATATATAGCACTTCTTATATTTCAATGACGGATCAGTTCGAATAACGAACATTATTGATACTGCGAATGGCGCCAGTTTAAATCCAATACCAAAAACATCTGACTGCAGAACAATAACAGCCAATCATAAGCCTTGCATATACACTCTCAGTTCATGGTGTTTTATTGGCTGCTAGCTCATTTGACAGTGTGTTAGGTTAGGTAAGTGTTGTTAGGAAACAGAAATTATATGATAGAAAACCCCAAGTAAAAGTGAATTACAGTTTTGCTCCAAACATTTATACCTCAACAAGGACTCCTCCATGGCTCCCCCTGTCCCATTTGCTCTACAATCTATCTGTGCTGCTACAACTATGATTTAATTTAAATTTGTAAACATACATATTGCAGTATGTAGATGACATCGCTTTGATCAGTAATGATAATCTCAAAATAACAGTGAATGAGATACAAAAACTTATAACAGAATAGTGAAATGATATGACAGGTTTAGGATGAAGCCCAAAGCCTGAAAGCTCAATGCATAATCTTCAATCTGTTCAATAACAATAAAAAATAGGCACAACTTACTAATGACATTAGTTCATGCACAGGTTTTCAATATAAAATAAAATGTTATCCACAATCACATTATAATAATTGAAGTTTAATCTAGAATTATGAAGCATATAAAGTACCACTTCATCCAGTAGTGGAATAATAAAATATACAAACTTGAATCAATTACATTTTAGTTATTTATTAATAATATTGACATTAACATTTATATTAATAAGCATTTCCTTTTTTGTTTTACCTTATTTCACTTCGTTTCTGTTAATAACAAGCAATTTTTTGATGAATCTTTAGAAACAGTGAATGGCTGCTCTTGTAAGGAAAGGCTAGTACCAGCAGTACCATGTATCTTCCTTGCGATATCAAGCTTATCAGATTTACATTTATGAAGAAGGTTTAGAGATCCCTATGAAAATTACAATGGTGTAACTGAAAGTATCAAACATTTTCCTATAGATGTCATGGCAAGCGTCGCGAAAATTATTGCCGATACAGAGAATAATGTACAACATCTTTTTCATAGTACACGTTATCTGCCATGGGGCTGTGAGTCTAACTGTTATGATTAAGCCACAATAACTGTTTCTTGTTAAAATTAGTCAATCAAAATACGGGTAGAATCGATATATTATAACAGTCGTATCATGATTGATTGATAATTGTAGCACTAGTCAGCTTTCAGGCTTTTTGCTGCTCTTGGTTGTGCCGTTTCTATGATGTCCTAATCAGGCATAACAGTGTTCCCAATGGATCTTTCTTAAAGAAATCTTCTCTTGTGCGCTCCAGTCCCAGGAGTTTATACATGATGTCACGTGAATAAATACCGTAAATTGAAGGCATGATAGTTCGTTAAGAAATATTTAAAATATCCAAATACAACTTTTCTCCAACCTTCTTAGTTTGTGAGATACAGGCTGTTGAAGGATGCAGAAGAAATACACATTTTATTGCATATCTTCTCTGGAGATGAAAGTACAAATTCAACATTTTTTTGTTTAAAACACATCAAAAGTATTCATTCTGTCAAATTCTAATGAGCCAGTGGCGTGGTACGAGGGGTTCGTAAACTTTTGTTGTACCATATTTTTGAAACACCCTGTATTTAGAGCTAAAGGCTTTTGTCTGCAATTCTTTATTACATTTCTTTCATGGGGGATACTCTTTGTTGAACTCGATACAACACTCCATTTTCAAGATTTTTAACTTTTTATTGCAATAAGACACTTTTTCATGTTGTAAATTTTTTGAAACAATAAATTTGATCTGACGAAAACCCTCACGCTCTGAAAGTTACAAATCATCAGCACAGGTTTAAAATTTACGTTTGGGCTGGAATAATTGGGGACCAATTTATAGGGCCTTTCCTTCGACCGGAATATTTAAATGGACCTAGATATATGTAAATTTTCTTAGGAATAATTCAATAGATATTCTTGATGATGTACCTTATCAACGTAGACTGTCAATGTGGTTTATGCACGATTGGGCCTCGCCACATTTTACACTGCGAGCTAGGGAATGGCTCAATTAAAACTTTGCGGGAAAATGGATAGGTTGTGGAGTAGATGCACCGGTCAAATGGCCAGCACGGTCTCCTGAATGTGTTCCAATAGATTATGGCGTGTGGGGAAATAGTATATTGTGCAACAAGGGGGGAAAGTTCAACTTTTCTCACGAGTGCGAACACACGAGACAGAAAAGTACTTTCCGCACATGTTGCACAGTATACTTTTTCTACAACTGCACAAATAACTTATTATTTATATTTATGGTTAGTAAAACAAAAATAACACTAAAGTATCCCATCTCTATACTGTTGTATAATTTCATTTAAAATTATAGTTGATGGTGAAGTTTGTACAATTTTGTATTGTCAAATCTGGAACGTCATTTCTTTTCACCAAATTCTCCGTTATATTAATTAATCTAACATTTTTGTGACTACTAAGTAGATATTTAAAGATGACAGAAGCCTACTAAGTTTTTGTCCATTTTATTTGATTCTCCCTATAAATTTATGTGGCGTGAGCAAAGTGCCGTGATAAATAGTTTTTCTCACAGTATGAGCAATATTTGGTTTTGAAATTAAGTAAGGTATGAGAAATACGTCACTTTTCATAGCAGTTGTAGAAAAAAGTATATTCTACACCAGTCAATGCGGTGGGTGAACTCAGAGAAAGAATAAAAAGGGCTTGCAGTGAGTTGTCTTTTAATAGATTTTTGCTGAGGAAGATGGCCACTGGCCAGCCAAATGGAAAAAAGTATGCAAAAATGAAGTACGTCATTTTGAACATTTAATGAAATAGCAACGTTTGTTAATGTAGTTAACTACTACATACAAAAAGGTTTCAATAGTTTATTCGTGAGGTTATTTCAAATTACTATTTTCAATTGAAGAACTATGAATTACAAATCCATAAGCAATGTTTGTGTTTAAATTATTTGGAAATTATCTGCAAGTAGGTACTACAAATTTATTCAAAAAAATACTTAAAAAAGTGTCTTACTGCAATAAAAAGTAGAAAATCTTAAAAATGGAGTGTTGTATCGAGTTAAACATGGAGTACATTTTATGTAGTAAGTTTAATAAAGAATTGCAGACAAAAGTCTTCAGCTCTAAATACAGGGTGCTTCAAAAATATGCTACAATAAAAGTTTACGAACCCCTCGTACCACGCCACTGGCTTATTATAATTTCACAGAATTGATACTGTTGATTTGTTTTGAAAAGACAATGACCTTCAAAAAATTTTAAATTTCTACCTTTATCCCCCGAGAAGATATGCAATAAAATGAGTATTTCTTCTGCACCCTTCAACAGCCTGTATCTCACAAACTAAGAAGGTTAGAGAAAAGATGAATTGGAGTTTTTAAATATTTCCTAACGATCTATCATACCTCTAATTCACGGTACTTATTTACGGGACACCCTGTATAGTCCAGTGAAAATACTGAAATTTTGGGACGGGGAATCGAATGCACAGTCTCGCAGGTTTCCAATTTTCTGAGAAATCGTGGAAATTGCGGAAAACCATCCCAACTCTATGTTTTTCACAATTATTTCCGTAACGGTAAGTCGTATTGAAACAAGTTCCAAATAAAAGTTGTAGAGCCACTAATTTCACGTCGAAAAAGTATATCCTTTTTTGAATTAACTGGAAGGTCCTCTTTAAAGTACAATTCCTCCACAATTCGCAGTGCTTCCTGTAAGACATTCATAACCACCTCTGGGAATTTCCCATTGGTGACAATCACTGTGTCGTCCGCAAAGCCCTGCGTCCATAGGTCAACCTACAGATTAAGTCATTCACAACTAGATTCCACAAAAGTGGTGAAATTATTCCACCTCGAAGACATTCTTTAATTGTCCTAACGGTGTATGTTTTATCATGCATTTGTGCTGTTATTCTCCTAGGCTCGAGCATGGATCCTCTCCATTTGCAGGTGGTGCTGTTAATCTCTCCTTTTTTAAGGGATCTGTTAATTTATGACAACGATGTGTTGTCAAAAGCACCTTCGATGTCTAGAAATGCTGCAAGTGCTACTTCCTTATGATTCAGTACCCTTTCGAGACCTGAGACCAAATTATGCAGGGCAGCTTCACCTGATTTCCCTGCTTGATGAGCCCATTGTAGTCTATGTAGAGGGATGCTCTTAAGTGCTCCTTCTTGTAAGTACATTTTTGTGAGAATTTTTCCATGGTTTTCACCATGAATGATGTCGGTAGGGTTTAGCCTAGGTGCAGGTTTCTGTTCTTGGTTTAGGGATAAATACCACCTTTGACTCTCTCCATGAAATTGGTATATACTCTAGAGCATGGCTGCTTCGAAGTATCAGAACTAAAGTACCCATTAGGATGTCTAATTCCTCTTGCAGATGCTTGAGGAATATGCCATCTGGTCCCGGAGTTTTGTATGGGTCAAATGAGTATACAGCCCATCTGATAAGATGGGGTCTGAATATCTTATTCGTGAGTTCCCAGTCCTCTTTGGTTGCCTTTGTTTTGGCAACCGACCCGTTGTCATAGCTTGACTCTATCTTTACCGAACCTGGAAGGTGCACACTGAGGAGATGATCTAGAGCCTCTGCCCCAGTATTTGAAAACTTCCTGCTCGGCAACTGAATAGAACCAAGCTCGTTAGAAGTAACCCTCTTAGGAATCTTGTTGATTCTGACGCTGTCAGGGACACCTTGCATGTCCTCACAGAATTCTCTCCAGGACTTCTCCTTGTATTCTTTTATTTTTGTATTATAAGCACCTAGTTTAGCTTTATACGCTTCCCAGTTACCCGTTTTTTTCGCTTTGTTGAAAAAGTGTCTTGTTTCTTTCCTTAGCGATGTCAGCTCTTCATTCCACTAGATGGCTTGTCTAGAAGAGCGACTCTCCTTTATCGGACAGTTGTTATGATAAGAGGTCAGTGTACACAGCTGCAGCCATGCGGGGGCTACCTCTTAATCCTCAGCAGTTTTTGGTCTGCCTAGGTGTGAACGGATTTTGGAAAGCAGGTCTTCTGTCAAAGATACCCAGTCGGTGCTCTTAGAATCCCTGTATGTTCTAATAACCGATTTTCCTACGTTAATTCCATGGTATATTTGGGCATGATCGGATAAAGATGGTTCATCGGATACATGCTACTTGCGAATATCCCTGTCACGTGAAGTGCAAAGAGTAGCATCTATAAATGATTCCCACCTCGATATTCTAAATGTGGGCGTATTACCCACATTCGAAATATCAAGTTCAGTTCAGTTATTTTTGACATTCTTGGTGACAATTCCTCGTACCCTCATTTTTTTCATCTCATTACGCTGGGCACCTAAAAGTTTCCCTTACAAAGCTTTGTCACAGGATTCTCTGTAACGTCTCTCTTGGGCTACAGAAGTAACTGGCTGCGTTGGAGACACTTCTGTCTACATTGCTGCCGGAACTTCCAAATCCCTTTTACTAGGGGTCTCTATAGGCTCCGTAATAATTTTTTGTATCTCTTGGTCCATATTTGTTCTCACGAATATAGGAGGAAGGAGGGCAGTACCTGAAGAGCTCCTTATACAGGTACAAGGCTAAATGCAACGGGTTGCGCCAGGTGCCCCGAGGTTAGTGGTCTCGAGGCCGAATAACCCACGGCCATCCATCCCTTCAGCGACCACTCAACCTCAGGATTTGGGAGGCTATTATAGTGGTCCTCATCCACACAGGCCAGGCAATTAAGCCAAGTCTCCCGATCCACATAGTTCGGCATGTCCCTCACAGGCCTCACCCTAGTAAGGGGGTATTTGCTCTGCTAGGTAGTTTGCGGTTTGCGTCTCGAGCTTGTGAGTGATTGAGTATTGGGTTGGCAATGTTGGGCGTTTATAGCTCTTATCCCTCCTCATTCACCAATAGACCAGTTCTTTCATTTGCATGACGTCCCTGGCCTCCCCTCTCCGCAACCTAGGGACGCTCCCGATAGGTAGCTGAACCCATCACCCTCCTATCTCTTAGGGCAACGCACAGAGGGTTAAAATATTGGACAAGTCGTAGCAAGACCTCGAAAACTTAATGAACACGGTTTGGGACCAGTAAATGCGAGTCCAGGCCTTTTTATTGCAAGGCTATCTGCCATCTCTACCCTTGAGCCCCAGAACCCACTTAAGCGTTATCATAATATTAATACTCATTCAACTGAAATGTTAAGCAATCGAAGACGAAACTATTGGAATTTTGAACCTGGTGGCTACAATTTGCATAACTCAACACCATTCCTTTTAAACCTATCATATAAACCTGATGGCTCAATTCCTTCCAATGACTGATGGCTATAGTGACATTCTTTTCGTAATGAAAGAATATGGAATTCGAAGCTGCTTTTGGTGAGTATGGTATCATAATTAAGTCCCTGACTGTGATGTGGTGACCAGGTACCCAGATCAGCTTAACGTTATTCCTTTCGTCCAACTTCTCCAGTTCTTCAATGCAATCCCATACTAGTCTGGACGTAACTTTCAGACTTGCGATGGCGTTGAGTGCCACCTAACTATCTGACATGCTGATATGGACCTGCTTGCCCTTGTTAGCACTTCTGTTGTCTTCTCTCGCGCATTGCAAGATTGCGTATACCTCCGCCTGAAATACAGAGGTGTGATTTCCCAGTGCTATAGCTGTCACCTAGATTTTTAGAGTACATAGTTTCGGGTAAGTTTTTAGTCAATTCATATCCCACTTTACTCAAGATCTCTCTCAATTCTCGTCGTTCTAGAGGTCCCAGTCCCACCCGGGGAACGCTATTACTGTCGTCTTTTCAGGACTAATATTCAGACCTTCATGTTATTATTTAATCTAGAGACACTTGCATTTTATCTTTAGCTGTGTTATGGTTTTTCTCCTGTTTCATTCTGACTAAATCATCAGCACATTCTAGAGTATTATGTCCGTTCTTTTTCAGGTGTTCAGAAATCCCCTCCATAACTAGACTCCACAATGAAGGAGACGTTATTCCCCATGTGGGCATTCTCAAGCTACCAGTGTATCCTCTATTATAGTCTCACGAGATCATACTTCCCTTTAGCATAGAGCAATCTAGGTCACTAAGGTTTTCGCATCACCAATTTGCCTTAGCGAATAATGATTCTACAGTGTTATCGAAATCCCCTTCAACGTCTATGAAGGTCCACATCATCACATCTGCATTTTCCAGCTTTTATTCCATCTTCTGTACCCAGGATGTCTATATTTCATTCGTCTGTGAATCTCAATTCCATAAACAAGATCAGCTTATGCTTCTCCAATATTTGAAATCATCCCACTCTCAAGCGAATTGCTAATCATTGTTGTGCAAATATATGAACTCAGTGTAAACTCCTACTTGTATATTGCTAATGTGGGAATGAATCGCTTGTAGCGTTCTTGAATCGATAACAATTGCATCACATTTGTTTTATTCTACCATCTACACGTACTAAAATTCATTTGTATTTATTCATGACTCAATCAAAATAAACTACAGTAAATTCAGTTGTACCATTACCAACAAAAAATGAAGGAAGCGGCTTCTGAATATCTTCAACGATTAATTATAAAAAGAGAACAAGTTTCTTAAGCGCTATTCAACTCTAACTAGATTTACGGTGACATCTTTACGATATGTAGATTATACTATAATAGGGATTCTGTATTATGTTCGTAGAATGTTTAATTCAACATTTTAATCAGATGCTTTGATAATAATCATGGCTTCAACGTCATAAATAAAGCGTAATAAGATGTAATATTATTATTACAGCTTAATTCCATGAAAATTTCGATGAAAATATATTTATGAAAAATATTAAATATACAGTGTGGAAAAACTAAATGGAATAAATTCATTCTTTCGATTACTGTACATATTTATATCAAATCCCGAAGCAAGCAAAATTTAAATTATAAACTGTGTGACAGTTACAGCCCCCAATTTCTTAAATGGGAGGTATGGGGTTCTTATACAGAGTGAGTTTTAAGTATGGAACTAAGTCTGTGAACTAAGTATGTAACAACTGTTAACTGACTATGTTTACCAACTGTTAACTCACTCAAAAACTCGCGTATATATAGTCTTTATCAATTCTCGGAAATTCTTGAATTGTCCACGCTCCTTATATGCGTAAACAAAACGACCTTCCTAGAATTTTCTAGAAAGCGCATTCGCCAAAATTTATGGTTGAGTGACAGGGCCGGCTTTGAGTTGGTGACTTTGTAACAGAATCAACTCTAATGAATATACAACTAACATAAACCTTCATAATAATTGAAAATCCCACCTTTTTTTCATTTCACAGTTCATATTTGCAATTAAAATTCTTCAAAAATTATGTGCCACTCAGCGTTATACAGTGAGTTTTAAATATGGAACGGATCGCACGATTTTTATAGATTTTGGTGTGCAAGGATCTTGTGATGCGGCTGATATTATGGTGGTATTAACATTGTTGTCAGATCTTTTGATCGTCCTAATAATCAATCCGACAAGATGTTTTTTTATTTGGTATTGGGGAGGTTCACACAGAATTTTCAATATGAAGGTCTGCACCTGTCAATTTCTTATTAAAAAAATTAATATATCGATAAGTATAAATATTAGATATAGGGTATTCTGCACAAAGTGACATTAAAATTTAATGTAGAATACGAAAAGCTATTAATATACAGGGTGTTACATTCAAAATAACAAAGTTGTTGTTCATTTTCGGTATAACCGGAAGTGACAGGTACGTTAAAATATTTTCTATAAATTCGCCATAACTTGTTCTCCATCTATGCCCATTTTTATGAAAATCGTATAAGTAGTCTCCAATATATAGATAGTGTAAGCTCGTCGTGAAACAGCCTGTATATTCTAATATATCGTGCTGTCAGCGGCTCTCGATATATCCTTTACCTATTTTTTCGAAGTATTTTGTATATTTTGATATTACATTATCTCATGTAATCAAGAATTATACTTTTTGCACATTTCCTTTAATGGAAAGTATGTTTTTTCTTTTTATTCAGCAATGAATCCCAAAATGGCAATAAGTTAACTAGCAAACAGCAAAATAAGTGTAATTCTGAACAAAGTAGACAAGAATTTTCTCAATTACTGTAGCTTTTCTACCCAAAGTCAAAGAGGTGAACATGCAATTTTATAATTAATCTAAGAAAGAGAATAATGAGGTTTTCTTGGAAAAAATCCAGGAGTTTATGACAGAAGCCGGGTGATTAATTCTATGTTTTAATGCAATTTTTTCCCGGTTTGTAATAACTCAAGATTGGAGACAGTTTTGACATAATGTAATCGCTCTTTTTTCACTTCACGGAAAGTTAGCAAACTGATGAATATTTATGAATATGTGGATGCTCTTAACTATCAAGAGTTGTGATTTTACGAAAGTTTTATGCATCCAGACTCTGGAGAGCAGTAAATAGAATTCACAAAGAAAAATTGCTTATCCCATGCTGAGTTACCCGTTTAAAAAATTACGCTCTGCTGGTATGTTAATAATAAATGATAAAGTTTCCTTACATGATAAAATGTCCGGTATATGGACCATTGATTTGTGATGAAATAAGTCATTTAATTCCACTTAATCTGACACAAAAATGTTTATTAAAGTCTTCGTCATATACTCCTATGAAGTAGTATTATTTCGACCAATATTTGTGAAATGATAGATTGGAAAATATTGCACTTTCCTGTGAATGTTTTTGAATAATATAATTTTCGTGTTGGTATTTTAAAAATAGAAAATTATTACAAAAATAATAATTTCATTAGCTTTTGGGAATTTTCGGCTTTATAATTTTTATTCAAAATTATTCACCTACAATTTATGGAAATGGAATGAGAAAATAAGGAATATTTATAATCCCTCTTAATGGCACAAAATTATTTGCAATTGCAGATATTGGAGATTAATCCAGAAACGAGAAAATATAACTTTGTCAGTAGATCGCAAAAGTTTTGTGTCATATGGAGGTCAAAATGGACGCAAGTAAAGTAGAATCCAAGAAAGTGAAGTTTTAACCCCGCCACAGGTGCACCAGGTGCACTTTAAAAAGATACTTCCACACACCAGACAAAACAAAAATTTAAAGTATATAATATGATTACATAATGGCTTACATATTTAATCAGAGTTAAAATATTTTATAAAACTCAAAAATAAAATGGCGACAGTGATTGATATTCTAGGCCATTTGGATAATAGTGTCATACCATAATATCCACATTTGGATATCCATGTAAAAATAATTTAATGATATATCTTTGGGACCTAAGTTCTTGATAGTGTATTCTTGAAAGTGTTGAGCATAGCCCTGGCTTATTTGGACACTCAATGCAAATGTTTCTTGTGAGTTTCCTTTCGTTATGTTTTCGGCAAATAACGCAGATTTTTCGCAATGCCCGCTTTTTTCCCACTTCCTTTGGCAAGTTAATCATAACATGTCCTTTTTGTGTTCTATTTGAAGTCGAATGTCGATTATCGCTTCGACAAAGTATCCGTCATGTATCATCATCATGTGCTTCACTGTATTCGTGCAAAATACCATTGTAGCACAATTTTATGTAGCCATACATTGAAATATGGAAATCCTCTTCAGCGTTACAGTATAAAACCTTAGAATTTAAAAGCATCTGAAGCATTAGTTGGAAGCCAAGTTTTATAAACCAAGTGTAGCTTTTCCGTAAAGAATCGTAAGGCTCCAAATCTTGATCGACGGCGTCAGCAGAGCCCATATTTTGATTATAATATTCAATGTGGGCATGCTTTTTAAATAGAACTAGTTTCCCGCCTACCTTGTAACGAGATTTTTCACAAAACCCTGCAGAATGCTTACTTGTCAACAAGTATACATCCTTCTCATCTTCATATCTAACAAGCGGTTGCATGTCTTTTCGTACAAAGCATGATTGGTAGGTTTATAGTGGAATTCTAGTTAATTGAGCAGGAACTTCACGATTGCTTCTTATAGTTCCAGTCAAATGGGTTCCTTGAGTCAGTAAAAATTGCGAAAGCCGCACGGAAGTATACCAATTGTCCAAAATTACTTCTCGGCCACTATTCAGTACATTTTGGGCTAAAAGCACGACAATTCTTTCAGGAACCGAAAGGTTTTCGGTGCCTTAAATATGGGAGACATTGAAATTGTCTTTTCCTATGTACAAACAGAAGTTCCAAGTATATCCTCGCAAATGTGGAGCGCTTGGGTACATTGCAAATTATCACTCAACTCGTACTCCGAATCATCACTACTATCTGTAGAAAAATCCTGATCATTCATCATACTTAGAATTCGTTAAAATACAACAGTGTATGTGGAAAAAACACTCTAAATACGACAAACCAGACTTTCCCGCCAAAACGATATTTTTAGGCGAATTCGACCGCGTACCAACGTGGTTACTAACGTAAAAATATTCATTTGGATTTATTTTAGATATTGACAAATTTTTGGTGGGGTAGGTTTGTATGCGATACCAGTCGATTACATTTATTGCAGCCCTCCATGCCAGTTACCTGCTCGATAATATAAGCCATTAACAACGATATTCATATGTGGATATTATGGTACCCAGTGAGCATATTCACAATATCCATATATGGAGTACTGGATGTGAAGGGGTTCAATTGCAAATGTGAGCAGTAAGTGATAAATATTTTTAACTATTTATCCAAGAGTAAAAATATTGTACCTATCAAAAATGGTGCAAGTAGTTTCCGCTATGACTGGAATCTTTGAAGGAACGTTATTTCAAAAAAGAGAAGAAAGTGAAAGTGGGCCACTCGTATCTCCCATGAGAAAGGAAACATAACCTTATTCCAGCCCTTGACGTAACATTAAAAAACAATTCACGAAACGAAACGACTTCAAAATTTAATATTATTTGCAATATCGTGGGTTGATATTGGAACAATTATTGGGGAAATATGGCAAAAAAACAACAATAACAAACCACGACAGGGATTGGAAATTGACTTACCACGAGTTTAAAAACTCTGGCTGGACAAGGATTTGTTTTAGTCCTTGCAGAAAATAGAGATTTATTTATCATGACAAAGTATGAGTAATGACCAACTTTTTTTAACCTAATATTATGGAATGAAAATTATTTCCAATCAGAAGAACATGGATAACTTCATCAAATGTCTCAGACCAGTCTATATACAAAGAGTGAATTTGATAACCAGAGTCGAGTACACTTAATAGTGTACAGAAGATTAAGGTCAGTTGACTTCCCTGAACTGGAACCAAACTACTGGTTAGGTTATAAACATTCAAAAGTTTTGTTAAAAATTTGGTGAAAATGTTTTACAATAGGGCAGTGTTTTGTAATATGGTACAATATCTCCGTATTCGATGACATTTTTATTATTTTCTTTTCTGTAAACAGGGTGGACGGCAACTCGAACCTTTCATTTTCTGTCTTCTTTCAGATGGAACACCCTGTATTTTATAGCTCGAATAGAATCTTTGGTTATGTAACTTTCACTTTTGTTGAGAATTCGCTACACCCAGAGTTTATAAAAACTGAGTTACTTTGTAATATTTATCGTAAACCTTTACATTTTCTCAGTAAACGACATAAACCTCAATCGTTTACCCTTTGTATATTTTATTTCTTAACAATAGCAGTAATTTTCGCCTGCATTTTATAGTTTTCTCAAATAAAGTAAGAAGTAGGTATTTAAGATGAATAGTGTAAATTTTTATTTTTTCGTTAGAAGAAGTTCCACTTAATATTCGGCGGCAAATGTGGTATTTGCACAGTATACCAAAACAACCAGTAGTGCATTACATCTTCGCGCATCGGATGTGCGCAGTTCGCCATTTCGGTTTAGAAACCTATCAAGTTCAGCAAGGACGGTGTATATTCTACTTCGGTTTAGGGACAGTTTAGTTTGGTTTAGTCGCGTAAGCAGTGGCGTGTGTGATTTTTCTTTTTTTTTCTTTTTGAGAGACAGTCATCAAATAAGATGAATAAAGTTAAAGCAGGTGTAGTTTGTGCTGCAAAGAACTGTAGAAGTAAATCATATTTATATATGAAAAAAAGTTATTTTAGATTTCCCAAAAACCCTTTGAGGTAAAAGATTATACACACGATAGGTCTACATTTAAATAAAGGCCGGTAGTTGCGATTGTCGGTAGTGTGACGTTTTATAGTTACATAAATATGAAATTTTGAACTAGTTAGTTCGGTCTGTTCCTGTTTTGTTACCGTTTCGTCGATTGACGACCAAATAATTTCCAATCCTTCCCGTTTCGTCGACTATAATGCTAGTACGATTCACTAAACATTCTTTTACACTTTATACAGACTTAGGACTGTCAAAGAAAAATATTGCGAATTTTCTGCTTTTTTGAAATTCACAAGCTTTCACTTTGGCGTGTTTAAAAGTGTATCAACAACAGTTTTGTTTCGTCATAGTAAATCGCAAATATACAGAGTGATCAACTTCTGTGACAAAGTCCGTTATATCTGTTATTAAAGAGAGATATCAAAAAAAAATTGCAGCAAATCTAGTAGGCAGCTTCAAACTGCACATTTTAAAATTATTTACGAAGGTACAGGGTCTTCCATAACGCTGTACCACATCAAAGTTAGGTTTCCTCAATGAAACATCTTTTTTTTATTTCAAATTCAAAATCCCCTTCACTTCCTCGCTACAACAATGTAGAGCTGAAATATGCTATACAGGGTATTTGAAAAGTTATAGCCAATTGTCGACCCTGTATACATATATACAATAATTCACTCTGTAAATACAGATTTTGTCAAATTTGAATTGGTGTAGCTTAGTCAAACTTTACTATGTAAAGTAATCGTTTGATATACTGTTGCAGGACTATCTAAAAGATTTTCGATGGTTTCTTTTTTTCTTTCATCCAAATCCCTATATTTTTTTCTCTCCTCCTAATTACATTTTCCGGTACAGATAAAGGTATTGTAAACAACCACTATTCCATTTTTAAGAAGAATGGATTAGAAAGGGGAATCATTAATTACATCGATATACATGTAGAAAGGGGAGTCGACGAAACGGTAATAAGTCGTTAGTTCGAATACGATGTGGCACAGTTTGGAACGTATTAAGTGCTTATTGATACTCTATATTCATTTAATTTGAATAAAATGTATACTTTTTAGAGCTAGAACGTGGGCAATAGCTGCTAATAGAGAAGATCTAATGGACAAGCTGGAAAATTTGAATAAAAGTTATAGGTTCTGTAGTGATCACTTCGAATCTCAAATGTTTTCCTTGTAACATGTTCAAATTGTATATTATATTATTCTCAAAACTAATCTACTCAATAAAATTTTCTTCGAAATATAAATTTAACACCTTTACATTATACTAATCCTTCCCTGTCCAAAAAGTAGATCTGTTACCTAATACGGACCTGGTATCTAAATCCAAATGGCCGTCACAAGGTCAAATAAAATTATTGCGCACAACCGATGCGCGAAGATGAGATGCACTACTGGTTGTATTGGTATACTGTGGTATTTGCATGATGGGGCACCTGTTTACAATACGACATCATCTCAATACCGAATTCGAAAACAGATGGATCGTAAAAGGGGGCCCAGCTCGGTCTCCCGATTTAACAAAACTTAATTTCTTTTTCTAGTGTTTAATAAAAAATGATGTTCATGAAACTCCCCTGACTACTGGAGAGGACATGAAAGAGAGAATCGGAGCGGAATGTCGATATATTGACGTTAATATGCTGACAAATGTTAGTAAATCATTTGAACTTGGACTGCAGCATTGTAATGATGTTAACGGTGAACACTTTGACATTTAATTTATTATTATGGTTAGGGTTATACTTTTTGTGACTTGTTTTGTTTAGAGAAAATAATTTATTGAAGTTTAATATTATTTATGATTTTTTTGTTACATTCAACGCTGGCTTCCACATATTAGGTTAATAATTTTGGTTTACAATAAATATCACAAGATAACTCTGTTTTTATAAACTTTGAGTATAGGGAGTGCTTAACAAAAATAAAAGTTACATCACCGAAGATTCTATTTGTGCTATAAAATACAGGGTATTCCATTTGGAAGAAGAAAGAAAATGAAAGGTTCGAATTTTCATCCATTCTGAATATTTAATTATTTAATTAAATGTTATTTTCAAAATTATCTGCCTTTTAATATTATTGTATTAATTTTTTCGAGGGCAAAACAGCGGGGGCGAAACGATCGGGGCTAAATGGCGGGGGTGAAACGTCCCATAACCTACAATAATTTCCTAATAATTGGATATAAGGCTTTCTACTGGATTTGTAAATAGGAATGACGAAGCTAGATTTTTAAATTCTGAAAAGATGCCCTGCTCACGGGAGTAGTTGAACATTATTCGCAAATAACCAGAAACTACACTATTCAAAGTCAAAAGAAGGGATGCTATCCGACCAGGATCTTTATTCACTTTCAAAACCACGAATATGTTGATATATTTCAGAAATACTCACAAGCAGAAGAGATATAATCATAGCCAGGACGGGTCTTATCAAAATAAACAAAGCTAAACTCATCCTGAAACAGCTCAATCGGCTCCCACAGGATATTCGACATTGTTAAGATAAATTTCACCAGGAAGTGCATCACATCTCTTTCTGGTGTTTACAAAGTTCAAAAACGATTTCAGATTATCACCAACAGTAGGTAATATGATCGTTATAGTCAGTCCTAGACTCAACCTTAAACCAAGAACGCAGTTGACAGAAATTTAATCCTTCGAAGGTTTAGGTGTATTGTGAAATATTAGGGGATTATTGATTGGGCTTATTTATGAATATGAAGATTTTTGGAAATGGGAAAGTGTTGTATACTACTACTAACTAGGATAACCATTTTTGTACTTTTGTAATTAATATATTTTTTCTTAATTAACGAGTTGAATAATTATATTCTACAGTAGTTAACATTTTGGCGACGAGGATCATGGAACCAGAACTATTACAAAGAATGTTGCAGCAGCTGATGAAAATTCTGAAAATGCTGGTAGCAAACTCATCTAGCTCGGGTGCAAATCGTGATTCGGACACAAAAAACACCGAATTACTTATTGAATCGTTGGGAAGGAATCTCACAGAATTCGTACCAGACCCAGATTACATCATAACTTTCGAATCTTGGTACAACAGATTCGAATACTTATTCCTCAAAGACGCTTCATGATGCAGCTAAGATCAGACTCATTATTAGAAAATTGAATATACAAGCACACGAAAGGTACACAAATTCTATTTTTCCAAAACATCCACGAGACAACAATTTTGAGACTACCATAAAGATTTTGAAAAGAATTTTTGGAAAACCAGAATCTATTTTTAGCATACGCTATAAATGCTTACAGACGGAGAAAAAAATTACCTACGATTTTTTGACTAACTCAGGTTACGTAAACAAACATTGTGAAGCTTTTTATTCGCAAAGGCTGAGCGAGAATCAATTTAAATGCCTCATATTTACAATAGGTCTAAAATAATCACGTTATTCCGATATTACTACAAGGTTACTGTCTAAAATCACCGAAGAAAAAGATGACTCATCTTCACAAACACTAGTGGACGAATGCCAAAGAATAGTCAATCTTGAAAGTGATACAGCTCTAGTCGAAAACAAAAACAATCCAACGGTTCACAAGATTTCAGATAGAAAGCATACGGAGCAAGAGAAGCAAAGAACACCTTGTTGGCAATGCGGAGGCATGCATTTCAAGAAACTTTGCCAATATTCGCAACACACATGCAAGGTATGTTCCAAAATTGGACACAGGAAAGGTTACTGTTCATGTTTTGAAAAGTAATCAATCAAAACCAGAGAATCTACTGACAATCAAAGTACGACGTCCACTCCGAACAAAAAAAAAATAAAAGTTTCAAAAGAAGCAGTTAAAGACAATTTTCGTAAACCAAATCAATACCCCTCGTAAGTACATAACCGTATCTGTGAATGATCAAAAAGTATCTCTTCAATTTGACACTGCCTCAGACATTACCATCATAGACACCGAAATATGGAAAAAAATTGGAGAACCGATTATTTCAAATACGTCAAATGTTGCATTTAACGCTTGTGGAAAATCAGTAGATCTCATGGGTGAAATTGAATGCCAAGTCTGGATGGATAGAGTTACAATTATTCACACTGCAAATTGCTACGTCACTTCAATCAGAAACTTAAATATAGTTGGTTTGGATTGGATATATCAATTTAAGTTAGACGAAGTACCCATTAACAAGCTTTGTTCAAAAATTGAAAGTTATATTACAATGGAAAAACTTAAAAGTGATTTTGATGGAGTTTTTAAAGAAGGGCTGGGTCATTGCACAAGACAAAAAGCTAAACTCTACCTTAAGCCAGACTCCAAGCCAGTGTTTCGTCCAAAGCGTCATGTAGCATTCAACCTCAGACAAGCAGTTGAGGAGGAGTTATGCCGATTGGAAGAACAAAGAGCAATCACTCATGTCGATTTTTCTAATGGGGCTGCGCCAGTTTTTGTAGTTAAGAAGTCTACGGGAAAACTGCGAATATGCGCCGACTACTCCACTGGTCTGAACGAATCTCTATTATCCGTTACCTGTTCCTGAAGATATATTTTCTAAAATATCACACGGTATAATCTTCAGTAACTTAGATTTATCTGATGCCTACCTTCAAGTGGAAGTAGACGATGAGTCCAAGAAACTTTCAACTATCACTACTCACAAGGGATTGTATAATTTCATTCGCCTGTCATATGGAGTCAAAATGGCACCTGGAGCATTCCAACAACTTATGGATACAATGCTCGCCGGCATTGACATGGTTGTTGCATATCTTGATGACATTATCATATCAGGAAGAACAGAGGAAGAACACAATGCAAATATTTATTCTGTACTTAAACGAATTCAAAATTATGGTCTTAGACTTAAATCCGACAATTGCAAAATTTCTATGCAACAAATCAAATATTAAGGTAACATTTTGAGCAAAGAAGGAATTAACCCAGATAATTCGCGCATTGAAGTAATTCAGAAAATGCAACCACGTTCTGATATTACAACTCTTAGATCATTCTTAGGAGCAGTAAATTATTACGGCAAATTTGTCAAAAATCTGAAGAATTTACCATGTCCGTTAGATAATATTGTCAATAATTGTTAAAATTTTGAAAAATGGTCGATAATTGTCAAAAATTTGAAAAAAATTCTGAAAAATGGTCAAAATTTTCAAAAATTGTCAAAAATGGCCAATTGTCAAAATTTGTAAATAATTGTCAAAAATTTTGAAAAATGGTCAACAATGTCAAAAACTATCAAAAATGGTCAAAAATGGACAATTATTGTCAAAATTGGTAAATAATTGTAAAAATTGTTAAAATTTTGAAAAATGGTCAATAATGTCAAAAACTATCAAAAATGGTCAAAAATTTTGAAATATGGTCAAACATTTTGAAATATGGTCAAAAATTTTGAAATATGGTCAAAAATTTTGAAAAATTGTTAAAAATGGCCAATAATTGTCAAAAACTATCAAAAATGGTCAAAAATTGTCAAAAACTATCAAAAATGGTCAAAAATTGTCAAAAATAGACAATTATTGTTAAAAATTGTCAGAATTTTGAAAAATAGTTGATAATTCTCAAAAATTGTTAAAGTTTTTGAAATATGGTCAAAATGGTCAATAATTGTCAAAAATGATCAAATATTAGCAAAAATGGTCCATAGTTGTCAAAAATTGTCAATAATTATCAAAAATGGTCAATAATTTTGAAAAATGGTCTAAAATTTTGAAAAATAGTCAAAAATGGTCAAAAACTATCAAAAATGGTTAAATATTGTCAATTATTTTCAAAAACTGTAAAAAATGGAAAATTATTGTCAAAATTGGTCAATAATTGTTAAAATTTTTAAAAATGGTCGATAATTGATAAAAATGGACTAAAATTTTGAAAAATTGGCGGAAATGGTCAAAAACTATCGAAAATGGTTAAAAATTGTCAATTATTTTTAAAAACTGTCAAAAATTGACAATTAATGTCAAAATTGGTCAATAATTGTCAAAACTTTTTAAAATTTCGAAAAATGGTCGATAATTGTCAAAAACTATCAAAAATGGTCAAAAATTTTGAAAAATTGTCAACAATTGTCAAAAATGGCAAATTATTGTTAAAAATTGTCAAAATTTTGAAAAATAGTTGATAATTTTCAAAAATTGTTAAAGTTTTTGAAAAATGGTCGAAAATTATCAAAAATTCCGAAAAATGGTCACTAATTTTGAAAAAGAGTCAAAATGGTCGATAGTTGTTAAAATTTTGGAAAATGGTCAATTATTGTTAAAATTTTGAAAAATGGTCAATAATTGTCAAAATTTTGAGAAATGGTCAATAATCGTTCAAAATTTGTCAAAATTTTGAAAAATAGTCAATAAATAGTACGAGCCGTTTCCGAAAATCGATTTAAATACGTCATTTATAAAATCAATTTACTAAAAATCGATTAATATTACTATAAAAATCGATAACTAAAAATCGATTATAAGAAAATAATAATCGATTTTTTTTAACATCCCTTGTCAGTAGATCTTTTTAAGGTTGATCATGATGAATAGCGAAAATGACGATTATTCGAGCACTCCTATTATAACCTAAGATAATATAAAAAACTGTTTTAATTATTAAAAGGGCGACTGTAGAAAAAATTATGTGTGTTTTTCGAGCGTATAGTAAAATTGCCGCTTTCTAAATACACAAATAACTATTTTGGTAGAAGGTTCACATTACAAACCGATCATAAACCACTCTTGGCTATTTTTGGATCAATAAAAGGTTTACCTATTTACACAGCCAAATGTATTCAAAGATGGGGTTTAATGCTTTTATCATACGATTCTGAGATTCAGCACACATCAACCACAGCTTTTGGTCACGCAGATTTCCTGTCAAGATTAATGGACCGAAAATCTATACCAGATGAAGAGTTTGTTATAGCAGCAGTACACTTAGAAACGAGCGTAAAACAGTCACAGCCAAAATGGTAGCTTCGGAATCTTCAAAAGATGTCACCCTAAAACAAGTTTTACACTACGTCTCTAATAAATGGCCTAAAAAGGTAACATATTTTCAGCTTCAACAATTCTCAAATCAAATGGATTCACTTCCAAAAAAATACCAGGCTAGAATTCTCAAACAGCTACACAAAGGACATCCAGGTAAAGAAGGGAATGGAGGCTCTAGCAAGAAATTACGTATACTGGCCTGGAATAGATGAAGAAATCGAAGAATATGTACATAAATGCGTAGATTGTTTACAAGCTTCGAAATTCCGAACGAAAATGGTGCTTGCATCCTGGCCTATTCCGGTAATGCCTTTGGAAAGGATTCATATAGAGTTTGCAGGACCTGTTGAAGGACAAAACTTTTTAATAGTTGTAGATGCTTGTACTAAATGGCCTGAAGTTATTAAAATGGATTATATTACGTCTTACTCTACAATTAAAGAATTGAATTCTTTATTTGCAACTTTTGGCATACCAAAAACTGTAGTATCTGATAATGGAACACAATTCACCAGAAGTACATTCAGTGACTTTTGTCAAAATAATGGAATCGAACATATACGATCTCCTCCATACCATCCACAATCTAATGGCCAAGCCGAACGTTTTGTTGATTCATTTAAAAGAGCAATAAAGAAAATGCGAGGACAGACTACGGAAGAAATTATTACCACATTTTTACAAACATACCGACTACCCCAAACAGAAACGTCCCTGGTGGAAATTCTCCATTCGAAAGGATGTTTGGTAGAAAACCAAGAATTTCATTAGACCTACTACTTCCATCGGACAATCACAGATGAATTAGAACAAACACGAAAATGGAAGAACAATTTAACAAAAAAAAACGGTGCGAGAATTCGACGTTTTCAACCAGGACAAGCGGTATATATAAAAATGAGCTATTCAAAGGATTGGACAGAAGCAAAGGTAATTGAAAACATTGGCAAAGTAATGTACAATGTATTACTTAGTCAACCTCACAAGTTAATTAGAGTTCATACCAATAAATTGAAATCAAGATACGATGACAATAAAGAAGAGGAAAACAGACTTGAAACCACTTTACCACTCCACATACTGCTAGATACGTTCAGTCTCATTAATTCTTCCAAAACTAATGGTCATGTACCACATGAAGATGACATTCACGTCCAGATCTATCTGAAAAAACTCAGTCTCTTCAAGGTGGAAGTCAACCAATCTCCAGTAGACTCACACGTAGTAGAAAAAGACTTGCAGATTACGATCTCACCTAAGAAAATAAAATGATCTACTTAAAAGGGGAAGATGTTGTAGACTACTACTAACTAGGGTAAAAGATTAAGGTCAATAAATTTCAGTGAGTTTTTACAAGATAATTTCGAGAGTTGTCACCCATTTTTGTACTTTTGTAATTAATATATTCTTTCTTAATTAACGAGTTGAATAATTATATTCTACAGTAGTTAACAGAAAGATGGAAAAAAACGACTTGTGATACTTGGGGAATTCAATGAGAAATAGATGGGGCATGGTACAATTACTTATTCATGGAAAAATTGGAGAAATATAGAGTTAAGGAAAGAAACATCTTCAAAACTATTCGCATCGATGATTGAACTATAGGAGTTATAAATTGAAACGAAAAAAAATACATGATTTTTATCAAACCCATTTACAACTTTAATTTCTCAATACAACAAGCTGTATAAAACAATAACCACGACCCTAGAATCATCCAAAAATTTAAATTGTATTATTCTTCTAGGAATCTGTCGACGGCATATTCAAATCAAATTACCGTGATACGAAAATTAAAAAATAATACATTTAACTCTGACTCAATTTATTTTTTCATCAATTCGATCTGCATGACAAAGGCTCGAAATATTTTCAGTTAATGGACAATCATTTATTGTCGTATTCTTAGAACACGGTGTGCAGTGGTATTATATGCACGTGCACAATTTCATCATGTAGGAAATATGTTTATACTCAATTTCTTGGAGTCACGCTTTGAATATTTGTGCATTGCTTAGTTTTATAATTCACTCACTTGAATATTGTTGGGCAGTTAGATAGTTCGTTCATTTAACACATCCTCTGCTAGGGTTCATTAGCGGAAGTTTAATAAAATATAGAAACATACAATTATTAAAAACAGATATATATGGTTTCAGTAATTTCCCACACTTTGTTATACAGGTTAGAGTCGTCGAGAAAGCATATCACACTGTTCTCATTTATAACTAAGGAATATCCAATTTGTGGTAATTGTGCGGTACTTTGGACGTGGCTAGAAGAAAGTTAAATATTGCAGCTCTATCTTGGTTCTTCTTCATTGATGAGGAGTAAATGTGTAATTGATGCATGGCCGTTACGATTGATAACAGCTTGGTTATTCCTTTCAAGTGGAAGAGGTAACCTAAACCTCACTCGAGGTTCACTTCAAGCTTTCACTCGTTTACGTTCCACAATCGCTCTAAGGTATTATAAATTTGGTCCTCGATGGTAATTTCAATGTCGGTTGAAGGCATTATAGGGAAAGTATGAATTATTGGGATGGGAACTGATTCAATGGTTATTTTGTCCACTCTATCATTGCCTTCGATTCCAGCATGATATGGCACCCAGAGAAATTTCATTTTATTGTTTTTCAGGAGCGGACTCTGTGAATCTTGCTTAATTTTTGATAGGACGGTTTGTTCGAGATATTTTGTTTCAATCGTTAAAGGAGTCCGTAACGATTAGTACATTGGATGCTAGTAGTAGTATGACTGTCCTAGAGTGAACACCACGTTTTTAGTGAGCTCCTAAATTGGCAAGAAGTCAGTGGTTTTTCTTTAGAAAACATAATTTTGATCAGTGATAAACTTTTACAGTGTCATATTGTGTGATATTGGTGAATTTTTAGGCAAAAAACTGCATTTAACGAGGTATTTTTTCAAATTCATTTAATTCAATACAATATACATATCGCTGTTGACATATCTCCAAGATCTAATATGAGCACCGCAAAAACACGTAGCAACAGTAAATCTTATAATCTGTTTGATGAAGCTCACTTGGAAGCTATGATTTCCAAAATAACTTCAAAGTTACTTACCAAAATAAATGAAAACTTGGAATAAATGGCAATAGATTTGATACTATAGATAACACGTTAAAGTCCCTTGGTGTGAAGTTAACCAAGTTAGAAGAGGTAGGACAAAATAATGACAAACAAATTAAAGAAGTTAAGGAAAAATTAGATGAGTTGAACCAAAAATCCAGATCAAATAGTCTTAGACTAGTTGGTATAAATGAAGAAATGAATGAAAATATACTTAGTACGTACTAACTTTAATCAACGATGGGATGAAAATCAAATGCAACTCTTTCGAAATTAACAAAGTATTTAGAATTGGCAAATTTTCAAAAAATCTAGTACTAGTAGATTTTGTTTCCAATATCAAGCGAAACGAGGTTTACAAAGCCAAAACAAACCTTAAAGGAATAGGTGTTTTCGTTAATGAAGATTTGACGGATTTACGTTTCAAGCTGCTACAATCAGCAAGGAAGAAATTTGGAGTTAAAGATGTTTGGTCACAGAACTGCAGAATATATGTGAAACGTGGCAACATCGTTGAAGTTATTAATCAAGAAACTGATCTAAATTGAGGAAGAAATATGAAACTTTTTGTAAATAGACAAAAACATAAAAGATAAGCAGTATTTAGTTTCTAGTTTGTGCTACCATAAAATTCTTTACATTAAGCCTGGTTTACATTTGAGCACTATTTTCAATTTAAATTTATTTTTATATTATCATTGAACAATAAATTACATGGTAACTTTTTACTGTGATTTTTCAGGTAGATCATTCATTTATTTCATTTCTTCATATTAGGCATGTTTTGCAATGAATATATGTTTAAATTAATTTGCATTATTTTGATTGAGTGCACAAATATTTTTATAAGGTTATTTAATTCTCAATAAACACTATTTCAATTTCATCAAATTATAGTCAACTGAACTCACCAAAGAAGCGTGATGTAATAACGGATGAATAATATTAATGTGTATTTTCAGTATTGTAGAGGATTAAACAAGTAAAACCAATGATTTCCACAGAAGCTCTCTAGAAAATAACTTCGATATCATTTTAGCTGTGGAAACATGGTTACAGCAAGAAGTAAATGATGGAGAAATTATAGATACAAGTATGTATCAACTAGTAAGAGCTAATAGAAATATATAATTAACTAATAAGGTAAGAGGTGGGGGAGTATTTATTGGAATAACCAAAAAGTATAAGTTAATTAAAAGTGTTCAAAAATGCAGTACGTTTGAAGCATTAGCAGTACATTCAAAAATTTGCAACAAAAAATTTACTTTTATAGTTTTGTATATTCCTCCAAATAATTCTAATAATGTGCATGAATCAGTATTTAATTTGGTACAGGAACAGATAGTCGATGTTGAAAATACCTACATATTTGGAAATTCCAATATTAGTGAAATTACTGGGGCTGACTTTAGTTTTAATGGAGTTTTAGATAATAAATTGAGCATATTATATGAATTTTCAAATTTTAATTCCTTCACGCTCTATAACGATGTTAAAAATTTCAAAGACAAAACACTTGATTTGGTGATTAGTTCAAAGAATTACCAACAATACTGTAATGTGTTAAATGATTTGACTCCCAGCCTTGATATCACAATTAAATTCAATAAAAAAGAAAATTCCAATCAATTCCAGTCTACTAACGAAAATCGCTATAACTTTAAAAAATCAAATTTTGAAAGTCTTACAATTAAAGTGAGAGATACCGATTGGTCAGCGGTTTTACTGGAATCCGATGTAAATACGGCTCTAGATAACTTCTATAAACTTCCCAATCTGGTTTACCAAAGAAATAAAGGAAGCGTTGATAGAAAAAAAGAAATACAGAAAGCTACAATGTATATCAAATTTTTACAAAGAAAAATATTTAGGAATCAAAAGGCAGGTTAAAGCGCTCATAAAAAAAGGAGAGAGTATGAACCTCAAAGATATGCAAAAGAATGTATCAGATAATATTAATTGTTTTTGGAATTATGTAAATAATAAAAGGAAAAATTGCTCAGAAACCGGTAATTTCATATATTAAGGAAATATAGTGGAAAATGACAGAACCGCTGACGCTTTTGCAAATTTTTTCTCTTCTATTTATGATAAAAACAAAGCTAATTACAAGCTGGATTTCGATAATGACGTTACGAATATTTGTGACTCTTTTTCAGTTAGTTATATCTCTGATCTTGATTTTGATACTGCGGTCAGAAAATTAAAGCCAAAAAAAGCTGAGGTATTCGATGGTATTCCACCATATGAATTGAAAGGTTGTAGTGAATGGCTTAGAACACCTCCCAATTATATTTTCAACTTAATTGTCAAAACAAAAGTATTTCCAGTGCAATGGAAAACTGCTATCACTACACCAATTTATAAATCTGGTGGAAAAACTAACAGAAAATTATCGACCTATTTCGATAATGTGTGCACCATCTAAGCTATTTGAGCAAATAATATATAATAAATTATATCACTATATAGAAAAGTACAAAGTATCTCAACAGCATGGTTTTATGTCATAAAAATCTATTAACACAAATTCATTATTATTCGGAAAACGAGCATTCGAAGCATTGGGTGTTAAATCTCAAATGGACACGATTTATACAGATTTTCGGAAAGCGTTCGATCGCGTAAATCATGATGTGCTGTTGAAAAAACTAGTTAGTTACGGGATAACTGCAGACTTTATCGAATTAATTAAAAGCTATTTACAAAATAGAAAATTCGTCGTCAGACATAATGGAAATGTCACTGGGAAATACCATGCAAATTCCGGAGTGCCGCAAGGTTCTAATCTCGGACCTCTCTTATTTATTATATTCATCAACGATTTACCTTCTGTTCTTAAGTATACTGTGTGCCTTTTGTTTGCAGATGACCTCAAAATTTTCAGGAGAATAAACTCAGTCAGAGACTGTGTTATGAATCAAAAAGATATACACAATGCTTATGAATGGAGTCTGATTAACAAATTGCATTTTAATATTAGCAAATGTAAGGTAATGAATATTACTCGTTCTAAAGATTCCATTTTATTTGAGTACGAGATGGGAGGAGAGACGTTGATGAGATGTACAGAAAGTAAAGATCTGGGTGTAACGTACAATAACGTCTTTTCTTGTGCTGCACATTTAAAAAATATAGTTTCTGCTGCCAATAAAATATTAGGGTTTGTAACGAGACAAACGGCAAACTTCTTCTTCTTATTATTATTTGAAATTACCTTTTCTACATGGCTTTTTTCCTTTGTAGGGCTCTTAATTTCTTTCTCCGTACCGCTACAGCACCGGAAGTATTTTCTTTTCTTTTATGTCTTGAAAATTTTGAGCTATTTGGTTTCTTTTCCCAACTTTTTTTCGGCTTAGCTGGGATTTTCTTGACTCATATGTCGTTTTATTTATTCAGGGAAATGTTGAATCGCTCTGAATCGATAATTTTTGTTTATAGGATTTTGTCCTATATGTTCCGTTAAAATATTTTTCTTAACTTTTTCTTCATAGAAATGTTTTTTCCTGGCTTCTATGGTCTCTCTGACGTTTTATATAAAGCAGTTTTTAATTTTTCATTGAGCTGACTAGTTTTATAGATATATGGTTGGATAATTTTTTTGCTTCCTAATGCTTTTTTCCTAGTTGTATCTACGTGTTTGTTAAAATTTAATCGTTTATCTGGCAAACTTCAATGATATCAACATTATAAAATCGCTCTACTTTGCTCTAGTACGACCTAAATTAGAATTTGCTTCAGTTGTTTGGTTTTCAGAATACATATCTGCATTGGGAAGGGTAGAAAAGGTCCAGAACAAGTTCCTTAGGTACTTATACTATAAAAAATATCGTACCTGGCCGGACTATAATACAGTTAGATCAAGTCATTTGAGATATCAATACAAAACTTTATCGCTAGAGCAAAGAAGAACTTTATCTGCTATTATGTTCTTCTACAAAGCTCTTAATGGTAAAATTAACTGCCCGGAAATTCTTTCATCTATTTCATTTAATGTAGACGTCGCACACGAAGAATGCTAATGTTTCGTATACCAAATGTATTTTTAATTGCTAGGGATCCTTTTGTGACTATTAAGAAAATAGTAAAAAATAACAACTTATTAGTGGATATTGATTGCTGTTTGGCTGAAAAGGCATTTCACAATCTTATACTAGGTCATATTTTAAATATATTTATATAGAATTTCTTTCTACATATTGTTGCAAACTTGTTTGAACCTCTACAATTCATACTTGGGATTTGTTATTGCTATTATTATTACTATTTCTATTGATTTGTTACTATATTTTAATTTAAAAATTATTGACCATGTAATTAGGCCTTTAGGTCTGTTTGGTTATGTATACATAAGTAAATAAATAAATATATCTGTAAAGTCTTAGGACTTCATCGATATCGTATAGATCGGCAGTAAATATGCTGCATAATTTTTTAAGTTTCATAGCTTTGGAGCTTTTGTCTTGATAGACCGCTACCGCTACCTTATTCTTGGATCCCTTATCCTCTTGGCAGAACCTACATATTGTTATGTCTGCAAGTCTAATGTGGCTTATGTATATATTTCACGATAAACTTTCTTTTGTAGTAAAAACGTTGGTTCCAGTATCCAGTATTAGAAACAATGTCTTTTTTTGTGATTTAATGCAGCTTTCCCACTTTGTAACGATTACGTGAAACTACAAAGAAGCTAGCATGAAACTGTTGTTGAGTGGTTTCATAGAAATAATATAAAAAATAGTGAATATATTTCATAGCACATTATGAAGAGATTTAATAAACCTGATTCATAATTCTGCTGTTAAATTTTCTTTAGACCTGCTAAATTGTTCATAAAATTGTTCTGTTATCTCTGAATAAGGCTTCAAGAAATATGTAGAGAGTCTGAAATATTTTATAAAATGGTAGCAAAAAGATGATTATTGAGAAACATGATTTTTCCTAACTTTGACGCTTCATACATAATATATACAAAGAAGCCTATATATTTTTATAAATAAAGATAATCGCTAACATGAAAAAAAATAAAGCGAATATCTGATAATACCCATTCAATACTCTTTTTAATAGCTTCTGAAATTTAATATTCTCTGAAAATAAAAAAGGAATCCGTCCTCACTAAACAATGTTCCCTTATATCTTCGTTTTCCTTTGTATATCCTTTTATTGGTCTTCATATCAAAATTGTCAAACATGTTTTTAGTGCCTTTTTTTCTCCAGGATGCTCGTTATGGATATAACAATAGAGTTTTCTTGTTTGATAGGCTTTTCTTTGGAAAAGCTTTTGTCATATTTCAGTTACTAGGGACTTTAATAAGTAAAACGTCTTTCAATTCCCCTGGGTAAGGAAACAAATACGTTCATCGTGTATATTTTATTATACGATGAAAAAATATATTTTGATTGTTCAATTATATCTGGCAGAGATACAATTAACAGCAATAATTGGTGGGAAGTCTTATGGAATTAATAATATCGTGTTTATGTTGACTTGCTGAGTAGGGACATCAGGTTTGAATATTTTTACCATTATAATAATTATTCAAAATGACCTACGGCTATTCTTTGTAGACCACTAATATCATTACAACTAACTACAATATCTCATACCTATAATACAATATTATAATATCGTACATCATAGTAAATTTCAATTTGTTCCTAAAGTAGAAATTGTAGAAATATCCTACTGAGTAGAGGTCTTCTAAAGAGAAATGCTTTTGTCAATCTTTGGAACTTATTGAATGCACTCGCTGCATTTGATTCTAAAGCTAGATGATTACATAATTTTTTGTCATTGAAGGTGATGGAATTTTTTTCCAGTTTGCATGGCCATTGTTAAATAAACATCAAAATATTTATTCTTGTATGGTAACTTTGAGCTGGTCTCCCAGTTATTTATGGAAGTGTTTTCGAACCAAACACTCGGTTTTCGAAATAAATGAAGCGAGAAGAGTTTAAATTTTGAATTCTTCAAAATAGAATTCGCGAAGAGGAGAGGAGGAAACTACAAAAGCCCCAAGACGGTTATCCATTGCAAAGATGGAATTCAAACAGAGAGTAGTAAGTTGTTAATGCAATAGGAGAATGAAGTTCTTCAAAGACAGATTTGATGGTAAAACAGACAGAGGATACTTTTTTCGCTGAAGTATTTACATGTACAGAGAAATTCAAAGACACCGTCAGAAAAGAAGAAGAAAATTAAGAAACCTAATCGAATTTGAAGATCTTATTAAGTCATTATTCAGTTTAGGAAGTTGCAAAGATCCTCTGTAAGACGAAACTATAGTTTTCTTAGTGTTGAAACAGAGCTCGTTCGAGTCAGACCAGGACGTAACTGAACTACTCCAGGTAACACTAGTGTAATCAGCAAATGAAGTGAATTTACCATTTATCCGTATGTCTTGATATCGTTAATGAATACCGAAGAATTGGACCTAAAACTGAGTATTGAGGTACACCACTCTAATCCATTTTTGATGAATACTACGGTTGCTATGGGAAGTTATTTATTAAGTAAGGTGTAAACTCAGAAAACGATGCGTGAATGGTACAAATTGCTGTAAGTTCAAGATTACATGTTTAAGAAGAATGGACAGTAGACGGTTTTTCATTATTACCTTTTTTGAATTAAACTAACTGTTTCTAATCAATTCCACTATTTAATAAAAAAAACTCATGAAAACTCTAAAATATTATTAATAATTATTTCGATATTTGGATATCATCGTCAGAATGACAGAAGCTTTTCATTAGTCACTCGATTATCTTCGATAAGGTAGTAGTTATCGGTTCACACTCGATATACAACAAATATTTTTTTTCCGGGTAAAATTCGTACCATTACTGGAAACCAATCAACAATAACTTCCTTTGAATGATTTTTAATTGTTCCAGCTACTCACAATATGAAAATTCCGAACTACTTTCCAGTGTATTGGTGTAGTTTTCACGGATGCTACCTTATATGCTCATCAGAAATGTCTTCTTCAGTCCAGAAAGAGCTGCTGGATGAAATGCATCTAGCTTGCACTTATAATGGCGCATTTACGCCGGTCGGTCGGTCTGCAAGTGATGTGACTCCTCCCAATTACAAACCAAAAGGGTTGGTTAAATCATTAGATCGTACAAACTAGTTGAACTTTCAACTGTAATTTAATGTTCATCGGGACATATAACCCGGAGAGAAGTTGTTTCTTCTTAGTTAAGCGGTCATTGGTATGAAACGTTTTTTTTTCAAACTATGTAAGGTGTCAAAATAGTATTGAAACCACATACTTACAAACATTAACATATGGAAACACTAAACAAGCCTATCGCTTAAAACCAAATCAGCTATCAATTGTTTGATCGAACAATAATAAATTGGAATTTGCTTCAGTTAATAGAATTGTAATGTTTTTCTTATTTATTTAAATAGCTTTTACGGTTGGGATAAAATTATACACACTACTATGGCTAATCACTATTGATTTATTTATCGAAGCAGTTACACACTGTATTGAACTTAATTTATTTTCACACACTTTACTTAATGTCTACTGATTAATTTACTCTCGGTATATTAGTTCTAATTTATTTTTACCACTTGAATATCATACTATTTATTTTAAATGATTCACTCTTCCATTCACTGTCCGACTACTTCTGTGAACTGTCTGTGAACTAAGTCTGTGATAACTGTTAACTGACTCTGTTTACTAACTTTTCACTAACTTTTAACTCACTCAAAAACTCGCGTATATATAGTCTTTATCAATTCTCGAATATTCTTGAATTGTCCACGCTCCTTATATGCATGAGCAAAACGACCTCCCTAGAATGTTCTAGAAAGCGCATTCGCCAAAATTTAAAGTTGAGTGACAAGGTCGGCTTTGAGTTGGTGACTTTGTTACAGAATCAACTCTAATGAATATACAACTAACATAAACCTTCATGATCAGAGAAAATCCCACCTTTTTATCATTTCACAGTTCTCCAAATTCTCCAAAAATGATGTGCTACTCAGCATTATACAGTGAGTTTCAAATATGGAACGCCTCAATTATCTTTAAATGTTTATTTCATTAGATGTATGTCCACATTTGAGTAGTAAAAAAATTAGGATTTTTGGAAAACATACAGTAAAGGCAATTACAGCAGATGCTCAAAATGTTGTCCGTTTACTTCAAGACTTTAAGACTTTGCATTACATTTTGCAACATCCCTGACTGCTCAATTCTTCTGATCTATGTGGTTTTGTTTTAAAAACGCTGTTTTTCAAGTGACCCCATACTTGAAGCTCACTCTGTATTCAAACACAAATTAAAAAAAATACTAGCGAAAACTCATAACATCCTAATGTCTTTCATCTTAGAAGATATTATTGAGCTTATACTAGATTTTCACGTCGAGCGTGATTACTTAAAAGTCTCATCACTCTGTTACACTTTCCTGAAAACATTAATTACATTCGAAATTCTTAACGAGTCAAACAGTTTCCTCACAGTCACTCTCCGTAAAAAATGAGCACACGTCGATGAAAACTTTCACGATTTCCATTCACAGCACTTTTCCATTAACTTAAAGTTGAGGAAAACTCACTGAGAGATGAATGAGTGTTGTGAAAGTTCAATAATCTCTCGAACAAACTAGCAACAAAATTTGAGTTAACTCTGGAAATCGGCGTATTTCGAACACAACTATTTACTTATTCAAGTCACTCGGCGTCCCAGAAGAAACCGAGATAAATCTAATATAATCAGCTTTCACACAGGGGCGGACTGGTCAAACGTTCCTGACGAATATTTTATTGTTTGGAATTTTCAACAAGGCATCAGTAGATTTACGTTTGGTAATTATTGGGTTACATCATTGATAGTTTTATGGGCTCATATTATAACCTACTTGGAAAAAATATCTATTGTAAGATCTATAATACCAGTTATTATATACAACTTGTGGCATTTGTTCAATAAAATAAACCGAATAAACATTATAATTATCTTCAACATATAATTTGTCTGCGCTTTTATCATTAACCAAAAAAAAATTATAATGATGTTTTTTATTCAACATTTATTATTTTTTGTCGTTCTAAAAGCCAATAGATACTTACAATTTTAATGTTGTGCATTCGTTTCACCCAATCAATACATTATTATACTAATATTCATAATTTTATCAGCGAAAACATCTGTCATTGATCACTTTTTGGAGATATAAATTAAAATCATCAATAGAGGATGAAATGAGTGTGGAAATGCAGAAAGACGGTAAGCAGTGATCATCCATTCGGGAACACTGTATTCCATTGCGTGAGGAACGGGAATACAAAATTGAAGAAATCACAGCTTTGACAAAATTGACCAATATCTTCAAGACTACGCATTAAATATGGGAGAGCCGTATTCAAAACTAAGTGGAGCAAAATCATTGCAAGAATTGTATTTTGGTACCCTTAATAGAAAGTTCAATCCTAGCGAAGGTAATGAATACACCATCTGTATTACAAAAAAGGTTTATTTCATCATGTCGTATGAATTAGTATGGCAAGTTGGAGATGGTGCTCACTGCTTCGTAGATTATTTTGAAGCGGAAAAAATAACAATGGTTTGGTCACTGTTTGCATGGAGTGTAACCCGATATTTTCAAAAACAGCATAGGGTGAATTTCATATAGCAAATGGTTGATACCGAATAATAATAAACCTGATATTTGCCCTGTTGTGTCGCTTGAAAAGTAGCTGAGTAAGCGGAGCGAACACATTTAAACAGACAGGCTTTTTCTTATGGTAAATCAGGCTTTGGAAGAATCAATCAATCAATGAACAGGAAATCTTCTAAATTCCGGTCAGATTCTATTTGTGCGATAAAATACAGGATGTTCCATTCGAAAGAAGAGAGAAAATGAGAGGTTTTCGTCCACCCTGTATACAAAAGAGAAAATGATTGAAATTCAATCGAATACGAAGAGCTTGTATCATATTACGAAACTTTTTTTTCTTCAACGTACAGTAAGCTATAGAGCGTTAATTTACCCACGATTTTCACAGAAAAGTGTCCATACTTTTCAAAGAACTCTGTATAACGTACCAAAACCTTATATCAAAAGCTTCGAAAAAATGTGAGCAATCCGAAATCAGTATAATATACGGGGGTACCCATTTAAAAAATCATATGTTTTGTTTGTAACGCAGTGATTCAACTCTGTATAGTTCGAGATAAGCTCAAAATATGCACCTTAAAAACATCTTAACAGATATACCAACCCCGTTTACTTTAGAAGTGTAATTCAATGTCTGTCGGGGCATATAGCCCGAGAAGTAGTTGTTGCTTCTTAGTGGACGGTCTGATCTTTGGAAATTAATTTTTCTAATTCTGTAAAGCGTTTAATAGTATTGAACTATTATTTTTTGACGTCTATCTAAAAAGTCTGTCCCAATAGCACGGATCGGGAGTTCGGACCATAAAATAGTTGTAAACCATATGGGCGACGGAACTACCTGTCCCGTAACCTATACAGGTACCACCCAATTTCATGTTAATATTTAAATCTAAGTACCTGTATAGAATGAAATTTGAAGTAATTATTATTCTGCAACTAGCAAGTAACGTCCATTCGTCTAATTAAGATGGCTTCAAGTTCAAGTTTTTCTCCAATTCCTATTCAACGAATTAGCAGAAGAAGTGCCTATTCTTTTTGGGAAAAACATTAATCCTGAACGTTCATGATGCTCTTGTGCACCAAAATCCCACAAGTTCTGTTCGCGACAAAATTAGTAACTGTACCAATATGATAGGGGTAGGAGAATCAACGATTTATAGATTTTTATGTGAGAGAAACCTCGGTGAACCTATTCCTCACCCGGGGAAGAAACCATTAGAAATTGACGACGATATTAAAAACAGTGTTCGTAGAATAGTGCATGGTATGTATTTCGCATAAGAAATACCAACATTGGACAAGATTGTGCAAGCCGCCCAGAATGACGAAAACCTGCCACAATCATCAAGAACTAGAGTATGGAGAATTCTTCATGGAATGAACTTTCGGTGGAAAAAACAGAACAGAAAATATTTTCCTATTGATAGGCTGGATATTATTTGCTGGAGACGAGAATACTTAAGGTCAATCCGAAAATATCGCAACGAGAGTAAAAATATTTTCTATTTGAATGAAACCTTGCTAAATGAAGGTCACACCGTATCGAAAGTCTGGCAAGATAAAAATATACTGAATTCCCGACAAGCTGTCATGGAGGGTAGGTCAACAGGATTAAGACTTCCCTCTGGAAAGGGACGCAGGCTTATTATAACCCATATAGGCAGTGAAAACACATTTTTGGATCAAGGATTATTGGAATTTCAATTTAATTCAAGCAAAGACTACCACGAAGAAATGACGGCTGACGTTTTTGAGAAATATTTCCAACAAATGATCGATCACATTCCCCAGAATTCAGTTATTGCAATGGATAACGCCAGCTATCATTCTCGATTAGTAGAGAAGCTTCCCACAATTTCATGGAAAAAAGCGGCGATAATTGAGTGGTTGCAGTGTAAAGCCTTAAATTTCGATGATACAATGGTGAAAAAAGAACTTTTGCAAATTGTTAGACAGCGTAAGGCAAAGTTTAAAAAATTTGTAATCGATCAAAAGGTAGAGGTATTATTGTACATCGCTCACCCCCTTACCATTGTGAGCTGAACCCAATAGAGCTTATATGGGCACAAGTCAAAGGTTATGTTGCCAGGAACTACCAAACTTTCAAACTTCAAGAAGTACGGCAACTTTTGATGGATTCATTGGCGAATGTGACTGCTGAAAACTGGCAAAGCGCCATGAAACATGTTATAGCTGAGGAGGGGAAAATGTGGGAATTTGACGTCTTAATCGACGAAAGTACAGAGATCGAACCGTTAATTATTAACTTAGGACAAGACGATTCTTCAGATTTTTCTTATGAAGAATTTAGTTAATAATGCTGTATATATGATAGTTAAAATAATGTTCATCTGCAATAATTTGTTATAATTTTTTTATTTTTCACAAGAATATGTGTGTATATAAATCTTAGTGCACAATTACTTTGTATTTTCATTATAATATTAATTATAATAAACGTTAAGCAAAAATCATAAATCAACCCTAACCCTGTTCTACGACTATGGACCATTTGGTTCACTGCGTATGCTTCATTTGCATTTTATTACCTATTGTTATTTGACCGATTACCGGGTGGCCTGGTCACAATTTCTTTCTTCTTAGTCTAGTTACATTGTAAAACATAAATGGGAGATGCAACATTTTGAGACCGTTTATTATAGGCGCTCTAGTCTATCAACTCCTTTGAAACGAATTTACTAAATTTCTGTTTCTAAATTCCTCAAATTAATTATTCACTATTTATAACTATTTTTGACCCAACCTGTATATGGTTGGTTGGTGAGCCGTTGCAATTTTGGTCACAATTTCTTTCTTCTTAGTCTAGTTACATTGTAAAACATAAATGGGAGATACAAAATTTTGAGACCTTTTATTATAGGCGCTCTGTGCTATCAACTCCTTTGAAACGAATTTACTAAATTTCTGTTTCTAAATTCCTCAAATTAATTATTCACTATTTATAACTATTTTTGACCCAACCTGTATATGGTTGGTTGGTTAGCTGTTGCAATTTTGTACATTATATTTATAAAATTAGTTGCAATTGAACAGTGACATTCTGACTACAAATAAATAAAATACAACCTCAACTAACCTATAGAACCCGTTAAACGTACGTATCTTTAAATTTAACAAATGAAAAATAAATGTTCATATTAACAACCATTCCTAACAAGTCATATTCTCGACTATTCACAATAATTTGTCGTATATAGCTAAAACTGTTTCGTATGGTTGATTTTTTAATTCCTATTATCGTTATTCCAGTTTAACTTCCAGTTTTTGATAGATAAATAAAATTCCAACCGCTGACTGTATGAAAGGTTTGCCATAAATTATTCATACAATGTATACAATAAATTAAAAAATTTCGGGTACAGCTAAACTACATGAAAATAAAACTGCAAATTTTATGAAAATTTATTCGTAATAATTTCAGAGAAGATTGAAATATGAAATATTAACATCTGGTAGTGCTTCAGCAGTTTCAGGATGATTGCATATTGGAATATCATTGTAGAAAGATAAATATTGTTACTCACAGTTTGAATTCGACTTTTATGAATTCTTTTTTATTAATGTATTCTTCATTCACAGATAGTGTGCAAGAATATAGACCAGCTTTTTGTGTGATGTCTCTAGAGTATTATGAGAAGCAATCTGATATAAGTCACATTATCGAATGTTGGTTCTACTTTTGATGAGCTAGCATCCAGGGAACAGTGACAAAGTATCTCAGAGTTAGCAATATAGTCAACATTATGGATATGAAATACAGGCTGCTTCACAACGAGTTTACACTATCTATGTATTGGAGACTATTCACACGATTTCTATAAAAATTGACATAGATGGAGAACAAGTTAAGGCGAATTTATGGAATATATTTTGACATACGTGTCACTTCCGGTTATACCGAAAGTAGACGACAATGTTAGGCAAAATGTAACAGCCTGTATATTATAAATTCTAAATTAAATTCCAATGTCACTTACTGGAGAATACGCTATATCTAAAATTTATTCTTATCGAGATATAAATTTTTTTTATATAAAATTGACAGGTGCAGACCTTCATATTGAAAATTCTGTGTGGAAATCCCCAATACCAAATAAAAAAAATCTTGTAGGGTTGCTCAATAGGACGATTAGGGTAATTGGTGACATGTCGAAATCTTCTTTTTTGTATACAGGGCTCGTGAAAAAGTGATGGAAAGTTCAACTTCACACATGTCAAATATCTCAATTTTTTTAAATAAAACAACAATATTTTCATTCTTTCACTTAATTCGAAAGTCCGAAAATAAGGGCGTTTATATTTATTCCCTATACCCAATCTCCTCGCCTCCTAAAATAAGAGAAGAAATAACACGGCTTACGCCTACGCAATAATTAGGCTGAAATAAATTAAATATATGTTTATATCTCAAAAGCGCTTAAGATTGGGTATAGAGAGGTGAACATAAACTGCCTCTATTGGGATTGAGTAAAGGGATAAAAATATTGTTGTTTTATTTTAAAAACATGAGATATTTATCATTTATCATTTGTCATCTGTGAAGTTGGACTTTTCATCAATTTTTATACAAACCCTGTATGCAATAAAGAAGTTTTCGACATGTCACCAATTACCTTGATCGTCCTACTAATCAACTCGACAACATACCCAGATTATTCTACACAAAGTGACATTAAAATTTAGTGTAGAATCTAAATAGTCGATAATATACATTTAAAATAACAGAGTTATCGTCCACTTCCGGTATAACCAGAAGTGAAAAATATATCAACATATTTTCCATGAATTCGCCATAACTTATTATCTACCTTTGCCAATTTTTATAGAAATCGTGACTGTATCTCCAATATATAGATAGTGTAAGCTTGTCGTGAAATAGCCTGTATATAATCATTATATCCCTTTACCCTATAGGTGTCGGATTAAAGAGTAAAAGAGCAAAAGTATGGAGCGGCCTAAAAGAAAGAGGAGTACACAACAAAATGATAGGAATTATCCAAAACCTATATAGCACCAATATTAATAATGTAATAAGAAATAACATCAAACCAGAGATATTCAAAACAGAGATGGGATTAAGACAAGGTGGAGGACTAAGCACAACCCTATTCTACGTACACATGGACAATATACTCAAGAAATGCGAAAGTAAAGTCAAACATTCGTTCGTAGGATATAAAAATTGGGAAATAGTCGAAATATCGTATGGAGTTTCTGCAGATAACGTCGTAATAATAGCAGGTAATGATGAACAGCTTATGGAATTAAACAATGGACGAAGAATGCATGGGAATAAATACTAATAAAACAAAAATATTGATAATTGGAGACCAGGATATAAAAACTGATATCAAAATAGACAATGTGAAAATTGGAAGAATTCAATCTGGGAAACAAGAAGCTGAAATCAACGAAAGAATTAGTAAAACAATAAAATGAATGAATCAAAAATTCATCAATAGAAAAGATATTTCAAACCAAACAAAAATTATTCAAGTATTCAAAAGCAGTACTAACGTATGGATGCGAATCGTGGAATCGTCCAAATGCACAAAAAAGTAAGATACAAGACGTTGATATGAGATATTTGAGACGTATTATAGGAGTTACTAGGAAAGACAGAATTAGAAGCACATGTATAAGAGAAGATGTAGGGATAGAACCTATAGTACAATTTATAGAGCAGCGACAATTGAATTGGTGGTGACATATACAACGAATGAATAACAATAAACAAGTGAAACGTGTATAGAAAACGAAATTGCAGATTAAAAGGAAGAGAGACAGACCAAGACAGACATTAAATACAGTGATGGGTAACATATTACAACATAGAGGCAAGACATGAAGAGAAGCATCAACTTTAGCAAAAGAGAGGAAAGAATGGAAAAAAATTGTTCATGAAATCTAAAATGGATATAATATTAGAATGTATTCCATTTAATGAAAGGAAGCGGGGACTAACGTGATCATTTTGATTTCGTACTGAGCTTGATCGATTTAATTATAGTATACTGGGGTGAAATTCACTGACTGATTGTGCTCCTCTCTCCTTCTTTGTCCATGAAAAAAGTCCCACAGACCAGTACCAGTAGTTCCTTTAAACCAACTTCCTTGAAGAATTTCAAGATATCCTCAGACAAAACAGTAACTGTGCTTGCATACCAAACTTATAGCAATAACAGAGCTTCGCTGCTTTTAATTTTTTTAGCTTTGAATTGATCATAATTGCCCTGTTGCATGTAATTTTTTGCATCTAGAAAATTCAAAAATATGGGGTCATCACACGATAGTAGTTCATCATGAAAATTAGGTTGTTATTTTAGAAAACATCAAATCAAAATCAAAAATCGACCTGTTCCATCATTTCCTCAAAATTCATTGAATACTATCAATGGATTGTTTTATTGTGTATGTGTATGTATTTCATATTTAGAAATGTCATAAAATAGTTGGAATTCTCCATACACAAAAAATACTCCACACGATTCAAGCATTCACACTCAAATATCAAGAGCCAAATCAAAAACGGAGCTGTTTTACTCCTTGCAATATGAAAATAGCAGTGCAGTTTTTTACTGAATAAGTAATGGTTCAGTGGACAAATTATGGATCGGTGTTGCTGATAGTAGCGTGTGGTGGACGAAAACTTGGTTTGGATTTACAAAGATAACATTCGAAAGATAATAATAATAATATTGAGCAGCTTCACCATTTTAAACAATTAATGTTATTGATTCAAAACAGTATAAATGATATCAATTTGATTTTAGGCTACCAAACAAAATACACCAATCACAATTATTCAGTGAAGACAACTGAGCCCAGAAGCAATATTAATTCTCTCAAAATTTTGGGAAAAAAATTCCTAATCCTTAAAAAAATTTCTCCTTATATGAAGTGATACTTAGTTTGATTTTTGTACTGGGTCTGTTCAGAAACGTGCACTGCGACAATACTCTGTCTTAATCTTAGTTTGATTACCCCTTCAAGTACAATATTTTAGATTATATTTGATGAGGAGGCTAAGCGGCCTATTCCACTGCGACCTTTTCAGATCTATTGTGGTCCTCTGAATCTAGATTCCATTCTCTAGCCGACTCATTTCAAGTAGCCAATCAGCCTCGAGACTGAATTTTTCATGTAATTTCTTGCCGGTGGCTTCTCATCGCTTAGTATACAAGAGACCGCACATTCGCCAGGCAGTCGCACTGGCATAGGATGTGCTCTGCAGTTTCCTCTTCTAGGTGACAGTATCTGCACATGGCTCAGTCTGTCGACCCCATTAGCTTTGCGTGCCTGTTAAGCTTACAGTGCCCTGTTAACATACTTACTAAGGCTTTGACAGTTTTCCTATCTTTGCTTATCAGATCTGCCGTAAAAGTTGTCGAATGTCCTCTAATGATTTGTTTCGCCTGTCGTGGTGAGATTACCCACGATTCTAGATATTTTTGTGCTACCCACTTCCTTGTGGCCATATTTGTTGTCGACTTTGCGCAGATGAGTTCCGGTACAATGAATGGCATTGATAAGCCTTGTTTGGCCGTTTCATCCACCAATGCGTTGCCCTTATGACCCTCTTGTCCTGGTACCCAGGCTACCATGAACTTGCGATGGTCTCCAAGTGCGTTTAGGCACCTATACAATGACATACTAGCTTAGAACTGATCTCTATGGAATCAAGTGCCTTCAGTGCAGCTTGGCTGTCGATGAAGATGGCAACTGAACGGTATGTCCTTCCAGCCTTTCAATTTCATCAACGCAGTGGTGAATCGCCGTCACTTTTGCTTGGAAATTTGGGACGTCATTAGATAAACTTATCAGAACATCTTTCCTTTGTGTTGTCCCTACAATTTTAGCTCCTACACCTACTTTTGCCTTAGATCCGTCCGTATACAGGTTGCCTCAGCCATTATTCCAGTCTTCTCTACATGGTATAATTATTTGGAACTTTTCATTAAAGCCATATCTCGTGGCCGTTGCGTCAAAGGGTGGCCCCAAGTCATCCGCTTTTAGCTCACCTTTAAGCTTTCGATAGTCAGCACCGTGCGTTTGGCTTATGTGTTGTTGACTTTCTAGTAGTCTGTGCGTTACAGATCTGGCCTCACATTGTATAAAAATATGTAGTTTTTTTTTTTTCGGGCCGAGATGGGAAACTCATGTTCGAATGGGTCCAGGACCCAAACAGTGTTGGACTCATCCCCAAGGAGATGCCTACCAACCAAACCCACCTCAAACTCGCCGTTACCCCCGCCTCGGAATCACTACCCTAGCATACTTCGAGACAGGCGGCGGTCCCTCGCACACTCTCCGCTCACACTGTCATCTTCTCCCTCCTATCACTCCTGCCTCTCATGCCATATCGAGTCCTTCTCTCCCCCTTACCATGCTCTCTACTACTCCACTCACCTCCATCCATTCCTCCTCCCCCCTCAACATTATCTCCACCATGTTTTCCCAGTACACCGCCTCCCCTAGTTTCCTCTCCAACTTCTTCAGCACTTCCTCGTTCCTCCAGCATCTAAACACATGTCCCACATCATCCTCCACTTCACACCTCTCGCATAAAAATATGTAGTGGAGGCAGATTCAGCACGACTTCCATCGCACCTTGTGGGAGTGGTTTTTATGACTTCCATAATACACAGGCAGGCAAGCCTTTGTGTGCTACTCAATAGTCAGTGTCTTTGTCCACCACACTACTGATTCATAGGCTATTATTGGTCCAACAACTCTTGTGTATAGCTATTGGGTCATTTTTGGGGTAAGTCCCCATTTTTTATTTATTGGGAAGTTGATAATTTGTGAGCGAGTGTGTCTATTTACATCCTCAGGATGTGCAAACGCAGCTTTTGGGATTTGTAATCTGACTTCAGCAGTCACACAGTAGAACAGAGTATATTCGGACTCTCCTTCTTCCAGACAGAAAATCGATGTTTCCGACCACCCTATTCTCCTGATCTCCTCCCTGTCCATGCCTAGGAAGGCTTCTACTTTCAGATTCTCCAGATTCCCAGCTATCGTTCCAGCCCAATGTAATGGTTGTTTTTTTAAATTGCATTCAAATAAAGTAAAAATCACTTGAATGAAAAAATAAAATTTGTTTTCATGTCTTCAAGTAACGTAGTCGAATATATCTAGTAATATATATCATGCTTTCTCCTTATTACAAGGTAAGTATGTTTCTTCACTATTTTCCAATTATTGACTTCCAAAATACTGAATTGGGCATGATTACAAAAAACTGAACTAATAGTTTCAATTTGTTTAAATTTCACCAACAAATTTGGAATACTCATTACACAAGAACAATATTTATGTTTTCGTTATTTTTGCTTAAATAATAATTGTTGGCGTTTTACGATACTTTTCAACTTATTCACAAACATTTTTCATATTATTTAAATTTACCAGTCCGACCCTGGGTTCAAATATGACCTGAGAATTATATGCGGCCATTTTAAAAGACTTCATTGTATCTTTATAAATTGTAACGAGTTCTTTTTTTTCTGCTTTTTGCAAGTTTAATTTTTTACTTTTTTTTATTATTCCGTAATATATTTTATTTTACCACTAGGGTGTATATAACTCGTTACTTTACAACCCTTTCGACTACCGCAGTGATTTATTTTGTTGCTATTACCGGTGTATATTTTAGTATAAGTCCGAGTTACGCAAATCCAACTTCTACCATACACAATTTATTCATTTCCGATATTTAAATTTTTCAACTGAAAGGACGCCCGGTATATACAACATTTTAATTTAATCGAGAGCCGTCTAGTATACTTACAAGTTTTTGTCGAAACTAGATAGATTTCACGTTTTAATTCCCACACCGAAGAATGTAACTAAAATTTTGGATATAAATTCGGAAACAATTCATTTTTGGTTGCTTCTTATTCGCGCTCCGAATTTCATTCCGTCTGGCTCTCTGTCGAAAAAGAATCAGTTCCTTCTACGGCTCTAAGCATTGTCCGTTAAACGTTCTTCCGAAAAAAAAAACCGAAAAACCGTAGTGTGAAAATTTTGTGATTCCATATTCCGATTGTGTGTGGGCTGTATTTATTAAGGTAAATAAATTTTAACAAATAAACTGTGTATTCGAAACTTTCCGTATCGCCGCTTATTATTAAATTGTTGAATGTATTTTTTTTGAAAATTTTCCGACCGGCTATTTTTTCTTTTGTTGTTGAACTGAAATTCGTTTTTTTATTTTGTTTCTCTTATCTGAAAATAAAGATTTGTCAACCGTAATTTGATTTCGAATTTTTATTTACTGCGTTTTAATTAACTGATATGAATTGTTAGTGGATTCTCGAATTATTTTATGCTTTTGGTTGTCAGTAGTTTGAAATTAAATTGATACCCAAGTGGATTAGGTATAATAGTTTAAAGTTTATGCTAGTACGAATATTTTTACTCTGTGTGTCGATAGTTGGGTACCGTTTAACTCGAGGGAAAATATTTTTTTAATTGTTACCGGCTTTAGTTAGATTCAAGGGTTAATCAGACTTGGAAGAGGCTTAGCCACAATTTGTTTGATTTCCCGGCAGATCTAACTCGTTCTTAAATTTTATTTTTTTTTGGAATAATAGTTACCGGCTTTAGTAGATTCAAGGGTTAATCAGACTTGGAAGAGGCTTAGCCACAATTTGTTTGATTTCCCGGCAGATCTAAATCGTTCTTTTCCCGTTTCGTAGAATCATTATTTATATTTTTTCTCCCCGTCGGAATAATAGTTGCCGGTTTCATTTGGATTCAAGGGTTAATCAGACTTGGAAGAGGCTTAGCCACAATTTGTTTGATTTCCCGGCAGATCTAAATCGTTCTTTTCCCGTTTCATAGAATCATTATTTATATATTTATTTTTTTCGTCGGAATAATAGTTGCCGGTTTCATTTGGATTCAAGGGTTAATCAGACTTGGAAGAGGCTTAGCCACAATTTGTCTGATTACCCGGCAGATCTAAATCGTGCATTAGGGACCCCGTAAAACCCGGTATATTTGAACCGTATTTGATAACCTGACCGTTAAGTCCGTTAAAATCCCAGATATAGGTAATACATACCTCATTTTATTTTCCCTGTTAATTTGTTTGTCACTAAATAATTATTCGTAAAATAGACCACAGAGTATTAATAGATTAAAGTTTTGAATTTCTATTATTTTCATTTTTAACCGCAATTTATTGATTGGAGAACCAAGATTTGGCTTTTCCGGATTTTCACTAGTTAGTTAAATTGAATTCAACCAGACCCCTGGAATTTTCCGTAACCTCCATCTGAGGCTATCTGGAACTCTTGACGCTAAGGGTCAAGGGGCCGTGGAGCAAACCACGTTAATAATCTGGCGCCCGAGATTTAAAAACCCGAATTTTGCATCAAGGGTGTCCATAGTGACGTGTTCTTGTGGCAGGAGCCACGTGTAAGAAGGGAGGCACGTTACAAAATCTTGGACCAACAATTTCGTTCCCAAAGTAATCTCTTATCTCGATTGTTCATAAAGTGAAGCTCTATTCGCTTACTAATGATTCCATTAACCATTAGACCATTAAGTTACAAAAAACTCGTATTATAAGATGTGAAAACGTATTTGTGTATACTTCTCAAGTTTCCATTATCAACCTACCACGTTTGATATATGCTTTAAAATCAATGAAGAAGGCGAAAAAAGCCAAAAAATGTGATTTGACTGAAATCCGGGCTTTACTTATGAAATTTGACTTGCAATAGTTTTAAATCTACAAAATTGAATTAAATGTGATTTGGGAATATACTTAATCATATTATGTCCTCCTGGTCACTGAATATTTGGGTTTCTAGGTTCATCTACAACGAAGAAATTGTCCCGAATGGTATCGAAAAATAATAGTACAGCGGTGCATTTTTGTTTTGTTTTTGCTGGAGTTGGAGTGGGCACCGCCGTGACCTCAAATGATCATTCTGGAAATCGACTGGTTGCTATAATATAAGAGTGGCTTGCAATATTGTGTTTTAACGTTAATAAATCCCCACCTCCAATCGTTGAAATTGTGGCTGATAAGTGCTGAAAGCAGTAAACTGTTAGGGGTCGACCATTTCAGAAATCCAGTTACTTATCTTGGCATATTTCCAAATGTATTTATTACAACTCCAAGATGGAACGTATAAAAATGAAACAAATTTTGATAGAAATGAAGGATATCTGTTGCGGTACTTGCTTTACTTAATCATAATAATTAAATTTCTATTGCATGGTTAATACTTGAAAATTGATAATATGTGATTTCTGTGCACAAAGTAATTCCTCTAAACATGCTAATACTCTCTTTCTGCATACATGTATAGTTTGCTTGCTGTGGTTTGAGCAATCGCATAAGTTTCTAATGCAAGTTTATACAAAAAAGCGTATTTTGAGAAGCACTTGTGCCAAACGTTTATTAACACATCAAGCAGTATGAAATCATTGAGGAAGAATGCACTTCAAATTTATTCAACTTTCACACCCACACATTTTTTACTGGGAGATAAGGAGAAAAGCTTTATTGTCGTGAAAAGTTATACAAATATGGAGAAATCTTGTTCCTCCCAGAATACACTCCTTGAAAGCGATGTATTCAAGGAAGAACTCCACTTGTTATAGCTGTCCCTAGTTCGAATCCCGACTCATCTTTCTATGGATGTGCCGACCTTTTGCATTGGCGGATCCTATTATTTCCTTGAGTTCTCAACCTGGTGACTTTAAACTATTAGAAGAGCTAACAATCTTGTCACCTTATCGAGAATTTGCTACTTTTTCTGAATGGTCGTCTTCGTCTCCGTAGTTTTTTCGGTTGTTGCTTAGGCTCAGCTGATTCCCGACTCTGTTCCTTTTGGGGTTGGGTCGGGTGTCTTCCCTGTCGTTCTGTTGCTGGGGATTTGTGGGCATCCTTTACAGTGCGCTGGATGTTTTCCCTAGCAGCTCGCACTGGTAGCTATTTTGTATCTTGGTCTTGGGCACTCGTTATAACGAGTGGTCCTCCGCACTTGACGCTATTGTTGTTCACTCGGTGTGATGGAATCTCTGGTAATTTCAGCATTGTTTCGATCCATTTCCTATCCGTTCTTCCCGTCTCATACTAACGTATTGGATTTTCACCATCATATCTTCTCCTTCTACATTCAGCTTCGCTTTACCTAATGTGTATCTGGATGATTTTGCCGATTCGGACTTCTTCCTTTTCGATGTCCTCTTGTAGTTCGTCGATATCCTCACTATTTATCAGTCCTCGGATGAAGTGTTACAGGTTAACTTCATAACTTATCTCAACAAATAAGAAATAGGAATTAGGTTCATAAAATTGTCTAGGAATACTACAAAATCAACCAAGAAAAAACCAATACGTTTACTACTAACAACAGTCTTATTTAATCAGCCTCCACTACACATTTTTAAGCAAGGCCAAGCCAGATCTGTAGCGCTCGGACTACAGCGAACACATAAGCCAAACGCACGGTGCTGACTTAATGGCTTCAATAATAAGGTCCAAATAATTATACCAAGTAGGGAAAACTGAAAGAAAGATGTACCGATACAGGCCGAGGTAATCTGGTTTGCGGACGACTCCAAGACAGAAGTAGGTATACCTACCGGAATTGTAAGGTTAAGACGAAGTGAAGCTATTCCAATAAGCATATCTAAGGACGTCACAACTTTCTAAGCGGAAGTGACGGCGATTCTCCACTGCTTTGAAAAAATCAAAAGACTGGAAAGAACATACCGTTCAGTTGCCATCTTCACAGATATCCAAGCTGCACTTGAGGCACTCAATTGCATGGAAGACAACTATAAGCTAGTATGGCATTGTATAAGTGCCTTGAATGCACCTGAAGACCTTTGCAAGGTCATGGTAACTTAGGTACCAGGGTACGAGGGTCATAAGGACAACGATGCAACAGACAGACAGGGCTCATTAATGCCATCAATTGGACTGGAACCTTTCTGCAGCGTCGCAAAGTCGACAATAAATATAGCCACAAGGAAGTGGAAGTGGTAGAAATCTCTAGATTGGTGGGTTATCTCACCAGGACAAAGACAGGCGAACGGGTTCATTAGAGGACATTCGCCAACTTTTGCGGCGGACCTAATAAGCAAAGATAGGAAAACTGTCAAAGCCGTAGTAGGAATGATAACAGGGTACTGTATGCTCAACAGGCACGCAAAGCTAATGCGGTTGATAGACGAAGCCATGTGCAGATTATGAGATCAAGAAGAGGAAACTGCACATCCTATGCCAGTGTAACTGCCTGTCGAATGTGCGGTTTCTTGTACTGGGTGATAAGAAGCCAAATCTAATCTAATCTATTAAAAACTTTTCATTACCATTACCAATTTTCATATGAACAGCTCTATTCAAATTAGAATTATTTCAATTGAAAAACAAAACCAAAAAGTGTCAGCAATAAATCTGATGTCAGAAATATCTTCTTTTATTTTCATAACAGCCTTGACTTTAGTTAATAAAGTCTAGGTAACTTTCTCCAATGTTAAACACTGGCAATACGTCAGAGTTCATATTAAAAATTGTTTCTATGAACCTTGCTTTTTTGGAAGAAAGCAATTTATTCTGGAAGATGGCTCCAACCATATTGAATTACCATGCTTTTCTCTTACCCCGCCTATCCCATTCATAAGATAACAACTTTAACAGAACCTTTTGATTAAGGCTCTAGAGATAAGCTTGAAGACTAGCCTACATTTAAGCTTGTCAGTTCAATGATTACCTCAGTTTGATAACTTTAGCATGATATCTTAGTTAGTCACTACCTCATGGTTGAGATTCATAAATCGAGCTGGAATCTCAATAAAGTTTTGACTACAAATTCTCAAGTGGTGAAGGCTTTGGGAAAAGTCTTCTGTTGAAAAATCCCTGGGACAGCAACTAAGTTTTTTGTTCAATCAACACATCACTTCTATTTCAAGTTTATATCAGAAGTTCATTTCTACATCTATAATTAAAATGTTGAATGTTGAAATTTATGCTAGGGTAGTTATTGTGAGTCCTATGTCCAAGGTAACCAACTTATTTGATTAGGGTGGTGAGTAGCGTAAAAATAGAAAAATAAATAAACGCAAGCGGTACTTATCTGACAAGGTCTGCTCGTCGTCCTTCACCGATTTCTTTGGATGGTTTGTCCAGCGATTTTGGTTCTTTTCCGATTCTTTAGGCGGATTATTTCCACTTTTGTTTGTGGAAATATTTGATATGCATAAGTTCCGTGATGTTTCATGTCTCACTTCTTTCTTCTTCATTTCTGCGAGCGCCATGTCTCGATTTTCATATTTGTTCAGTAGTCGAAGTCGCTGTCCGAGTTGAATTAGTTTTTTATTAGAGTCTTCTTGGAATTTTTTCCCCTCATTGCTGTTGTTTCTGTTCACCTTAACTCCTGAAACATAAAAAACATTTCTATTTGAATCTAAATATAAAAACATAACTCCCCCAATTATAAACGCCGAAAAACCCCGAAAAGTTCCCTTCCGAATATTGTCCGCAACATTCCTTATTTCGCTAAAAACCACCCCCAAATCGTACTTTGCGCCGGTTTTTCTCAATTTTCTCGTAACCCGCTGCTTAAACGTGAAAAATCATAGTATTAAATATTATTGGAAATGAAATTTTGCATAAAAACTTTCTCATGAACATTCGACCTTTTCCTTACTGTTTTCTCGCGAATGTCGATCAAAGTTAGAGGTATTTTTAAGCAGCTTCTTAAAATATGATTTTAATTGTAGTGATTTTACATAATTCCATAGTCTAGAAATATTACCTATGAAAATGAAATAATTTAAATCTGATATTAAAATTTTGTTACAACAGATAGAGGTAGAGCTCTAGGCGAGTTTTTTTTAAGTAGTGTCCCCAGTAGGCCTAGTAGTTCATTTATTATTTCTTCCCGTGGTGCATTTAGGAAACCCTGTCCATGGCAGCTGTAGCACATATTTGAACAACGTAACCCAACTCGTCGATAGCCACATCGCTTACTGCAACCCATTTTACAGCTGCTCGATATAAGTTTCAGAATTGAAATTGGTGCCGGCTCCTCGGTAGTAAAAACTGGTGATAAAATGTTGTCTAGTTTTTTCCAACCCCACTGTGTTGGCTCGATATCATTTCCTTGCCAGGACTGAATTTGGTGAAATACCCGATAAGAATGTTGTTTTAATGCTGCAGAGGTTGGTGGCAATCTAGGTGAAATTACAGCATGATTGGAGTTGCCAACTAACCTATTAAAATATGTGAATATGTAGCTATTCAAAGTTTCCCATGGTTTACCTTTATATAAGGCTAGAGTAATTTTCTCACCAGCGCTTTCAATTTCATTTTTTGTAGATTGAGAATTGTTGAAAATATCAACAACCTCTTCCAAATCCTTTATCTTGTTTAATAACCCTATTATTTGAGATTTTCCTTTTCCGAGAAAAGCATGTGGTATCATAATCACTGAAAGCATGTGCGAAGAGTACAAATTCTTTAATATTCCTTATAATATTGTATGATTGTAAATCAGAAGATCTGTAAATCCTGCTCTTTATATTTGCTTGGGCTGGTTTTAAAAACATAATCTCTTTAGCAGGAGGAGATAGAGCAATAATGAGGGCGAGACGATGTACATCCTGACCAACTACAACCACACTGTCATGGTGACTGGATAGATCGATGGTGGTTGTGACGATCAGTAAATCAGCATCGTCTGAAGCAGTAAACGTATTGATATTCCCAGCATTGAATCTCTCGACAAGTTGAGAAATTAATCGATCCTAGTTAGCTAAATTGCTTAATAATGTCTTCTGTAATGTTTTTCTTTAATGCTTACGTATAAAGTTAACAGAAACTGAATAAATGTCACGATATTGTGGATATGCTATCGTTGCAATAATAAAATTGTTATTTTTTTATTTATAAATGAGATAGTGGGACGGTATCCCAAAACCCTCTTACAAGCAACCACCAGCCTAAAGCATTGATTTTGTACGATTTCTGGACTAATTGCATATTCTAAATAGCATAGTAAAAACTTCCCTTAACTTTGACCGCAATTTACGGGAATTCCATGTGGATTAGCTAAAGTACTTAAACAAAAGTTTTTATTTAAAATTCAATTTGCAACAACTTCAATCATTGGCATTTTTTATATTTGAACAACTGGTTTCGAGAAAATTGAGAAAAACCAGCGCAAAGTGGGGGGGGGGGGGGTTTAGCGAAATAAGGGATGTTGCGGACAATATTCGGAAGGGAACTTTTTCGGGTTTTGTTCCCACTCCTATATGTGAACAGATCCACGTGAAATTAGAACTTTATAATTTTTTTCTCCTTTTCGATGTTTTTGTGTTTAACTTCCGTGTACTATAATCTGAAACACCCAGCAGCACAGTTAATAAATATATGGATAACATAAAAACAAAACCTATTGATGACCGTACACCCTCACTGAAACGAGTAGTCAGTAAAAAAATAAAAAAAAAATGGATATATTAGCAATAAAAAGTAGATGTTGGCAAACATTGTCAGTAGGAATGGCAGCCGAACCCTCTTTTTGTCTTCTCCTTTCGGCTGTTTTTATTCATATTTTGTCCTTTTTTTCCAAATATCCCATTTTTAGTATTTTCCCAGTATTTCCTAGGTAAAACTTTTTCCTGCAGTACATTATGACTATTATTATAAGTTCGAGCCTCTGCAAATTTCATCCGTCATTTGTTTTCCTTTATATTTTCAGTTCCAGATCTCGCTTGCGTATGTCCATGTTTGTGATGATCGGTAGTATATTTTGACTTTTGGATGTTCCTTAATCCATGCCTTCTCAAATATTTATCATGAATCTTGTTTTTTCCAATTTAATGAGCAATATCTAGTAAATCACTCGGTTTTTAGTAAAAGCCAAGCATCCTTTGTCCTTTTTGAAAAAGCAGAAAATGAGAACTGGGATTCCGCTGTAACGTTACATCGTCGATGTTCTTGAAAGGTTTGAGTTGAACTCGAGTAATGTACGTTAACGAAACCAGCAAAATTGCTCGAAGCGATGAAGGCGTCGTCTATTATTCAAAATAACCAAGAAAACTTACCGATACATACCTCACTCTTTCGTGGTTTAACTTCGCACTACTTCAAATAGTAGCAGTGAATACATGTGATAAACTTCGCAAAAGTTAAGTATCACCCATTATCTATAAAATGATTCGGAAACTTAGACGAAGGGTTTGAAGAAGCGATCATTACACCAAGATTTATATTGAATGGAATACTATATACTTACCATAATATTGTAACGGTTTCAAGTTCAGATTGGCATTGAAGATAGATTTCAACGTTAACAATATAATTTTATTAGGATAAATAGTATTTCTGAATGTAAAAGAAATCCACCACTCACATACCATTCAAAATACTCCTGAAATAATTAATGATAAATAAACATCATTGCCCAGACTGTATTCGGTTATGTTTACATTTTCTGACAATGTACTAATGTCTCATAAATGCTCAAGAGGCATCTAGCCTATTAAGTCAAGTTCAATGAACTATACAGCTACTTATTAGGTAAACCTGTGTGTTAAACTGTGTTTATCTTCTATTTTAACTTGTACTGTATTATATAATACTAGAAGACCTAACAGACGTCCTGTCCTAACATATTTTTGTCAATAGCATATTATGCAAGCGGTCGTTTTCTGCCCGTTGAGTGGAGTGTCAGAGTAGCTTTTGTTTAGTTCAAACTTCTAAAAATGCCATAAATGTCTTTCTTTGTTTCTTTCTATAAATGCCATCCTTCCAATTAGCTAATCTCCAAGTAACGATACCTATACAAAAAATTTAAATTTTGATTTACCGCCATTTTTTGTCCAAAGTAGAATTTTTTAAAATAATATTTGCCCGCTGAGTGGAGTGTCAGAGTAGCTTTTATTTATTTCAAATTTCTATAAATGCCATCCTTACAATGAGCTAATCTCCATTAGCTCTTATATCGTACTACAATTATTATATTCGATTGCCATCTTGCAAAAATAAAAATCGCGATGGAAAAATAGGGGTTGGTCGTATAAAGGTGAAAAAAGAGTAATATCAAATTTCTTACTCTAAGTCATGACAAAATTATTGTTTATAATTAACAAATAAAAAATAGGGGTTGATCGTAGAAGGGTGAAAATTGAGGGTTGTATATATTTTTGAATGCTGTATCATAAAAAAATAAAAAAAATTTATCTAAAAAATTTAAAAAATAAATTAAGGGGTGGACCACCCTCAACATTTAGGGGGATGGAAAATAGATGTTGTCCGATTCGCAGACCTACCCGATATGCACACAAAATTTCATGAGAATCGGTCAAGCAATTTCGGAGGAGTTTAACTACAAACACCGTGACACGAGAATTTTATATATTAGATATATTTTCTCCTTTCTTTTGCAGAGACTTCATCATCTCTTCATTTGTATATTACATTTGTTCCATTTTATTTTTCTTTTCTTCTCTATCATCCCAATTTCATTTTCAACACTTCCTGTTATTTTATTTTTCATTTCATTTATATCTTCATTCAATTCATTTTTAATTTTTTTTATCGTTTTATTTATCTCATTTTTGATTTCTTATTTGTTCATTCTCATCATTTTATTTCTTCTGGATTCTCTCTCATCGTTTTATTTATTTCTTCTTGATTTTTGTTCATTTCTTTTTGATTCTCTTTTAACATTTTATTTATCTCTTCCAGTTTTTGGATAATATATACTAATGAGCTCCTGTCTACTTCTGTTTTCTTTGCAGAATGATGTTTCTAATATCTTTCAACTTTTCTCTATGTTATACTTTTTCTTTTTGATTTCGTTCCCTTTTCACCTGATGCTAAAGGTTATTAAGTAGAAAAAGACCAACCTTGACCTTGTGAGGCTTGGACTGGTCCATAATCCTCCAATTTGTTCTGGTTCTGGTGGCTAGTTTAAGATTTAACATCGTGCTCTCGATTGTCATTTGACAGCAACAGCCAAAAGTAGGTCAACATCTTGAGCCAGCTACGAGCAGGCCTACTCTACACCCAGAAAAAATAAATCGTAAAACTGTGTAACTATTTCTTTTATAGTAAATGTAATTCTTTGCACATTCCTTCATAGTCTTGCGAATGAGATGATTGCCAAATTGCAGCAGGAAATAACGTCGTCATGCTGTGTTCCTCTTTAATGCACAAATGTCTATTATACTAAATCGACACTTCATAAGGCAATCGGGCCATTCCTCTGCATCATGAATATTCCCTTATGAGCTTATCGGCAGTAGCAAAACTGCTCTGGGTGTTGTTATAATCCTAAATCCACTACAGGAACGACTCTGATGCGATCATTACGGTGAAGCAGTGTCGATCGTGGTAAGTACTTGGATGGGTGACCACTGGGGAAACACCATGGTAGGGCTCGTACAGCTTGCAGCGAAACACTCTAGACTACTAGGGTGAGTAGCTTATCAGAGCTCGAAGGCATTATACCAAAGAGCACGAGGTAAAATGTAGATATATCGTCTTTGGGATGAGACGTAAAACCGAGGACGCGAGTCAATGGATCCCTACCACTGGTTGGAACAGTAGTGGGCTCGGAAAAATTTGCGGTTAGGGGTAGTGTGCTCCCGACGTCGGTGACTAGTCTCAGTTGCAGAAATAGACAGACGTTAAATAACCGAATAAAAAAAATCATGATGGGCTTGTTATCGGCTTTATCAGGAACATCACCCTCATCGTATACACTGGGAAGCAGATGGATTATTTTTTCAAGGTATATACGAAACCATCACAATATTTTGTGAACATCGATAAATGTCGAGCCGAGCTGTGATTATCAATTGGGCTTCTTCCTGCGAAGTATGCCATGCAGAGTTAGTTGTGCTGTTAGTAGATATTACGCTTATGGGACAATGGTAGAATAATTTATCCGTTGTTATTCTTCTCCAGTTCCGTGATACAGCTTTACCAAGTCCGACACCACACACAATCCTGGTTGTTTATTAGCTGTTTTATCAGGCACTTTTTCAGTGTAGACCTGTAGAATGAATAAATATCAGGTCTGAGTATCGGCAACTGTCCAAATTTCCAACTTATACCAACTTTCATTTGATGAATTGTCCAAATGAACAACGTCCCTGAGAGCAAGTGATTTTCTTGATAAGGCTGAAATGCCTTTTCTCAATCACTAGCAAGTATTTCCCAGACATCCCTAATGCTGCTAGTTCATCTTGTTTTTTTCTCTGAGCTCCAGTGGATTTGTTATCGAATGCTAAGAATATTAGGATATCTTTAAATATGTTTTTAGAGAGAGCTGCGGTAAAAAACGACCCACGTATAGTGTTAAAGCTCCAAGTTTTATTGGTTGATTCCTTCCTGCACTTTAATGCACTTGCTCTCACAAGTACTTATAAGAAGCAGTTTAATTATTTTGTAAGACAATTTTTTAATAAACGTATAGTTTATTCGAAACACAAAAAATATGTTTAAAGTCTATTATACTAAGTTATTTAGGTATAAATGGGAAATTTCTGCATGTCTTACCTACCCCGATAAAAAATACAATACATCAGAGGGACTACAATTAAGACCCTGCACCCGAATAAGTGCTTAACTGAACTAGAGGAACATTTTATAAATGATTCCATGACAAAAACTGATGATATATCAGTGAATAATATCTCATCAAATTAATCTAATCCAAGATTTATCAAGCATCCGTGTTGCTGTGAGAAGGCCTTTGTGTATTTGCTATGTAATATACGATAGTTAGTCCTTCATTAATCCATATTGTAGCTTCACCGCACTCTATCAAATAAGCTTGCCATTGTTCTTAGTGGCAAAGGGTTTCCCGTTAATTGTATGCCCCTTAACTCAGAGAACTGAAATTTAGTTTGGTATATTGTACATGATTACGTAGGTATGTCTTGTTAAAAACGTCTTGCTAAAAACGAATCAAATTTTTCTTTAAATGCAATAGATGGTCTCCTAACAAAATATGTCACTATAAGGCATATGAATTGGAGAGAATTTGAACTCAAGTTTGAAGGTAGATCACCCTAGTCTAGAAGATATCAAACGATACTATCCTCTTCTCGATGCTATTAAAGACATTTGGAACTGCATTGGAACTTCATTGTGGATTACTACTACTACTACTAATTATTTAGTCAGGCGAACCTTGGCCAAGAAAAGCTCAAGCCAAGGTTCCGGCACTGAGGCCACTGGCGGGCCCATTGTGCCATGCCTGCTACTTTTGCATCCATGAAGCCGAGTCCCTCGATGACGGACTCAATCCTCTTCAGTGGATGCCTGCTTATGTCCATAGGGGCCACAACAGGGACTCCGAAGATTCGCCTGCATAGCACAGCCTAATGTGGACATACGAGGAGAACATTGTCCGACGTATCGTCAGCCATGCCGCAACCCCTACATAGGGGACTTTCCTCTAAACCTAGGTTACAGAGGTGTTTCCTCAGACAGCAGTGCCCGGTGAGGAGTCCTGCTATCTTTTTTAACCTACTCCTTGGTAGTTCTAGAGCAGCTCTAGCATGTCCATCAGTTCATCCCCTCAATAGGAGCTTGGACTGCCTGAGACCCTGTAGAGGCCTCCAGTGAGCGGGGTGCTGGTTTCCCAACCAGTTCCTCGTCTCCTTACGGATTGTTTGCTTCGTAAGGCCCAAGGTCGGACTCGGGCCGTTAAAAGGGGTAGCCGCTCCTTCCACAGCCAGCGCGTCCGCCCTTCCATTGCCTTCAAAACCAGAGTGGCCTGGAATCCATTCTAGCCACACTACGTTCCGCCTTGCTCGGTCAGCAAGGCGTTCACGACATTCAGCAGCAAGCCCTGAGTATCCACTCAGGGCCTTGATTGCCGCCTGACTGTCGGTGTATATGGCCATGCGTCGTTCCGCATAACCTCTGTCCAGGTTTATCTGCGCACATTCCAAGATAGCGTATACCTCAGCCTGATATGCAGACACACCCTTACCCAATGGAACACAGACTTGTCGCCTTGGGTTCCTGGAGTGAATTCCAGCCCCCGCCCCATCGCTGGATCATGAGCCATCTGTGTACCAGAGGATCCCATGAGGCTGTGAATTTCCCTCTCTTTTTCAGAATTCTCAATTCCAGATCTTCACCCTATAAGGGGTTACGAAGGAGTACCTGCGCAGGCAGACATCAGCCGCTCGAGACAGAACTGGGACATCTCCCAGAAACCTGAGCTGATTGACGTGCCTGCACCCTTCCTCGTTTCGCACATATCCCAAACTTTTCAAGCGTAGGAGTGCCCTCCAAGCCTCAACCTCGATCACATGGTGAAGAGGCCGAAGTCCAAGAATCATCTCCAACGCAGCAGTTGGTGTAGTTTTCATGCAGCCAGCTGCCCCCAAACCGACCACCCTTTGGTGGCGTGCCAGTTGCGACCTAGCCGTGTCCAGGGTTACCCTTGGCCACCAGACCAGAGCCGCGTATGTGAGCATCGGTAGCATGATCACTTTATAGAACCACTAGATCGTCTTGGGGGTTAGTCCCCATTTCGGACCAATGGCTCTCCAACAGGCCCAGTACGTGTTAGTCACCTTGCCCAGGCGACTATCAAGGTGAGCCTTCCATGTCAGCGACTTATCCAGGATCACTACCAGATATTTCACTTGTTCAACCACTGGAAGTGGCATTCCACCAAGGTGCAGACCATCAGGTCTTATACCTCTTTTCTTGGTGAAAGCAATTACCTCAGCCTTGGCAGGATTAACTGCAAGTCCGTGGTCGCTGAACCACCCCTGTACCCTATTCAGGTCCCTTTGTATTAGGTCCCTGAGGACGGTGATATGCCTTCCAACAACAAGGTCAACGATATCATCGGCATACGCAATTGCCAGAAAGCCCTCACCGTTTAATAAGGATAATAATTAATTCGTCGACTACTAGGTTCCACAATGTGGGCGAAAGGACGCCTCCTTGTGGACATCCCCTATCGATGACCATTTTAGCCACATGTTCCTTCCATGCAGCCCCAAGCCAATGAATTACCATTGGCTCTATTCCATGATCTACTGCAGCTCTACACATTGATTCTAGAGGGGTGCTGTCGAAAGCCCCCTGTATGTCCAAGAAAGCGCCCAGTGCGATCATGCCACTTTCCAGCGCCTTTTCCACCTGTGTTACCAGTTGGTGTAAGGCTCTTTCCGTTGATTTGCCACACCGGAACGCATGCTGGTTGTTGTGCAAAGGATATCTAAGCCCAACCTTTTCCTTCATATACCTATCAACCAACCTCTCCACTGTTTTTAGCACAAAGAATGCTAGACTGATAGGCCTAAAGGACCACGGTGTACGTAGTACGACCATGCTTGGGTATAAAGACAACTCTTACCTGTCTCCACTGCTCAGGAACATATCTGCTTGCCAAACAGGCCCGAAAGATATGCACTAAGATTGAACCAATAGCCTCCCAGCCCTGCTGAAGCAGAGCCGGAAAGATTTGGTCCTTTCCTGAAGATTTATAGAGGCTAAACGTACGTATAGCCCAAGTACTCCGCTCGTAGGTAACTATTTCTTTGGCTAGAATACAGTCCCCCTTACATGGTCGTTTTGTTTCCACACGCCCCATGTCAGGACCCTCCTGCCCGACTAACCTACAACCGGGGAAGTGTGGATTAAACTAGAAGCCTGATTTCACAGCGACCACGAGAACATAAGATAACTGAAATATATTTTTGAAACGTTGGATATGTGGTACGATAATTATTATTGCAAGTCAAAGCTTCTTAATTTTTTCACCGACATACTCAGTCACTGATTATGAAAATTTCAAGGTGTTTCAAGTCACAAGCTTCAAATTTTGAACAAAAACAGTATGTAACCTATTAAGTTTGATAAAAATAGACCACACTGCAATTATTTCAGACCGATTTGATAGATATACAGGTTGACCCTGACTAATTCCGCCAGGCTTTATCCCTCAAGCAAATAGAGATATTTGGATGGGACAAAAGCTACTATATACCATCCATAAGACAGTTCAAAAAATTATCACCTCATATTTCACAAAATCGTACCTTTGTAGTGTTTGGCGGTACAAAAAGTATCTCCAGGAAAAAAAGGAGTACTCTCTTCAAAAAAAAATGGGATCTTATTGAAAATATGACATGTGGAAAATACAAGCCTCACAACGCAGTTCTTCAGCTAAAAAAGTGCGATCTATTGTATAACCAAGTACGTTTTTTTATTCAGTACCTATCTATGGAAGCATCTCACTAGAAATTGTTAACCAATAAGTAGTAACCGTATCAATATTGAACATTTTTATTTTTTAATAAGAATGTTATGATGACTTGACAATCCCACCGAGCAATATAATCTACATACCACAAAAACTTAATATTAGTGCTCTGAGGGCTATATTCATGTTACTAAACATAGGTCCGATTTTTTCAGTGGTGTCATCAGTAGGCTTATTCCACGAACCTCTAGATTTCCTTTCGTTCATTGAATTCTCTGTCTATGGCACATATTTAATTAATGGAATTACAAAAAAAAATCAATATAGATACCACGTTTTCAAAACGAACTAAAGTGAAACATTATAATAATAATAAACGTGGGGCGCATGCGATGATTTTCATAGAACTGTCGAATGCGCCCCACGTTTATTATTATTATTTTTGTTACTTTATAATTCGTTTTAAAAACGTGGTATATTAGAAAAAATATATTCCATTTATTTTTCACTTTTTGGTTTGATTTAATATAAGGTGTGTTCACAAAATTCATTATTTTATCAGCCAAACATCTAGACCATTGTGATACGAAGACATGATAACTTTATCAACCAAGCTGTAATATAAATCGTGAACACCATGGCTAACTACGATATTTATTTGAGATTTCGTAAAACTTGAACAGAACGACTACAAGCGTATTGTGGGATGTTCACGATTTAAAAAATAGAATAAAAGAAGCATGTAGAGCTGTTACTCCAGAAATGATAAGAGCGGCATGTACGCGTGAACTATTGAGAAGGTTTGAGGCTTGTGTTGAAGCGGAAGGGGGGCATTTTGAGCACATTATTGAAAATTAATTGTAGAATAATGGTATTATTGCCTTGATTTTCATGTGATTAAATTTGTTTGTTAAACTTTTTTATTTATTTTGTTAAACTCCTTTTGATCGAAAATACACAACTAATAAATTTTAACATACTAAGTGTATTACATGGTTGAATTCAAAATAAAAAGACCTTTAATATGAGCAGTCACACGACCACCTTTGCATTTGATATTTTATAATGACATGACGTCATAGCTACGCTGATGATTTCGCTGACGTCATGAGGGATTCGCAATATTGTAAAATCCGTCCAATTGCTGCATACCAAATTTTATGAAGTTATCTTCAGCCGTTTTAGAGTTATAGCCTGTCTAAAAAATTCTGGGACACCCTGTATAGACTGTATATCGAAACTAAAAAAGTGACTTTTTATCAATAATTCTCCTTTCTTTTGAATTTTTCCCATATTTTCTTTTATTGTTTGTTGAAGTATCCGTGAATAACTGGTCTTCGATAACTATACTTATGTGGTGAAGTGTATTGAGTCACTAAATAGGAATTAGCCTATTAGTTTCCTCTGAAGCTTCAAAAATTATCCACCAGAGGCCGCACTAGTGGGGGGGGGGGTATATATGTTTAGAATTTCCATTTGACAGTTACAGTCAACGTACCTGATAAAAATGGAATCAACGGAGGATGATGTACGTGGAGCAAAATTAAAATTTGCATAAGTTAAAAATCATTTTTTCTACAATCATTAATAAAAGTGACGTTTTTTTAATCGATTTTCGTACATAAAATATGTTTTTGTTAAACAGTTTAAAAAAGTGACATTAGAGTGAGATAAAGTGACATTAGGGTGAGATAAAGTGACCTTAGGGTGAGATAAAGTGACATTAGGGTGAGATAAAGTAGTTTTTTTAACGCTTATTTTAAATATTTCCGCTAATGACTCTGCATATTGCACTTATCTGACATTTTACTTAGCGTTTTGAAATCATGACAAACATTCAAATCGACGCCATTTTTAGTCCATTTGCTTGATTCTAGAAAAAATAATGTATGCAACACATGCATAAAGTGTCTTTTTTTCACTTTTCCAACTGTTTCATTCGTGAAAAAAAGCACCACTTTATGCACTTGTTGCATAAATAACTATTGTTCGAGATTTATAACGATAGCTTGCATGCCGTGATTTACCTTTTTCAGATAATAAGAATATACTTGTGGAATGGTTACATTGATCATATGTATGTGAATTTTGTTATTAATATTTTTTACCATTTATTATACATTTCTCAATTTCTTGAGTATATTTTTATTACCTGAAATAGATAAATCACGGCATGTAAGCTATCGTTTTAAATTCCGAGCAAGATGATTTTTAACTTTTTCAAATTTTAATTTCGCTCCAGGTACATCATCTTCCGTTAATTCCATTTTCATTAGATAGGTACGTTTAACGTTACTGTCAAATGGAAAATCAAAACATATGTACCCCCGCTAGTACGGCCTCTGGTGGGTTATTTTTTAATATTCAGAGGAAACAAGCTAATTGTTCAGTAAAGTGCGAGAACGTTCGAAAATCTAGTAATTGAAATAGATCTAGAAGATGCTGATATTTCTTCTATATGATTATGAGTAAGTCAAATACTAAAGATAATTAATAGAATTTCGAAAAAGCACTGATAAAATTAGATTTATTGTTTTGAAAATTTCACCTCTAGCACTATAAGATAAGCTGCTTTTCACATGTGACTTAACACATGAGTTTGAAAAGCAATGATATAATTATAAGATTGAAAAAATACAGAAATCAGTTGCTATTCATCATTAAACTCTTGATTACGTAAATTTTCATGAAAAGAGTGAAAAACACTTGGTACCCATGACAATAATTCTTGCAGATGTTGGAATGACAGAAATATCTTTTGAAATTTTTCGCGCCACGCAAAATTTGGTGAAAATAACCGTTGTTAAATTTAGATGAAGAAGAATTGGTTTTAAAGTACAGAGCATCTATATCATCTAAGCTTACTTGCATATATGAATTACTTCTGAGCTTTTAAAATCTTGACAATCAGTTCTTTTTTTTTTCAAAGGAAAACGTATTAAAATTTTTGAAATCTGCTACTTCAATAGTACTGATAACAGTAAGCGGATTGGAGCGGTTAGCAGTTCTGTGATTATTTCCCACAATTCTGGATAGACCGAGAACATACAGCGGCAGTCGTTGAACAGGAATATTAACTTGCCTAGGATCATTTACTAGTGTTTTTAGGCAAAAATGAACGCCATTGATTAATGATGTGGAGTAATTGGAAGAAATCAACCTTAAATTTAAAACAATGTGAATTTTTTTGGTCCATCAAGCTGCAAATGCACTCATCTTTCACCGTGTAACGCCAAAGTTGGTGTCGAAGACTCTTCAAATTATCTCTGGTCTGGATTCTTCGCCATTTTGATACGGATGACTTTACAGGACAAGGTGCAGCAGTTTTGTCCAACAAATACCAGATAATTGGACTACAGAAATAGTTTTAGATTTCTGAGATTGAAATTCGAATACTTTCACAGGCTGTTTCAAGACGAACTTACACTATCTATATATTGGAGACTACTCACACGATTTTCATAAAAATTGGAATAGACGGAGAACAGTTTATGGTAAATTTATGGAAAATATTTTGATATCCATGTCATTTCCGGTTATACCAAAAGTGAATGACAACTTTGTTATTTTGAATGTAACACTCTGTATATTATCAACTTTTCGGATTCTACATTGAATTTTGTTGTCATTTTTTGTAGAATACCCTATATCTGAAATTTATACTTATCAAGATATCAATTTTTTTAACAAAAAATTGACAGGTGCCGACCTTCATATTGAAAATTCTGTGTGAACATCCTCAATACCAAATGAAAAACATATTGTCGGGTTGATTAGTAGGACGGCCAAGGCAATTGGTGACATGTCGAAAACTTCTTTTTTGTAATAAGGGTTGTTAAAAAAATTATGAAAAGTTCAAGTTCAAAAATGTTAAATATCTTGATTTTTCAAATGAATCAACCATATTTTAATTCTTCTACTAAATTCCAAGGCCGAAAATAAGGGCAGTTTATGTTCACTTCCCTATACCCAATCTTAAACGTTTTTGAGATATTAACATGTATTTAAAAATATTAATTATTTCAGCATTATATTGCGTAGGCGTAGGCCTTGTTATTCATTCTTCCATTTTAGCAGGCTGTGTATTCACCTGTCATAATTAAATAGTATTTATTGTCATTATTTGAAGTCAATCGCATTATACAGTGATAGAAATGGCTGGTTTGGAATTAACCAATGAAGATTATCTAAATTTACTTTTAATACATGGTGAATGTGACATAGATGTTACTAGAACATATGTTTTGTTTGCTACAAGACATCCAGATCGACCCGACCCAGCCGTCACATAGTGGAGATAATATTAAGCAATTCAACACAATTTGACTATTTTCAAGCAAAAGTTAAGAAAGTGAGTAAGTGACATGTAAGTCAAAATATTTTCCATAAATCGCCATAACTTGTTCTCCATCTATGCCAATTTTCATAGAAATCGTATTAGTAGTCTTCAATATACCTATAGATAGTGTAAACTTCTCGTGAAACAGCCTGAATACATCATCCAAAAATTTCACCCATTTAAGGTTAAAATATAGCAGGTATGACTTACGCTGTCGGATAGCCCTACCAACAAACCACTTCCGTCTGAATCATCATATAGTAAGATCCGTTGTACCTCCCTTATCTGGAATATGATGAAACAGCAGATCGTAATTTTGTGCCTGCCACCTGCAGGTCCAATCAGGTTTCTGATGTTTGGCAGGGCCTCAATGATGGATCACTGTAAAAATAGCTACCCGATCATCTTCGTTTAAGGTGGTTACTTGACATATTTATCAAAAAATTTAATGGGTTCGACTTTAAAATAAATTGAAAATATTGTTTGGAAAATGAATAAAAAGTAATTTTCAGTATTTTTTACTTGTAATAAAAAAATATATCACTTCTCCTACTTGTTAGATGAATAACAATTGGAAAACTTCTCTGCATGAGGATGCAGCTAATGAAAAAAATCAAATAAAAAATATTCAGCTGCACTATAAATTTATCAATTATTGAAGAAAACATTTGAAAACTCCCCATCCTATTGTAATGAACGGAAATGATTTGCCTTTTCTATCAAACTTTCTATTTTGTGTACACCTCGAATGGAGTTATTAGTTAATGAAAAACTTAAACTAAACCAAGATTGTTATCAGTGAGTTGTTCAACTCAAATGTAAAGTGTTTATTGAACTCAGTATTCTGGAGAAATACTAAAAGTTTTGTTACGTTTGCTTCCACTGTTTTCAGTAATACTGATTAGATTTTCTAATTTAACATTCCACTTAAACGAATTTCCATTTTCACATTAAAATCAAGTCCAACACCAGAACTATTCTAACTTACACAAAGTAAGTACGTTAACTTTCAAGTGCTTCAGAAATAAACCAAGCCTTGAAGGACTACATTTGCAAAAGCTTTTTTGCAAATAGTTTATAAAAAGTGAAGTTTCTATATAAATTTAAAAGATACCTGATGAAGTTGGATATAAAAAGAAAACATACTGATTGTCGAGGATACAAATAAACTAATTTTATTTTCACGCTTCAAAAAATTCACTCAAGTTAAAATGTCACAAACGGGTTATATTCCAGAAAAGCAAAAAAACTTTCATCGAGGCAAGCAGCCTAGATACCGCCGAGTCCTTCTATCAGAAACGGGATCATAAATTGATAGCAAATGAAAAAAAGCATTTTCGAACTATGGAACAGTACAATCACAACATTCGAAATCTTTAATACAAACATGTTTTTTTGAGCTGCAAAAAAGTTAAAAAAAATACAACAAAGTACCTAACTGGTTCTTCCAAGATACTGCCCTATTAAAACATTCTTTTTATGTAAATTTTTCCAATAATCAAATTTAAATCTGCTTTCCACTTTCTATGTTTTTAGTTCTGAATCGATTATAATATCAATTGAAAACGGATGAAAATACTTTGTATTAACTTTTACCAAAGCTTTGTTGAAAAACATTTCATTAATCAAAAGTATTCAGTTAAAAATAAATACCTACTAGTTTTAAAAGTACTAAACTGGCCTAGCAATTCAATATTAAGTTAAAGCACTTCCAAGAGTGTTCAAGTTCAAAAAGTCCTTGAGCAAAATCCTTCCGACTTTGGCAAATAGTGTACAAAAGTTTCGCATCGCACTTCAACGACGACGCGAATGTATACAGTAAAATGGGATATAATCACATTTTCTTTGTGTTCTGGAAAATTCCAAAAGTCTTTTCGCGCGAAGACTTTATCTCATCAAATAGTTTTGCAAACGACGACTCCGTTTTTTTTTTAAATAAAATGAGGGATGCCTGTAAAGAAAAAGAAAATGTAAAACGGATTTTCAATTAGTTCTTTTTATCAACAATTTATTAATGTCCTTGGGCGCTACAACACTTTTATCCACCTCTGAAATACTATACAGTGCGCTGGAATAAGTGTTACCCCCTTGTTAACTTGTCTATTTTATATAATACAGACGAGCTTCGGACAGGTGAATTTTTATAATAATCAAAGCATATACGATATACCAGTTTCGAACCGTACTTGATCTCTGTTCACGGGAAAAACATCCCCTCAAATTTTTTGAATGAGAATGTACATCATGCGACACCACGTTGAAAAGCTATTAAAACACTGATCCCAAAAATGTATAACACTCTGGTCCCAAAATTTATGAGTTATCACTTATGCCAGAAAGAGTTCTCACATTTACTCCGCAACAATTCAATGGATTTTGGTGGCTTGACTGAATTTTTTTAATGGTTGGCGATCTATAGTTATACCAAATTTACCATGTCATACCCACTTCGATGTTTGATGAAAAAATAATATCGTTGGATATGGACGTCAAATTGGAAATCTGTCTTCCTGAAGATCAAAACTGAACTTTGTAGTGATCGAGTACTGACTCCTTTCAATCCAATCCTGCCACTGTTTCTCACAACGGACGCTAGCCCTTATGGCATAGCTACAGTGTTAAGCCATACATCTAATGGATTCGAAACGCCCATCACATTTACTTCCAGTTCACTCACAGACCCAGAAAAAAGCTAGAGTCAGTTAGATAGAGAGGCTCTCCCCATCATTTCTGGTATCACCCATTTTTATATGTATTTATTTGGTACTCAATTTCTTTTATTCACTAACAACGAGCCATTATCAAATATATAACACCATAATGAGACCCTGTCGCAGATGATTTTGTCACGTCCCCTTTGTGATACTCTGTCCGGTTTCGATAATTCTGTAAAGTTGAAGACGGAACAAGAAAATTAAAATGTGGATTGTTTATCTCGAGCTCCAGTGAAACAGCTAACCAGGAAACTGGAAAGGATTCAGATATTAAACAAATTCTCAATCCAGTGAAATCATGTGCGAAGGATACTCAATTTAGAATAGTTTTAGAAATCATTTTACAAAAGGACCGGGATGAAGCAGCTTCCACGTCGTTTGGTTTATTGGACAAACATTGACTGTAATATAGAACGAATGGTGAAAGGTTGCAAAATGTGTGCTTTGTCAAGACCAAATCCTCAATAGAGGATTGAGGATTGAGGATTTGGCTCCTGCCCATCCATGGTATGGAAGTCAAAATTTGTAGAGATGCACCAGCGAGTTACTCTATAATTCTTACTTTAGAAAATATATTCAAATATATTCCCTGTCCATGGTTATCCAGAAATAATTGCATCCGACAACGCTTCTAGTTTCTAAGCTTTTTTTCGGGCCGGGATGGGAAACTCATGTTCGGATGGGTCCAGGACCCAAACAGTGTTGAACTTCCCAAAGGGATGCCTACCAACCAGACCCACCTCAAACTCGCCGTTACCCTCGCCTCGGAAACACTACCCTAGCATACTTTGAGACAGGTGGCGGTCCCTCGCACACTCTCCGCTCACACCGTCGTCTTCTCCCTACTTTTCACTCCTACCTCTCATGCTACATCGAGTCCATCTCTCCCCCTAACCATGCTCCCTACTACGCCACTTACCTCCATCCATTTCTCCTCCTTCCCCTCAACATTATCTCCACCATGTTCTCCCAATACACCACCTCCTCTAGTTTTCTCCCCAACTTCTTCAGCATTTCCTCGTTCCGCCAGCATCTAAACACATGCCTCACATCATCCTCCACTTCACACCTCTCGCACACTCCAGTCTCTCTGTTTACAATCTTGTGGAGGTACCCCACTCTCGACTCATGTCCAGTGAACACCTGTGTTAAGAAGTAGTTCACCTCCCCGAATTTCCTGTCCCTCCAATCTCTAGTATTCCCAATCGCTCCTTTTAGCGTGCCCTCATACTCCTCCCACCTTCACTCCATTTCCTCCTCCATCCATTTCTGTACTTCCTCTCTGGTCGCACCCCTCCAGCTTTCATTCCTGGCTCTAGACATCACGTCCTATTGGTAGGTCCTTTGCCAGCGCCGCTGCTGCCAGTCCACCCACTGTCCTGTACTCCTGCACCACCCTTCAGCAATATTCCTCTCTGCACCCGCAGGAGTGTTCTTATCCTCGCATTCACTCCCGCTCTTCCACCCCACACCTCCGCACCATACAGCATACTATGCTCTACCGTCCTACCAATTATCCTCCTCTTCCACTCTCCCGACCCTTTAACATTACACATCAATCTCCTCTTCCAGCTGTAAAACTGTACCTGAATAGTAAATTGAGGACCCGCTCAGACGCAATTTTCCCTGCATACCTCGAAAATCCTAAAGTCTCCGTTCATTCCAAGCCCTTTCTTGGACCAGACCAGACTTCAAATCAGACTTTTCATCAATATCAAAATTTTCCGGCAGTTTGGAGTGGTTGGAAAAAATCTTGGTAAATGTGACTATCTAGTAAGATTGGATTCCAGCCGAACTATGAAACGACAAGTTGATCAATCAAGGATAAGTTTGGTTTAAAAATCTACTGTCACTTTTGGACCTACTCAATCATTCGAGGTACCAAGAATTCCAGCAGCGCTTCAACAGAAAAATGTTATACCAGATTATGCCAACTATCCAACTCAAGTTGTCCCAGAACCTTCGCTAGAACGACTTAAGCGACGCCGTTAAAATATGACACCTGGATCGAATTCTTGCGGGCCACACAACTCCCGTAAAAAGGTAACTACATTATAGGACCAATTTTCATTCATGGTCATTTAAATGGAGAGAGAGAGAGAGAGAGTTTTTTATGGAGTTATTCAAAATCCAAGGTACCTATTTCAAAACAAAGCAGATACAATTAACCAACATCGTGAAAGGATTATCAGATAATGCCGTAATATTAATCCTGAGATGTAGCAAAAGGTTAGAGAGCAGACAGAAAATAAGTTCCAATTCTGTCAGAAACTGAATGGTGAATTTTTTGAACATCTTTTACATTAACAATATGGTTAGCTATTACTTGGTATTAGATTTTGAAATCCATATAATTCGTTTTATACATTTATGTGAATTGAATGCATTGTTTAAAATTATTAGCACATACCTACCCCAGGCTCACCCAATCAAAGATTTTTGGACACTTTTATCTCGAAAGGTGTACTATGGTGAATGACAAGCTACAAACGAAGACAAATTATGGCGAATAATCTACAGAAAAGTTAGAGAGATATATATGACGAAGCTGTCCAAGATTTGTGTCTTGTTGAGTAGCACGGACCTGGTCCATTCAATTTAAGCTCATGATCTTGTTGTTTATAATGCTGTCGATAGTCAAGTATAATCCACATTTGAAATAAGCTATCTTTGTGAATAAAAATGTTGTAAAGAAATTTGTGCCAAAACTTTTGGGACATACATTGTTACACATGGATGGGTTAATCTATATTATTTTTCTCAACTGAATATTCCATAAAATTATGATGAATCAAGTACCAAGAGCTCTGTATGGATAAACTATAATATTTATAATATTTTATTTTTCACCTAATTCAATTACACAATTTTGTTCTTGAAAACGAATTGGCATTTTTTTTTCACACATTTTTTCTGGAATTCTTATTTTGTATTATTTAAAGTCGACCGAAGTTTCTAAGGAAACGTTTCAACAGTCCCTTTGATGCCCCGTCTCTTTGAATTTACTTCCGTGATAATTGCATTATCCTGTGTAACTACTTTGTATTTAATTTACTTCCTTAACCATTGTCCAGGTGTTGGATTAAAACTCAATAAGAATAGATCCTTCATATGAGTTCTTTTGTTTTTATCCCCACTTTATAATTTCAGTTGTTTTCAAAATTGAAAATTTTAATTTATCGAATTTACGATTTCCAACTTTATGTTACAAAAACTTCATGTTATGGTGAATATATTACACCATATTTATGCCTTTTGTTGCATTCACGCTTTAAAATGTCAACTTTAATACACCCTATACAAAAACTGGTCTCCTTAAGTTTAATTGGTTGTAATAACCTAGGAGAATACGACTTTTTCGACATGAGCTGCTAAGCTTGAACAAAAGACAAACATAACAATATATCCGCTAGAAATAAAAACGTTTAATCTTGCATTCTTTTCCTTTCAAATACTTTATTTTCGTTGACTCTTAAAAGAATTGTAGGATTTCGTCTTGGTAATTTCGTACACGTAATAAGTGGCACTATATTTTCAATTGTATTGCCATGAACATTTAACGACTAAGTCATAATTCTGAAAATGAACCATTTGAACGAAAATCTATTTGGTGCTTTATGCATTTTCACTAGCGAATTTTCCAGTTAATAGCATTGTGATTTATAGAGTAAACTAAGATTGTCCCCAAGGGTTATGGCCATTTGAATATCCTTCTGAGGTGAATCATCTTTGTAATGGTTAGTGCAAACATTGAAAGATCTGAAAATAGAAATTTTATAGAATGTTCAAATGCTGATAACTGTATGAAAATATGAAACGTCCAATAATTTTTTTAAATTATTTAAACAGTTTTGTGGTATTCCGTTCACATAGTCTGAGAGCTGGTGGGCATTTGTAAGTATGTGAGGCACGCTAAAAACTTGTCCAATACATCTCCTACAGTACCCAATCATAGAACCGCAGACCTTGCTGGGGGTAGCGGGGATAGATCATTCGTTATATTTTTAAGACATGAATTTTTTTGCTAAAAATATCCTTGAGGAATTTTTAAATTTTTTATTCTTTCAAATTCAATATTTAGAGACTGAAAAATAAATGGGGCAGATTATTTAGTCGGGTCTTAAACTTTGCCAGGTGCCTGCAAAATTATTTTACAAAAAACGTTTTCTAGGCACGCTGAAATTTTAACAGAATATCACGTCAAATTTAAATTCTAAATCCCCCCCTTCGAATGACAGGTACAACCCCTAATTATTTAAATGCAAAGTATAGGCTGGTGGTATATCGTTTGAAAGGTTTCTTCATGCTCTAGTTAAAAAATGTTATCGTTTTCAAGTTCATTGCAACAATTAAGAGAATATAATAAAATAAAATTATGTGGTTACCAAAATTCGCTATAATATACTCAAAACTTATTACAATATACAATAACTTATTTCCCGTTTAGGTCTTGATAATAAGAAAGTAAGCAAAATCCACAGCAATGTGCTTTTTAGATAGAATCCATTAAAAATACTTCAAAGAGTTCCGTGGCAACGTTAGTTGGTTTAAAACCTCTGTTTTAAAATTATGTAGTTGGCATTTAAGTTGTCAGTATCATAGTTTTAGTTTGGAATTCATTACCTTCAATGCTGAAAAATTGTTAGATTAACGAAAATGCATAAAATAACAGTTTTACAAATGATTGGTTTCGGAGATAAAACCCGAACACAACAGGAAGATGCCTATTTCATGAGAAATTTCCTGATTTACCGCTTATATCCCAAGAAACAATTAGTAATATACAGGAGAAGTTTCGCGAGTTTGGTCATGTAAGGCAGGCAGTTAAGGAAAACCAGCTACCAATTCAATGAGTGATGAAATCAAATTAGATCTGATGCTTGAGTTTGAGGAAAACCCATATACATCCAGCAGACAGGCATCCACTACATTCAATGATGGACATGTTGGATAACAATATTATACAATTAGAAGACGTTATGTTTTCTGATGAGTGCACTTTTTCACTGCTACTGGTCAACGAAAAATCCTCACTTGATGAGAGAAGAACACACGTAATACTCTCAAAAGGTTAATGTTTGGGCAGGAATTGTTGGAAACCATATCATTGGTCCGTTTTTTATTGAGAACAATTTGAATGACGATCATCATTTGGCACCACTTCAAAATGATGTCATTCCAAGTTTGGCAAATTTATATCCTGATCCAGAAAACCCTCAAGTATCAGTGAATACGATATGGTTTCAGCAGGATGGAACACCATCACATTATCAATATCTCCCAATCGGTGAATAGGGAGGCGAGGATCGATAGAATGGCCAGCGCGATCACCTGATCTTAAATCATAAGGTTTCTTTTTATGGGGATATGTGAAGAGCATTCTGTACAAAACTAAACCTCTTGATATAAATGACTTAAAAAACGAATAAGCTTACGATTGGGTCGATCACGCCTGATATGTTAAATAATGTTAGAAGGCAGTAGAAGTGAAAGATTAGGATGCTGCCAAGACGATGGCGGTGAACATCTACTTCATTGACATTCATAGAAATTTTTAGTGATTCACATTTTATCACGTTTTGCATCACATATTAGTTTTTGATTGTATTGTAGCGAATTTCGGTAACCTCTATTCTATCTTCATTTCTGCAATAAACTTGAAAACAATATCATTTTTGAATAGAGAATGAAGAGACCTTTCAAACGATATATCACAAGCCTATACTTCCCATTTAAAAAATTGGGGGTTGTACCTTTCATTTGAAGGGGGTTGAAGGTAGGGATCGCATTTTCACGTTGAAGTATGTCATTTTATAATTTAAATTTGTGTTTGTGTTTAGGGATTTTTCATAAATATGTACAGTAACTGAAATAATGAATTTATGCCGTTTGGCTTTTACACTCTATATAATTGAGGAGAAATATTTGAAAAAATACAGATCTTTCAGTCTAATCATAAATATCCGTTTTAAGCGCTACAAACCACTCAAACCAGAAACATACAAGATCCTTGAATTTTATAAATACGTTTCATTATTATCAACGTTGTACAATACAATATCAACTTAAATGATTTTAAAAACAAATTTTAAATGTGAAAACTAACAGATCAAATTATATTGTAGGCACTGAAGACTAAATATACAGTGCTTCTCAAAAGTCCCTTCCCCCCCTCTTTTCTTTTGAATCGTGATACTTAGACTAATGGTATTTGGAGGGTGGAGATGAACTATTGTAAGCTTCTCTACTAGTGGTAACAGGTGACGTAATAGGAATCGGTGACGTCACCAGGCAACTGAAACCAATAATATTAAATGGGACCTTATGGCAAGTGACACCTCGTTTGAAAGGTATTTGGAATACCTATTCAATCATACTAATTTTTTTGGATTTACGATGTTTTTGATGGTTGAAATAAATAAACACTAAAATTTGAGTTTCACTTTTAATTAATAAATATTTAAGAAAAAGTTCTTATCATTATTGTTCAAAATGTTCTCCATCTACTTCCTGGCAATGAAACATCCTATTATTAAACTCTTGTCGGACTCGATAAAATGTGTCAGGGGAAATTGCCCTACATTCTTCAAGAATTCGTTGTTTTGAAACGTCAATACTGTCAGGAGCTGTAGCGTAAACTTTAGAATTAAGGTATCCCCACGGAAAAAAATCTAAAGGTGCTAGGTCCGGTGACCGAGCTGGCCATTCTATTGAACCGCGTCGTCCAATCCATCTACCAGGATATTCCTCATCTAGACAACGTCTCACTTCAAAGTAATAGTGTGCAGGAGCACCATCTTGTTATGAAGCGGAACAAAACTTATAAAAGTTTTATTGAGTCAGCTTTCCCACTCACCCCTACCAGTTGTTTCACAAGATAGAGGAAAAAAGTTCTGGAGCAAACTTACGTAAAATGTTCTAATAATTACGTATATTTAAATTTTGTGGTATTATAACGGTACATTTATTATAGAAAAATGATGATTTTGTGTTATTATTGTGAACTACGCCCTCCAGCAGTATAAAACTTGGAAACAATTTCCAGCGGGTCACTGCAAATTCACATTTTATCACCCAGCTTCTACGTATACAGACTTTTTAAGGATATTGTGAAATTTAACAGCATATTGAGAGATTGTCATTAGATTTGAAATAAATACAACAACCATTGAACGAATATTAAATTGAAATACTGTATCACGAGTTGCCACTGACGAAATATAGAGCTAAAATTTCAAGAGTTACTTTTTTGTTAAATACCATTTTGGAAGAAGATGAGTCAGCGATTTAACAGGAAGAAATTAACACGGCTAGAAATCGGTCGAACGATAAATTCTTTTTTAGATGTTTGTATTTTTTCCAGGTGTGTGAAGAATTGATACAGGTCTGGCAAATCGATTTTCTGCTCTTTTATTCAGTGTGGTTCTTGAAACTTTATATATAATTTCAATTTTTACGGTCTTGGGAGGTTTACCTATACAATAATTTATTTTCTGGAGTTTGAAATTGTTAATATTTTTTTATTCACCATATCAAATAATATTGATGTTATAAGCGGTACTAAATGGGATAATTGAAATTTGATTAGTAACAAGTACAAAACCTCAATAATCAACATTTTTTTAAAATAAGACATTGGTATTGGTTCAGTGTTTAGTTGAATACGTTGAATACGAACGAAAACGAAACAGAGCCATTTTCATTATCATTACTGCATCAACGTTACAAGACCTGTTGATTTTTTAACAAGGGGGGGCATATTTTTCCAGTATTTTTGACTTCGCTACTTTCAGCCCCATTGCGGGGGTGAGCATCACCTCAAAATATTTAAATGGCATTAGAGGTCAAATAAGGTATAATTTTGAAGCCCTAAAATTTTAAAATTCTGTCCATTTCTTTTTAATAAATTAAATTTTGAAATTTGAATTATGTACTTCTTCAGTTTTTGATGAGTTTTTTAAATTGGAGTTTTTTTCATTTTTGTCAAAATAGTGAAAATGACACATGGGTACGCCAATGGTTTAATTTTCTTGCTTTGCATTGTTTTTGTAATTCTTCCATCAAATTTGTAAAATACTAATGGATACGATACGGACACACAAAGAACGGGAAATTAGTGAAGTTTTGTTTAATTGTGTTTTTGAAAGTTAAATTCCATGGTTTATTCGATTGCGAATAGGGTAGATATTATTTCACTTCACTTCATGAACAATAGGTCTGCAAATGTAATGGCTGAGTTATTTAATAAAAAATATCAAGATGATCAGGTCAGTATGAAGTATGTTCTAGAATTAGTGAATAAATTCCAAGAGACTGGAAATATAGCTGATGGGAAACGAGAAAATGGACCGCCTGCAGTTAATGAAGCTAGTGAAGTTGCATTCTTGGGACATGTTCATCTAGATCCTACGTTAAGTACAAGGCAATTAGCATCTGCGACTAGGATCAATCGAACTAGCATTCAAACCATTTTGGAGAAGAACAAATTCCATTCGAATTAAATACACTTAGTGCAGGAACTTAATGACGATGATTATGACCACCGTTTGCGTTTTTGCGAAATAATGAGTGAGCGAGCAGCGAATGATCCACAGTTTCTTTTTAATATCTGTTTCTCCGATAAATGCAGCTTTTTCATGAACGGTACTGAAAATCGTCATAATTGCTGCAACGGGTCTGATCCAAACTAAAGAATTTTCCAGGCGGTGATACACAGCAACCGTAAAAATCAAATGTATGGGCTGGCATTTTCGGCTACCTTGACCAATATTGTTGAAAGTGACAAACAGTATAGTGGATATTATTCAATGTTTCAACAGGACGGTGCTCCTTCGCATTATGCTTTGATTGTTCGTCCGTATTTAGACCAACATTTTCCACGGAACTGGAGTGGGAGAAGAGGATGGCCCCCACGGTCACCGGATTTGTCGCCCCTTGACTTTCTTTGTCGAGATACCTCAAAAGTAAAATTCACAAAACAAAACCATCCTCCAAGATTTGCGTCAAAGAATTGTCGAGGAGTGCCATCGAATCACTCCGGAAATTCTTTGGAATGTAAGGGAACGTTTCGAACTAACTCTAAATTATTGTTAGGACATCAATTTGAACATTTAATTTAACCAATAAGTAAGTAAAGAACTAAACATGATTTAAACTTTAAAAATGTACTTAATAAAAAATTATTTGGCCAACTTTTAAAATTTGAAGACTGTTGTTAATCAACGGGTCTCAGCGTTTTTCTAAAACATTGACGCAGTTCCTGATAATGGCTCTGTTCCGTTTTCGTCCGGCCACCTTGTATATTGGACGTCGTTATGCAGAAACCCACCAGTACAGAAATTGCAATGAGTTTTTGGGTATTTTCTCAATCACTTTTTTTTAAATTAACTTCGTTCTGGTTTACAAATCAAAATATTAACAAAAAATCAATCAATTTCGGCCAAAAAAGTACATTCTCATAAAAAAGTTATCTTTAGACTGAAATTAGAATTAAAAACTTTTTGAGTGAGTAATAGGGTGTTCAACTTCAAATTTTGACCACATGTTTTATTAGGTAATATTAATGAGTGGCAAATGGGAGATTCAAAAATATAATGATTTTAAATTTAGTCTTTAGATTAAAAGAAAAAAATGAAAACAAAAATTTACTGAAATTATGCAACTTATAATGCAGATACGTCACTAGTTTAAATGTGAAGTTGTCTATAGTCTCCCTTTGCTGTTCCATATTTCAGCTTCTTCTTTCTCATTCATTTGGGATGTTTGAGTTTGACAGGACAAAAATGTTGACATCTGACCTGACATCTATCACTCTGTTTACCTTGTTCAATTTCAATTTGAAGCATTATTTACAAATTCATTACTGTACCGAAAACAGATGAGAGAAGAAAGAGTTGGTTTGCAGCTACTAGAAGGTCTTTTGTGTACAAACTTCAACAAACTATTTTTGTTGTGAAGACCATTTTAATGTAGGTGAAATACGTAATTACAGAAAATAATTAATAATTCTATTTATAATCATTTCAAATATTTATCAATTTATATATCTTTTGTAGTTATGAGTTCAAAGACGACTCGGAATTTTCTTTAACGTACACTGTAATTTTATTAATAAAAGGAAGCCTAAACACGAACTAATCAAAAATTTGAAACAAGATGAAACCACATGCGAATGCAAACAACAAAACAACTCACTGTCACTCTAACCTAAACTTCTTCTTTTCTTCTTTTGGGTGACTACACTCTCTTCTGATTATTTTGTTCCATGTCAAAATATGTGACTAACTTCAATTTAAACTAGTGACGTCAAAATCGAAAATGCGGGTTTCAAGAAATTTTCAAAATATAATGTTTTAAATGGGGATAAAAACAAAACAGCACCATTAAATTTGATAAAATACAGTGCGACGTAAGTTGTTCCCTTAAAATTACCGATCTGCTAATCATTAACAAGAATCTATTTTTAGTTGAACATCCTATTGACAATTTAGCCATTGAAAAACAGTATGACGTTGAAACAATATCCCCTCACTCCATCAGATAAATAGATAACACCAGAACAAATTTTGATGCATATAAAATATAGTAGAATCGCTGAAACTCTACCGACACGTGACTTCATCCATGATATCATCAAACACATACTCTCCTTGGTCTATCTTCTCCGAACTATAAAAAACACACACGGAGCAACATTCAATAGCGATTGTCTTTCGCACAAGAATAACTACAATACATACGTCACTAAATTGGATGCAAGTTATCGTGAAAAAATATACTTGACATGTCAATAACTACTTGTCACCAATTAGGCAATCCAGATAACGTGACCTAATCTGGCCGTCCAGGGCAAACAATTCGGACAGACACGTTAGTGTTGTGATGTTAATTCAATCCTAAACAGTGCTCAAGAGTTTCTTCTTCGATTTTATTAGTATATTTTAATTCAATTTAGTTAATTTTATTAGTATTTTTTATTCGGTATATATTAACATTTCTTAGTTTTGATAAATATTATTACTTATTGACTTTTTTTCAAACCAATATCTCAATAAGTTAATGTAAGAGCATCCCGACATTGGTGGAAGGTAACCTCTCCTTTTCATTAACATCTGCTCGCTTCTTTGTAATAGCTTGACTCGAATGTCCGTCTCATACATACACGTTTGTTGATAACAACATCCAACGAGAGCTCGAAATTCTGTTTCGCAGACAGAAAGTCCGTGAACATCTTCATGGATTGTGCTGCTATAATCCTTAGTACCTCAAAATGCCCAGATAAATCGCCGGGTTTTGAAGATTTAGCCTACTAGCATGTTGGCATTTTTCAGAGCAGTGCTCCGTACAAATAGATGTAGTGGAGGAAGGTCTAGCATTACCTCTAAGGCTGCCAGTCTCTAAGGTGAGTCGTTGCACTTTCTGCAACTCTGTTTTTACCCATCGCTGCATTGTTTTGTTCCACCAAACTAACGCAACATAGGTAATAATTGGTCTGACAACCGTTAGATATGACCAGTAGATAATTTTCGGTTGCACACCCAAGGTTTTCTCAGAAATCCTGCGGTACGTGCAGAGAGCCCTTGTTGCTTTTGAGCAAGGTATGCATTCTTCGTGAGTCTTCTGTCAAGGATGACTCCTAGGTACGTCACCTCCTCTAAAAGTGGGTTTATATTATAAGATTTTTTCAAGGACTTAAGATTAGCCTCATGGAAAATCTTAACATCATATGTGTTTACTCAATTACAGTTACCTGTAAAAAACTGATATATTTTAGTAAGGCGTGTTATCAATAGATGTCAAAGTTAATAGTTTGATACTATTATAACGCCATACAAAGATTTTGAAAAATACTTTTCGAAGAACAGACCGTTCACTAAGAAGCAACAAATACTACTCGGGCTACATGCCCCGACACACAATACTAATTAAGAAAATAATAAATGGAATAAAAAAAAAATTAATATAAGTACCACGTTTTTAAAACGAACTAAAAAGTAGAAAACAAATTACTCATCAAATTTGCAACTAAAAAAGTGGGGCGCATGCGAAGTTTCTATAAAAATGTAGAAAGTAGCTATAATTAAAAAGAAATATTATAAATCCATTCACATAATAAATAATAAAATGAAAAATAAAATACGTAACAAGTTTTTAGTTGCTAATTTTATGAGTAATTCATTTTTTACTTTTTAGTGCGTTTTAAAAACATGGTACCTACTTATGCTATACTATAATTAATAAACAATAGATGGGGGTATATATTTTTTATACCGGATCTTAGACTATCAAGTTTGTTTAACACCTCATACAAAGGTGAAAAATTTAATTTGTGTATACTGTGCATGGTTTAAATCGCAATTTATTCATGTGAGAACTTCTTTGGTCGCTTTGTGTGAATTTTGGTAGTGGCAAGAATTATGGATTGGTCATAGCGTATCATAGGCGTACGATTAAATATTTGAAGGGGGTTAATTTATTTGCCAAAAATGTCCATCGATCATAGGCGTAAAAGTACATTCTTATCAGAAATTGATTTATTTGTCAAAATTCCTTTTTATCATGAGCGAACTATTGAATTTTTGGAAGAGATTAATTTATTATCAAATATTTCAATATGTCATGGGCGTACAATAAAATTTTCAAGAGCGGTCAATTCATTTGTGAAAATTTTTATATCATATGGGTACGATTCAGTTTTTAGGGTTGTCAATTTATTTGTGAAAATTTATATATCATGGACGTAAGATGAGGTTTTTAAAAAGGATTCTTTTTTTTTCAGTCTTAAAATCAGTTCTTTTAAGAGCTTTACTGGCCTGTTCTGAATTTTACATTGATACGTAGAATTAAATATAATATCAACTTCTCAATTTTTCATATTTCAATGGTCAATGATGTCTGAAGTGATGTGGGATATACGATCATCTGAAGGTTTGATGAACAAAGGAGGAAATAATATAAATGTAGCTATAACTCCAAAATTATGGTATTTAGGTATAGGAAACATCACATGAAAAATAATCAGTATTTCTTGAGGATATATCCATGATTATTTTTTTCACTTGTCAAAATCTGACATTTTGGTGATTTTAACCAATAGCAATACATTATTCTAGCCAATCATTCGGTATTATACTGATAAAACTGCTTCCTCGTCGTTAATACCTTGTTTACATTGAAACGTCAAAATTTTACTTTGAATTTGTCATTACTGACAACTAAGAGTGCTTCGAAGTTTATTGAAAAATGAACAAAAACCGATTCAGTGCCATCGCCCAAGAGAATATTGAACATTTAATACAAAATTCCACTCCACAAAACACAATAAAATCCAAAAAATGTATATGGAATCAGTTTGAAGCATTTTGCAGAATCAGAAACTACCAACTACAAAAAAATACGAGTATTCAAGAAATTGCAAAAATTCTAGAAGACTGGGCATCAAATATGAAAAAATGTAACGGCGAAGATTACAAAGAATATACTTTGAAAACCTTATGGAAAGTAACATCCAAGTTGATACAGGAAAAATACTACCTAGAATTCAATATAATGATTATATTTCCAGTTAGCTTATGTATTCTTTGAATTCAATAAAATAATAAAATGAAAAAATAAAGCAAAATCCTTTTAAATTGTTAAAAAAAATAATCTTCCCAAATACAACTCGTTCTTCAAATTTTATCACATAATTTTTCATTTTCAACACTCAAACTTGTTTATTCGAGGCAAAAACATTCAAACAAACTGAATTTAAATAAAATCGATTTTATCAATCGGTTTGTTTTCATATTTTTGCCAAATAAACAAATTTTCGTGGAAAAGAAAAAATTATCGATAAAATTTGAAGCACTCGTGGTATTACCTTTGAATATATCACTAGAGTAAATTGATAACTGACAAAATTTGAAGGTTTTGAACTGGCAATTTTTTGTCTTGTCGCGGCAATTTTTTGACGTTTAATATATCAAATCTATGTGTATAAATTTCTATCACTCTGTGATAAAATTCAATATAAAATCTTTGTTAGTGGTTTCTAAGGAAACTAAGTTGTTTATTTATTTATTTAACTGTCTAAAAATTATTAAAACCATTGGGAATTAATACAATTTCAAAGTGGACGAAAATATCGGCAGAATCAATTGGTATAGACACAAAAAAAATAAAAATAACCAATCATTCACATAGAGCTTCTGCAATATCTGCATTAGCAAAAGAAGGAGTTTAAACGTTTAAACATATGATTTTTTAGTTTTTCTCTCGTGAAATAGTCATGTCGAGTACCACTCAATTAAAAATTTTGTAAGGTAAAATTTTTCTCTTGTCGTATTCAAGTTTGTTGCTTTTAGGTAATTTTGCTCATGGCATTTAATCCAAAACCACCCGCCTGACGGCTCGTGGTTTTGTTAAAAATGCTTCCATCTTATGGAAAATAAAAGACCACTCAAATGCGGATATTTTGATACCAACTTATTCGTCTTGAAAAATAGAATATTTGATAACAGTGCGCCAATGTTGTAACTTTTATAATTAACTCACAATTAATGATATTATTTTTAAAATCGCTTACGGAGATTGTATGAGTAAGGCAGAGAGAAAATACGTAAATAGACATGTATTACAGATTCCACGAAGTATGGATATCAGCGGTGATAAGAAATGAATAAATAAAACCGGACAGGGTTGAACTGACCTAATTTTATTAGTTAATTTTTATATGTTGTTTTTTCTTTGTGGTATTTTGTAGTGTATTTGTTGGCATCGGTAACTCTTTAAAAAAAATAGGATAGGGATGCGGAAAAGATTTTTTTATATGCAAGATATTAAATGTCTATTAACTGTTAATGCAAAAATGCTGTAGGTAATCAACCCGACATAAAGGGTGATACTAAAAGATAATGTATAATTCTTAGAGTATCCCCTTTTACGCGCTCCACCTTCCCCCCACAGGCAGTGCCTGAGGACCTCATTACCTTCTATCCGCGAAGAGTAGCTGAAAAAAATTTTTTTATTGGCCTAAGCCGGTTTTTATATTTTTTTGGTAGCTAAAGTCGCCTTTTGCTTTATTACATTTTTTTGATGGCCGAAGCCGGGTTTTGTTTAATTTTTGTATTTTTTTGATAGCCGAAGCCGGGTTGTTTTTTAATTTTTGTATTTTTTTGATAGCCGAAGCTGGTTTTTGTGTTATATATATTTTGATGGCGATGAGTGTTTCCCCTTGCGTGACATAAAAAGCACTGTTAACTGAAATCTAATTTTCATCATTATATTTCTTCATGATTAGGTATAGTTCGATCAGCAGCGTCAACTACAGTCAACCAATCTACCTGTTCCATAATTAGGATACGTTAAGCCGTCACTCGAGTTCCTGTCAGGGTGAAAACTGACCTGTCTAAAAGGTGTTTATGGTAATTACGGTAAATTCTCTGAATCATCTGATATCTAGCTATGTATTTATTGCAAATTGTAATAAGTGAACAGTAAAAGTTTTAAGGGAGGTCCGTTTTCAGATGTATGAAATAAGAAATAGTTATAAATGTCTCATGTTTGGCACTCTTACACGATATTATTTTATATGATATCATTATTGGAATAAAATACGGAATTTCAATTCTACAATTTTATTGCGTACTACTACTGAATTCTGAGTCATAAATACATACATGTAAAGAAGCTAACCTAACCTAACCTAACCAGAAAGGGTTTACCCTTTTCACTTAGTATTACTTCAAGCATTTTGTGTATCACTATAGCGTACGACAACAAACGTTCGGAAATATGTATATTAATAAACTGCCGTTTCGAAAATTAGTTCTGACAGACCCCCTAGCCACCCCAATAGGTTATTCAACTTTTTCATTAGAATTCAGGATTACGAATAGGTATTACGATTTACTGGAATTTTCAAAACTATTTAGTTTACCTGTAAGCGGATTAAATAAACTCGACGGCAATTCGAGTGCGGGATTAAGATACCTGCAAGTGTCGGACGGGAACTCATGTGTATTTTATAGTCATTAAGAATCCTGACGGGAATTCGTTTGTACCGGAATTGTTTACGAAATAGGTGTCGGTCAGTTATTAAATGTACCTATTATAATTTTACTATTATAATATAAAAAACGTTATAATAAACTGCTATTACAAAATGACAAACTTATGTAAATATGTTAGATTGTCAATTGAGAGATGTAACTTTTTTACATAATTTGATTGCAATCTATCATATCTTTATACAACTGAAAAATATAATCCTATTATTTTGTTTCAACGAAACTGGTATTCATCGTATGTACAACTATATTCACAAGTCCGACTCTGTTTCACCGCAGCAGGTGGAGTCCTATTGAATGGCTAGATTTTGTAATCGAATCGAAAATTTCTGACAAATGAACTGATTTTGTGGGTTTATTAATTAAATTACAACATTGGCGCAATGTTATCAAATGTTCTATTTTTCAAGACGAATAAGTTGGTATCAAAATATCCGCATTTGAGTGGTCTTTTATTTTCCATAAGATGGAAGCATAGTCCAATTGCCAAGCAACAAACTTTCATGACAATCGAAAAATTTTGCCGACAAAATTTTCACTCTCGTGGTATTATATATGATTATATACCTCCATCCGTTTCTAACCAATCAAATGCCATTTTGCGACCAATCAGAAGCAAATTATACTGGATATTTTTTGACATAAGTGAATATACCCCGGCCCACCTACCACGGCCAATTTTTAATGTTGTCACATTAACGTCACATTCTTGTTAATTAACATGGATTTGAATCGATTTGGTGATGTTTCAATAGAAAATATCCGAAAAAAACGCCGAAAATACCAGTTTGAAGAATTCTGCGAAACATGTCATTATAAATTAGACAAAAATACAACTATAATGCAGCTTGCCGTTATGTTGGAAGTTTGGGGCTTCAACATGAAAAACAGAAATGGTTCTGATTATAAAGAAGGGGTTATTAAGACAATGTGGAATCAAACAGCCCAACTAAATAAATTATTTTGAAAATCTTCCATTTCGTTGTATGTTTTCGTCTTTTTCGGTATATAATCTGACCATATACCACTCGAAATATATATTTTGTTTTGAATATTTTTTTACATTTTCCGCAAAATTTCTGTAAAAATAGCCCTCGACAAAAATTCTTTTTAAAAAATATATTTTCAAAGAATTTTTGTCTCCCGCAATTTTTACAGAAATTTTACACAAAAATGTCAAAAGATATTCAAAAAAATATTCACCTCTTGTGATATAACTAGTGAAAATCGTGCTATCCGTTTCCGAGATAATTGAGGCGTCCCATACTTCAAACTCACTCAGTATACCCATAAGGTAAATAAATATTTTCGGTTTTTAAGAATTGTACACTCGACGGAAAAGTTTCGTAACATTGAAATATCCCGATTTTCAAAAGCACTTATTAATACACTTGATGGTTAAATAACTATTACTAAACATTTGAAAAAAAAATTGAAATTGTTTCACTTAACCACATATTCGAACCGAAGTTCGCTATCGATGTAATTTTCTCAAACACTATGAACTAAAGTGTAAAAAATTAATCTCGATAATACTTCATAGTCTTGCCGGCTTAGGGTCTCAGGGGAAATCTAATCGGCAGCCTCGTCAACTAGTATAAATAAGGGTGAGCCAACCTGACGGCTTCAGCCCACGGTAGAACCTGTGCATTAAGAATATAACTACATTAAGGTGTTTTTCTTTCTGGAAAATGATTTCGAAGTTTTTTTCCGTTGTATCTAAGACCACATGAAAATATTTTGATAAACGTGAAGCAATTCATAAGATACCAATAAATTTTCTCTGTTCGAACTTATTTTTTGAGCTAATACAGGGTTTTTCACTAAAAATTGGAAATATTTTAACTCAAAATATTGATATTTAACCTTAATCACTGTGAAATGTGGTTACCACATGAAGTACAGATTGTTTAATTTTAAAATTTAAACACACACATTGTACAACAACGTGCTCCGCTGCTTTCCTAAAAATACCAGAACAACTGAAAATTACGCCAAGGTATTGGAATCTATCAACCACATCTATTGGTATATTATTATAATGGAAGTTGTAATTATTACTATTGAAACCACGCTTGGAAAAACTAACAATCATGGTTTTTCAAAGCATTGACTAATTACTTTCACAATATTTTTCTGAAGTTTTCAGTATGCGTTTTAAATCAATTTCACTATTAGCAAGAATTACTAAATCGTCAGCATATATTAAAAATGGAATATCGGTCGAGCCCAAATTAACGCAGTTTCTAAAAAAGACTGTATGTCTGATGACAAAAAGGAAAATAATAATCAGTAACGAACCCGAACCCGAACTTGATCACGTATTTTTTTAAGTAATTGTATTATAAGAGCACTCTGGGTATATTCATAGATATTTAGGGAGCTTTTGATAAAACAACCTTCCCAACAATTACCCAGCAACTTAACTCCAGGAATGTACCCCTGGTAGTGAGAGAATGGATTCTCAAAATGCTATCTAGTAGAGCAATAAGTATCAATGTAGAAGACATCATAGTGAGAGGACTGGTTATGAGGGAATGTCCGCAGGGAGGGGCCTTATCACCCCTTCTTTGGAACATAGCCCTGGATACCCTGATTAATCACCTCAACAATAATGGATTCTACACAATCGCATACGCGGATGACATAGTTATCTTGCAGACCGGAAAATTTGTGAACACACTGTGCGATAGAGCGCAGGATGGGCTCAAATTAATAGAAAAATGGTGTAAGAAACACTCACTGTACACCAATTCCAAGAAGACTGAGCTGGTCCTTTTCACCAGGAAAAGAAGATTATCGGGCTTAAAACCCCCCGAAATCTTCAATATCAAATTAAACTTCTCTGAAGCGTTGAAGTAGGTACCTTGGTATTACCCTCTACAGGAAGCTAGCATGGAACTCTCACCTACAGAGCAGAGCAAAACATGTGGCTTATGAGCTATGTCGGAGGACAGTGGGTCGCACATGGGTTCTTTCACCCCGTGTGGTCACCTGGATTTACACTTCAATCATAAGACCTATGCTAACGTATGGAGCCATTGCATGGGGATCGAAGGTTCTACAAGCAACGGCCATCCAAAAATCATATCAAATACAGCGAATGGATTGTTTGAACATCACAGGAGCCATGAGACAAGCAGCAACCGCGGCAATGGAATTAATTACTGGTCTGACCCCTCTGGACTTGTAGGTCAAAGAGGTAGCGTTAATGGCCATGTTACGATTGCGTACGGCTGGTGTAATCCCCGAAGTAGGAGTGGGTCAATTGAGGCTAAGCCTATGACGAGAAGCGTTTACTGCGCTACCTCTGCTGCAGGCGGCCAATGTTGCAATTGAATCCAAGTTTGTGTTTAATAAACCCCCCAAAATACAAATAAAACAGAACACAGAGTCAGATGCTGCAAATGCAATACTCATATTTACAGACGGCTAAAAAACCAAAGAAGGCTCAGGGTATGGAATTTACTCCAAATGACTTAGCCCAAGAATTAAGTGGGAAATGGGAAAAAATACCAGCGTGCTTCAAACAGCTGGTATCTCAATCGTCACAAAAGACCTAACTAGGAAAGGAATTTTTGGCATAAACATATTAATCTGCACTAACAGCAGACAAGCCCTATTAGCCTTGAATAGACAACGTGTTACATCAGGGCTAGTATTAGAGTACCACTAAGATTTAGATAACGCCTCGATTGATAACAATATTATCCTGAGTTGGGTTAAAGGGCACGACAGGAGTGAAGGCATTGCCGATTCTTCAGCCAGGGAAAAGGCTGGACTCAAAATTTTAGGACCCAGTGACACCTACGGCCTGACGACTTCGACAATTGCGGAACTAGCCAAGCGTTACACCCATGCTCAATCCCTAAAGAGATGGGCTGGAATTAAAGGATGCAGTCTTGCCAGGATCACCCTGGGCGACCCTGGGAAGCTGGCGCCGAAGAAATATTTGGCGATGACCAGGAAAAACCTACGCTTAACAGTAGGATTTCTGACTGGCCACACCTTCCTAAAAAGGACAGATACTCTACAGATACAGATACATATATTAGAGCACTATTCATTCAGTGTTGGCCAGTGATTTATAGATTCAAAAGCCATTTGCAAATACTCAAAAGCATCAAACACTCATCCACCTTTTAATTTAAGTTAACGTGAATATGTGATTCTGACAGCCCCTATATTTTCAGATTCTATAATCATATTTTCAGTGTACTTATGATTTTATCAATAATACCATGTAACATTAATTAAAACAAATTTCTTTGAAAGTTTCCGTTCAAAGTCGGAGCCATGTAATGAAATACATAACAAAGCAAGTATCGATACATGGCTTCGACTTCTTGAACGAAAACTTTCAAAGATATTTAATTTATTCAATGTTTAACGCTTTTCAATATGAAAGTGTTTTTTGTCTTTTTCAACTGTGAAACATCAAAGCTTTTCTGCCATGACAAGAAAAGTTTTAGAACTTGGTTCCATGTATTGAATAAAATATGCATGTAAAGTAACGTTCCGGTCAAAACTTTCGTTTTCAATCAGTTTCCATTGGAAATAATTGGACGGTTTGGTTTGATTTATTGGAATGAAACTAGGAGCAGATATTTCCTAATGTTATTTTCGCAGTAAATGATCAAATTAAGTCTGTTCATGCACAGAGTATATGTGCGATGTCTCATGGATTCCTCAATAAATTACCCTACATAAAATACTTCGATATATTGGAAGACATCATCCGATTAAACTCTCGGGTTATTCTATGATTCAGATCCTAAATGATGTGAGTACACACTAGATTTTCAGTAGCCTCTCCAAAAAGGAATATACTTGTATGCACTCTCATGAAAGCTCCTCTGTCTTGGCATCCATTTGTTAATTCTGATTCACATCATTAAGATAATTTCTAATAACGGCGGCATACTCTGGAATTGCACGATTATTCCGAGAGTATTTCATTTTCAGTCTTAAACTTTAAGAGTATTCTTCTCTTTATCTACAATTATTGTTCTCCGAAGAAAATTGATAATACCAGAACAGAGTGGATTTAGAAAACACAAAAGCACAATCGATAACATCATCGACTTAGAAAGCGACATACACGAGGCTTTAGCAAACAATCAGAAATGTATAGCTGTATTTTTTGACATAAACAAAGCATTCGATACGGCATGGAGGCCTAACATAGTAAAAAACTTGCAAGAATGGAATATAGACGGAAACATGCTGGCTTTTATTTGCAATTTCCTAAATAATAGAAGTTTCCAAGTTAGGATAAACGGCTCGATCTCCGATCTAAAAACACAACAACATGGAACTCCACAGGGATCAGTAATCAGCCCAACTTTATTCCTTATAGCTATAAATAACATCACCACTAATATACAGAAACCAATAAAAGTCCGACTGTATGCGGATGATCTGGTAATGTACATAAAAAGTAAAAATCTAACAACAATGAAATCGATTCTACAATTACACATAAACATACTTGAAAAATGGTCTAAGGACTCCGGTTTTCATTTCTCTGCAGAGAAAACCAAATTTATAATGTTCTCCAGGAGAGAAGTAGGCCAAAAGCCACTACTTGAACTAAATGGTAGTCCCCTCGGGTATGTGTCAAAAGTCACATTTCTGGGAATGATCTTCGAGTCGCAATTAAATTGGGATGAACATATTAAGAATCTAGTCGTTAGATGTCAGAATGGACTAAATCTATTAAAAGTCCTCGCAAACAGAGAGTGGGGATCTGATCGAGAAACTTTACTCCTAATCTACAGACATCTTATTAGATCCAAGATCGATTATGGATCCATCGCCTACGCCTCCGCTAAAAAACGCATATTAAAACGTTTAGATGTCATAGCAAACCAAGCATTGCGCATCATTTCTGGAGCTTATAGAACATCCCCTATCGAAAGCTTACAAGTAGAGCTAGGAGAGCAATCACTAGATAAAAGAAGGCAATACCTGACACTGTCATATGCCAGTACTATAATGGGCAACCAAGAACATCCAAACTACAATAACACAGTTGCAAATAGATATCAAAACACCTACGAATTCAGGAAAAGAGTCGACTACCCCTTCTATCAGAGAGTTTCCAAATATATCATACAACTAGACATGCAGATACCTTCCATACTAGAAGCAAATGTTGATATACCACCGCCATGGCTTATTAAAATTCCGAGCATAGACACCAGCTTAACCAACTTTAACAAGGCAGAAACTCCAGCCTCCATAGTATATCAGAAGTTTCACACGAAACTTTCCATGTATTCTAACTTTCATAAAATATATACTGATGCATCCAAAACCCCAAATGGAGTTGGAGCTGCTGTTATCACTTCCTATAAACCACCTTTGAAATATAAATTACCCGACGTAAGCTCTGTGTATACAGGAGAAATATATGCTATCCTACAAGCTTTAATCGAAATTCAAACGTCAAACCTGCAAAAAACTGTAATAATAACAGACTCCTTGAGTGCCCTAAGTACCTTGAAAAATATTTACACTAACAACCCTCTTGAACTACAAATCAAGACTCAATTGCATCTACTACAAAACAACAACTTGGATGTCAGATTCTTATGGGTGCCCTCTCATCAAGGAATAGAAGGAAACGAAGATGCTGACAAACATGCAAAAGACGCTACGGTATGCAGAGATGTACATATAGTGAACAGTGCGGTTTACAGTGACGTGAAAACCTACATCAAAATGAAAATTAATTCTCGGTGGCAATCGGAGTGGCAAGGATCACTCCAAAAATTAAGACAAATAAAGGAAAGTGTCAAACAGTGGCCGCGAATGTGCAGTAACCGCTTAAAACAGGTCGTAATAACCAGACTAAGAATAGGTCACACTAAACTTACGCATGAATATTTAATACGTAAAACTGATAAACCTATGTGTATAATTTGTAGCCGTGAACTAAATGTAAAACATATACTATTAGAATGTACATTATACACATCGCAAAGACAACAATGTAATTTTCCAAATGACATGAATACCTTGCTAGGAAAGGATTGCGATGTGGATAATATTTATAACTATCTGTCAAATACCTCTCTACTCTATAAGCTGTGATTATATTATTAAAGCCATCGCTAATAACCAACTTGGTTGATGCGAGAAACAAAAAAAAAAAAAAAAAAATTATTGTTCTCTTGAATTTTGTAGACGAAGCGATTAGCAACATTAAGTAGTGGAAATTGAGACGGAGAATAGAATATAAAAAATGCTATTTTTACTAATACATAAATAACAATAAGATGAAATATACACTTAGGTGCAAAAACACGGCTACCTTTAAATATTAATATTAGATTCCAATAATATAATTTTATACTACATGTGGTGAAATACAGTAGTTGAATGACACTTAAAACCATCCTGTATGCAAACTTGGTTTATTTCCGACGCCTTCTTCTATTTATTTCGATATATCGATCCATTTCAAAGTTATGAATTTTTGAAACAAGCACTGCGCTTTCATCTTTACCAAGTTCCTTTTTACATACAGAGTGAGTTTTAAGAATAGAATGCCTTAATTAATGTACACGTGAATATCCTATGAAAAATATTCAGTATTTCTTTAGGATTTCAATTTATATTTGAAATAAGCAAGTTCATTATTATTCCAGGAAAAGGAAAGATCTAATAAAACCATAATATCGGCCGCATCACAAGACCATTGCACACCAAAATCTATAAAAATCGTGCGATCCGTTTCCGAGATAATTGAGGCGTTCCATACTTAAAACTCACTCTGCATATGCAACAATGAAAAGTGCAAGAAATACGCAGCACCGAACAGAGGAGAATATCTGATCATTGGAAAGATCTAGTAGAACGTGGACAAACAAGGAAACTCCTGGGAGACTACCACCAGATGAGAACAAATGAATGCCTAAGCCAGAGTAAAGCTGCACTAGGAGTCTTAACAGGTATCTTGACGGAACACCGTCGCCTGAATGGGCACCTTCAGAAGCTCAAAATATTGGAGCAAGAAAAATATAGAAGAAGAAACGTCCATCCAAATATTTGCGGATTCCACAAAATCAGTAAATAATAAGCTTCACAACAGAAATATAAAGTATCTATCTGTTTATTTAAGAAAGTATATCGAACATATTCTTTATATTTCCTAATTTCTGATGAGTGTAAGAAATTGAGACTGTGGGATGTGTTTCCCATAATTCTACTTATCTCGATGTTCATTTCTAAAGCAAAATCTTCACCATATCTCATTTCAAGATTTCCTTGTGTTTTATGATATAAACTGCAACCAAGAACATGTGATTTTACATACACCTGATTTTTCTAATAAAGTCAGCTTCTCTTTAGCATTTATTGAAAAAGACCTAATAGTTTTGTGAGTACCGAATGCAGTATTATCCTTTGAATTGTATTATGATTTTTTAGATTTGTATTCAAATTGTATCGAAGCATGTTATCCATTTGTACTGTTTTTTTTTCTCATTATTTCTTGAAAATATTGAATCAACGGCATTTCATATTTTTTTTTCTATCATTTTATCAATCATATTGGGCATATATCCGTTTGATAATGCTATTTGCTTAATCATTTTTCTTACTACCTCCGTCGAAATTACGTGGTTTCGCCTCCAATTATACGGCAGAAAGTCTAACTTCTAGGCATTGATCAAGCTATATGCGCGCTCCGCGCTGCGTTCCTTTGAGCAACGTACTTTGCGCACCTTTCACTTCGAGATGATGTATGTCGAGATTAATTCGAAATTTTGCACACTTGTCAAGGACCGATGACAAAACAATAATTTTATATGGTCCAACAACGTCTTGGTTGACAAATTATTATTTCTTCATAGCCGAACGGTACAGGGTTTGGATGCTGAGAATTATGAATTTCAGGCGTAAGGTTCGAATCATGGAAACGGTGATGATTTTTTCAATTTTTTTTGTTATATTCTGACATTTGTTTATAAATAACATTCAACATAGTTCCTACCTTCTGACTTGTGACTTACATATTGCTTTAATCATATTATTCTGCAAAACCATCATAATTGGTGTTAAATCATTAGAAAAAAAATTATAAAATGTACAGTAATGTCGGTAGGTCTTAAACCGACGACCCTCACTGTGGAAGGCACGCGCTTACCCATCGCACCAATAAGTAGAACGATAACGGATGTCAAGCTCTGCTATAACTGTCACTCAAATAACCTCAAAATTTGTTTACAAATAGCTAATGCTAATGTTGCTTAAGATTCTTCCTGCGCCAAAATTGCAGAGCCAAAATTTATAAAAATCGTGCTTTAAAGTTGAAAAATGATATTTTGGTGGAAATCAAGACAATATTTTACGAAAATATTATTGCTAAGAAGGTTCGTTCTCAAGAAGATATTGGGAAAATATAATTTTCAGAACAAATGGTTCATTTAAGGCCACCTTGAAATACCCAAAATATTGAGGTCTAAGCTGACGAACCATTATAGACAGAAATCCTATTAAAACATATTTTTATTCCAAATAAAGGTACTATGAAGTCTGTGGATGTTGAAAAAATCAATTAATAGCAGAGGAATGCTTGAAAAAATATATTGTCTAGATTATCACCATCTCATCTTTATGGCAAAGGCGCGTTAAAAAGCTGGTATTATTGACATGAAAACTTATACTTCGAAAATTCATAAATTCTGATAATTTTCACTGAAGGATTCTGGATAGTTTTCCCGCGAATAGGGCATATCATTTGCAGCTAGAAAAAGATGTATAAGTCTGTTTCTATGAATATATTCTTTACCTAATTTGGCGTCTTATTAAGGATATGCTGGGTAATTATTCATGTAAAAAGAAAACTAAAAAGTTATTTCCGATTGAAGAAGGTATTTCTCCATTTCGATCCACAGTGTCTCCTAAACTTTTTATGTGAATTTTTATAGCGTTATTTTATGTGATAAAAAATACAATTTGATGATTTGAAATATTTTGCAAGGTAAATGTCCCACAATTCTAGGTAGCAAATGAGAAAATATTTGAAGAATACTTACTTAAAATCGAAAGTAAATTCTTCCGAAGATCATGAGCTATTCTTTTATTTGAATTTGCAGCCTTCTTTTTGTTAATATTAGTGGAAATTCTTGAACACTCAAATATGCCATTATAAAGAACAACTGGGAAAATGTGTTGAATTCAACAATCAATTACATGTCTAATATAAGTGTGACAAGATGTGTGAAAAACTTGCTGCATAATAATTTATACTATCTTACTGAGTTAAGTTAAATTGATATACATGGATTGATATTGAACAGAACCATACATATCAATAATTGAAAAAAATAGACAAGTTGATTATCTGTATTCACTGTTTATTAAATTTCAATTAAATTTTAAACGTAACACTTTTAAACAACATTTCTATAATTATAAATTTCAAAGCGGTTTTCAAGTCTTTGATGTTTCCGGCCAAGTTAATAAATATCTGGTAAACTTAAATTCATGAATTTTAATAAAATCGATTATCTGTTGGTAATTTAGCGATTGTCATGTCATCAATCAAATTTAATTCATTAGGGAACTTTAACGACTTCAAAAATCATTAATAATACTTATTTAGCGCAACATCTGATATTCAATTTTAAAATATGAATAATGTTTTATTTAAAAGCAACAATTTTTGTAGCTCAATGGAGGGAGAAAAGATACAGGTGAACATTTTACTTCAAAGAACAAAAGGTGAAAATTCCGTAACCAGGAGGCGACACAAAATCGGTCATATCAATTTTTAAATAAAGAATGAAGCGAATCTCGGCGCACTTTCCTCATCAAATGAATAATTACTCACAAAATAAAATGTTACTTTTAACACTAATATCATAAATAGCTATTTCGATCAAAATGTGCATTTTCAGTAGATGCTTAAATCTTAATACAAATATGTTCATTTGAAAGCTTATTAGTTATAAAGGTAACAGGGGTTAATTGTAATAAGCTAGTTTAAAATGGCAGTTATTTATTAATGACAGATATCATATAAGTGTCTAAGGATACATCCCCATTATTACATTCTACACTAAAGTGCATAAATCGATTATAAACAACATAACATCTAATCAATTGTGAATAGAAGTTACGGGTAATAAGAATTAAGAGTTAGCAATACTAAACTAATTAACATTAACATTCTTCAATGAGTCTCTTGATCGGATGTCTTTCTCTTTAAGAACGTCTTGGTGACATAATGGGAGTATTCAGAGGTTTTGGTCTATTCATTTCAAGATGTTTTGGTTCCTCCAGTTCACTTGTGGTCGAGGTTGGGCTTGTCATCTCCGGGAGGTTTTCAGTCTCTTCAGTCATAGTTGATGTTTGTTGTGTGATCGGTAATGATCTTATGTGTTTGGAATTTCTGTCGAATTTTTGTCCTTTTTCAGTCTGGACAACATGAGATCTAGGACGATTGGCTTCTCGAACTATTTGAGCCGGATACCAATTGCGGTGTCCTAATTGAATAACAACACTTTGTCCTGACTTGTATTGATAACCAGGCCTTACAGTTTTATCGAAGTTAATTTTTTGTTTCAGTCGAAGTTTTGATAACTCTTCACTCACATCATTAATAATTTTGGGCTTTAAGGAGTCTTTGTTGGCAGGTACGTGACTTCTAGTTGCTCTACTAAATAAACGCTGGCAAGGTGAGCCTAGCATTTCGTTTTTTGGTATATTTCTTTGGTTCAATAGGGCTTTGAAAACGTCGGAACCATTTCTTCATCAGATTTTTGGCAAAGGATATGTATTTTTCAGAAAGACCATTTGATTGTGGGTAATGCGGACTGGATGTACCCTAAGTAACTATCGCAAATTAGTAGATATTCTCTATTAGCAATCGTGAAGATATCTGAGCCGGTGATTTCCCATGGTAACGTAGGAATCTCTTTATGAATTGGAGGTTGTTTCGGTTTCGACATGTGTTTTGACTCACAAGTTTTGCACAAAGTCGGTAATATCCTTGGACATACCTAGCCAAAATACTGATGATCTTGCTCGGGACAAAGATTTTTCGTTCCCGTGATGTCCACTGTGGATGTCTTCAAGTATTTTTGGTTTATACGTCTTAGGGATTAGGACTTTGTGACCCTTGAATAATAAACCATCTAAAATAGAGAGTTGTTGTCGGAAATTCCAGAATTTCCTAATATGAGGAATAACTTGAAATTGATTTTCAGGCCAACCTGATATTATTTGTGCTTTTAAAACTGTCAATTCAGGATCTTCAATCGTTTGTTTTTAAATTTGCTCTTGTGCTGATGCTGATGCTGCAAACATCATCTGGACTTGAAATTGTTCGTCGTTCTCCGGTTCAGAAGGAGTAAAATCTCTACTAAGAATGTCTGCTAATACGTTTATAGATCCCTCTCTTTATAGGACTTCAGGTGAGTACTGTAGGATATCGAAAATTATTATCTGCAGTCTTGGAGGTGCTGAAGTCAATGGCTTCTTGAAAATAACTTCGAGTGGTTTGTGGTCGGTTCCAATTGTCACCTCTTTCCATAAATGTGAGGATGAAATTTCTAACACGCAAACCTTATAGCTGCTGCTTCTAACTCAATGGGTGGATAATTTTTCTGAGCTTCGCTGATAGCTTTGGAAGCGTATGCAACCGGTTTTCCGTTTTGCAGAAGTACGACTCCGAAGGCTCTTGTGCTAGCGTCTGATTGGATCGTTACCGGTGCGTTAACGTCATAATATTGTAACAGCGGTGGTGTGGTTAACATTTTTTTTTATATTGGTAAACGCCTGTTCGTGATCAGTTTCCCATGAAAACGAGGTGGTGTTTTTGAGCAAGTCACAGATTGGTGATGTTAAATCAGAGAGATTTGGTATAAATTTCCGTAGATAGTTAACAGTTCCTAGCAATCTTTGTACTTGTTGTTTGGTTTGAAAAGTTTTGAGCTTGTTAATGGCTTCAATTTTCTCTTTAAAGGGTAACAGTCCTTTTCCGGTGAATATATGTCCCAGAAATTTGATCTTGTTCACGTTGAAAATGCACTTGTCCTCGTTTAATTTGAGACCAGCTTCTTTCAACTTCGAAACCACTTCTTGTGTTGTTTTTTCGAGCTCTTCAGAGTTTTGAGCGAAAATTAAGTTGTCATCCATTGAACTTTTTGCGTTTGTAACGTCTTTGATTATATTGCTGAGTATTTGCTGGTTTAGATTGGAAGGATCCACACAAATCGTGATTTTTCCGTGCTTTTTAACGATCACCATTGGACTAACAATGGGTGTTGCTTCGTTAATATTCCTAATAACTCCCATTTTCTCCATAGTGGCTAATTCGTCTTTCACTTGTTGTCGAATTGCATGTGGAACCGTTCGTGTTGGTAATATTTCGAGGCTAGGGTTTGGTTTCAAGTCGATTTTATACTCGAAATTCTTAACGCAGCCTAGACCTTGGAAGGCTTATTTGTTTAATCAAAACTGTTTTAACCAAATTTTCCAATTGAGAGGTAACTTTTCCCAAAATTGGTGTAATTTCTTCTTCGATTTTACTTTTATAATTATATTCCGGATTTCGCAGTTTGCCACGACTTCTTCTATATCTTTGGTTTTTGTTTGTTTAAAGGCATTTAGGGTTTTCGTGCTTGCTGTGCGAACTTCATCTTTCAGCATTTTTGGTAGATGTTTGTAACTAATTACGTTGCAATCGGGTTCCGTGTCAAGATTACACTTCAACAATCTTCCCGCTACTTTGATTAGTTCCTATGTGGTCCTCAATATTTTCTTTTAGGTATCTTTGTACTATTGGGCCCACGTAGAATTCGTCTTCTTCGTCGCTTTCTTCATTATCTGATTCGTTAATGGTGAAGACTTTGTTTTTCTTATCTTTGCGTAATTGAGCTTTACACATTTTAGAGAAGTGTCCCAGATTGTTTTATCGTAAGCTCCTTTGAAGGGAGAAGAACTTTCTGCAACGCTCTTCAATCTCTGCAACAACCGCATCGCTGACTCTGAATTTATCATAGAGCATGACAGAGGTTCCAGAATGATTTCTCCATCATTACAATCTGCAATCCTTGAAGAGCTGCATCGTACCCAGAATGGAAACAATTGGCTTTGTATACTGAAAGTCAATTGACCTAGGCATTGAGAAACTAGTCAAGGCCTGCGAGTCATGTCACAATGAAAAACAGCCCACCAAAAGCACCCCTATATCCTTGGGAAAAACCGGATGAAAACTGGCAACGGATCCACATCGACTACGCTGGATCATTCCAAGGTCATGATTTTTCATTGGTAATCGACGCAAAATCGAAATGGGCAGGAGTCGAAGCTGTAAAATCAGCTCCAATATTTTTCACAATCATTGAAATACTGAAAAACATTTTCATTCAATACTGATTAACAGAAGTCCTCGTATCTGATAACAAATCAATTTTTATGAGTAAAACTTTCACAGAGCAAGGTAGCTTGAATTTATCACAAGCAAATAGCACCGGGACATTCTTCTACCAACGGATTAGCAGAACGTAACGTCCAGACGCTAAAACACGAATTAGCAACCATGAAAAAAGGAACCACTGACCATTCACCAAGAAGCTCGAAAAATACTCTTCTGCTACAGGGCCACTCCACTTGCCAATGGGAAAACACCTTCAGAAGAATTCTCACGAATATACATACAAATATAATCTAGAAGTTGAACAAATCTGCATCATTTTCCGAAATATTTGAGGATTTTTTTCAAAGTTACATAAAAATATATCCACCCATTGCCTTGTGAAAAATTTTGAACGGTAGTTCGCGTTATTATCAATTCCAAGGACAACGTTCTAGTTTAAACGTGGGGATCAAACTGAAGATATGCTAAAGCATTTATACCATTCTCTTTGGATCGACCAGTACGACGACTCCGAAATAAAGGTCCCAGTGACACGCACATAAGCGTTGCACTAAGCGCAAAAAAAAGGTGTCTGTAATAATATCTGCGATTTGAATACAGAATTGCATACTCTTCCAGCTATTGCTGCAGTGGGAAAACATTAGAAATAAACAGTTAATAAATCAACAGCCTCGACCAGAATAACATATGTTATCACGAAGTCGCTTCTTGGAATAATAGTTGAATGCATGCTGGCCAATTAACGATAACCAACCATACCATATCCAGCTAAACTGGGATGGAGTGGTATACAGACGGATCTGAAACCGATATAGGAACAGGAGCTGAAGTCCACGGTGCTAGACTTGGTGCAATGTCCATGTATCGTTGGGGAAGCTTGCATCCGTGTAACAGGCGAAATCTACGCTATCGACACTTGTTAGCAAATAAACATCGAAAGGGGGTATAGAGTCCAAAAGATCTTTGTATTCTCAGATAGTCAGGCAGCACTGAAATCTTTAGCATGTCCCCAGATCAGATCTAGAGTGTGTCCCGGGGAACAAGGGTGTTGTAGGCAATAAAACGGCAGACACCCTAGCAAAGCTAGGGTCTGAAACTGCATTAACTGGTTTTGAACCAGTATTTGGAATATCAAAAACTGCTGCACGTGGTTGTACATCTCGGTGAATTCAAACTAAACATCGCACATTGTGGAGCCATGTGCCAAAGCAGGAACACAGAAAACTTCTGGTAGAAAAACCCTTGGAGTTGCTGACTAAAAAAATATTTAACCTCAGCAGGGGCCAGATGAGGAAAGTGACGGGATTACTCACCGGTCACTGTACCCTAAGGAAGCACATGCATATATAGGGAAGAACCTATCTGTCGGAAAAGGAGGAAACAGACTTTCACATTCTCTTCGAATGTGAAGCACTGTCTCATTGGAGATATAGACTTCTTGGACTAGAACACCCAAAGGAGGATTTCCCCAAGAAGGACCTAGTGAAAAGACTGTTGAGTCTGATAAGGGCTACTGTTCTTCTCACATAAACGGTACAACCAAGCGTACAAAAAGCCTAAAGGCTGAGATGTCGAGGTCTGGTGGTGCCGAACGAATCAATAAATCAAACAGCCTCGGCATATTCGAAATTCAAGATGAACGTTTTGACGTTCCAGTTTAGCATTAGTTCACAATTGAGTTTTTGTTTCCATTTGCGTAACGTAATTCTACGTTAAAACATATTTCAACGGGTACAATAGTTTAGTTTTTACGAATTGTTCTTGTTAATTATAAAAATCATTACGCGACACTGTCTCGTAGATGGTTATAGATTAATTCGTTTGCAAAAAAAATCATAGAGATTTGCTTGCAGTTTACTTCATTCTTTCAAGCCAATAATACTCTATATACCTTTGTTATAATGTGCATCTCATTTTGTTCAAGTTTCTTGGGCAAAATAACATTTATGATTTAAAAAAAAATCTAGCTATCGTAGAAAGAGTCACAGATGCTTCGCTTGTAGCACGCAATATGGAGCAAAAAAAACTTTGCGATAGAGCGTACCTTAGATATTGCATATTTATGAAAACAATGTTTGTCTCGCCCTCACCACTTTATTTGAAGAGTTGGATGAAGTGCTAGACTTGAGCTACTCCTCATTTGCATGAATTTTCGCTATACCTTAATTTGGCAAATTTCACAGGAAACTCATTTTTTGTAATCTAAAGTAGTGTTACGTCCCAAGTGGACATTTCACAAACTTGAAAATAATTCCCAGCAGCTGCTTTTGGGCCACTTTCATAACAACAATTTCTACCGACAGATCGCATGTTAAGCGGTTTCCGAGATAGAGCTGCTTTCTTCGTTTTATTGGCCACCCGGTACAGATCATATCCATATCCACACTCATATATTATCATCATTCCAATCATGACATTGAGACATGCTGGTTCCAAATAATGTAGTTGTAATATCTGGTTGATACTCGTATAGCATTTTCTCCTGAGAGTGAGTTTAATATGGCCTAAAACTTAGTTTGTCAGTAATGTATAAGTCAATTAAAAATTTCACTCAATGACATCACCTTTTTCGAGTACATGAAAACTTTCTTCTTTTTTAAACTTTGCGTTAAATTTTATACCATTTAGGGTCATTAATCATCTTTCGCGATGAAAAGTTTTCACGACATGATTGTACGGTGATAAAACCCCAAGAATTCGTCCAGTAAAAACTTTTTGTTTTACACTGACAAAAAGTACTAACAATTATTTTTATACATTGTTAAAAATGGATGTATACCATTATCCAGAACTCCATGTTACAACTAAAGATAGGCAAAGCAGAAATCACCACTATCACTGTTGTGATATCATCAATGCAGGACAGCAGGGTGGATGTGTGTGTAGTACACTGTGGCAAGATAATAGTATTTTATGCAACGATCATGTAATGATAGCCATTAAGACACGAGCATGTTGTAGGATATGAAACGAGCCGCAGGCGAGTTTCGCATATAATATGCGTGTGTATTAATGGCCATTACATGAAAGTTGCATACAATAATTTTTCTACTCCGATTAATAAGAATTATTTAATTAATAATTATCATTTATTATAAAAAACAAGAACAATGAAAGGAACTTCAACAAATAAATTTATTTGACAGCTGTCAAATTAAGTGTCACCTAAGCCATATTTTTGCGATCTAGCGTCTTTAAGCGGATTAACAGTGTAGCTTAAGCGTGACCTCATAACGGTGTCGTCACGCTTAACTTCGCAAAAATGGAAATATCTAGCGATATTCTGACATATGACAACGACATTTCTCTCACGACACATAAATACTTTACTTTGTTTATTTTTTTATTTCTGAAATTCTGAAACTTTAGTAAGCAACATAATATTAATATAGGTATGATAATATTGCTTTTGTTAAAACTTGTGATCTTATAATTTAGAATGAAAAGGAGGAGAAACTTAATGGTGCTGTTCAGTGAGGATACAGCTTTTTCGGTGGTCCTTGTAATGAGAAATCAGCTCTCAAGAAGAATAAAAAGTTTGCAAATAATTTCTTCAATTCCAAGAGACTATCACATCAGATCAATTTGTGAGGAAGAATGGATAAGCCGTTATCTAAATTATGACTTTTATATTTTATTTCGAATGTCTGAAGAAACATTTTATGAACTATTGAAATTCCATTGGTCCACTCTCTATCAATTTATTCTGTCAATGCTCTCAATTGAATGACGAGCAACAGCTGAACCGCTCCAAAGTTTTCTGGCGCACTCCCGACCACGCCAGTTTCCGCTTCAAGCGTTTTTAGGCGTGACGTCATTACTTATTCGCGAAAATGAAACGCTTTAATCCGCTTAAAGACGCTAGATCGCAAAAATATGGCTCTAATATAATTAATTTCAGAAATGTCAACCAGGTATCCATGGCTATATTAAATATTGTGCGAATGTCGCATTCCTATTGGCTTAAAAATCTGTATCATAATGAAAATTTGTATCATAATGAATATCATTATGATACAGATTTTAGTCTTTTGATAAGTATATTATAAAACAGGAGTAGAAAAAACTAATTAACTAGCCAAAACTAGCTTATAATATCCAGAGCCAACTCCTGAATAACCAATATTGAGACCAAATGCAGGACTGTCTGAATATTGAACATTAAGGTTCGTAATCACTCGCAACAAAATGCCTTGAACTAACCAAACGCGATGGGCGCACTGTATACTCAGTACGTTGCACTGAATAGAACAGAATGCTCTGAAAATATTCTGGGGTATGTCGGTAAACGCGATTTGCACAAAGGGAATCATGCTTCCGCTGATGCTCAATTTATACGGCCGTTTGTTGTGTTTCTGGCCTCTATCACCCAATCTGAATCTTCGTCGACGACACACAAATAACGCTGATCACTGGTGAGAACGGAGAAGAAACGGCAATTTCTCGTGTTTTTTCCGTTCTGGGTATTTTGCTGCAAGTACTTATATACATCTCCTAGGCATTTAATAGAGATTACTATAAATTTATATTAGTTCACCAGGATAATTAAACCAGGTTGGTTGTATTGAGAGGACTTAAATCGAAACGGGCGGAAGAAGTTTATTATGGATCATATTAGATTAGTATGGTCTCTCGCTATGAATAGACGCATATGTGAGTGCTCCTGAAATTAATTCAAATTGAATTAATTATTTGAGTATTAATTTGTGGATTTATCTCAGTCAAGTTACAAAGTAATAACAAGTGGTTGTGTTTACGAAAAAAGCCAAAAACACCTCGAGTTACAAGAGAAATTACAATTTTTCCAATTATTGTGTGTAATAGAATTGCGTTCCATACACGTTGTGGTCTTTAGTTTGAATTAAAATCAAGGTATGTCCAAAACAAGAAACACGAATCAATCTTCAGACGAAGGGACAGTAGATCAACTACCGTCGAGAGTGTGGCAAAAAAGTTTGGTAAGAGTACGGATAAAATTGAGGTCAAAATTACTGATGAACAAAATGGAAGAAATAATTACAGTTATGTCAAATAAAATCATCGAAGTTATTAATACTATAGTCGCTCACGATGATAAGATAACAATAATATCTAAGAGATTAGATGAGATTGACACCTACCAAAAAAGAAAAACTCTAAGATTTGATGGCATTGCTGAAACTCATGATGAGAGCTTGATGTCGATTATGTTGAATATATTAAATAATACAATGAAGGTGAAATGTTTTGAAGCAGATATTAGTAACTTATACAGGCTAGGAAAAAAGGTTGATGGTATTGTTAAAAATAGAACAGTGATAATTGAGTTTGTGTCCGTACTGAAGAGAAATGCTGTTGTGAAGGCTAGAGGAGAATTGAAATCAACAAACATTTTCGTCTACGAGTATTTAACCAAACTCAAATATTTAATACTTTCCCAAGCTAAGAGAATTCATGATAAGAAACAAGCAAGGAGCAATGAAGGAAGAGTTTTTCTAAAGGTCGGGAATGAAATAAAAAAAAATTGACTCAAAAGACGATCTTTCTTTCTTGATAATTTTATTTTTACGTACATGGACAGCTTTGCTATATTCAACATATTTCAAAAAATTTAATATTTTCAATAGTAGCTATTTACAACTTTTCATGTTGTTTTTACTGATAAGAAGAATATGTGTTGATTTACAATTTTAGTATAAAATTATTAAAAATTTAACTCAAAGTAGAGACGAGAAATTTGTACTGAATGGGTATAAAATAACACAATGATATATTTTCAATTTTAGGCCTAGTGTACATTTCTACGAAGGAAACTTTCAGTTTTATTTTCTTCTTTTTTTGTTTTTGACTTTGATGAAAAGCTTACTTGATTGTGATTTTTTGGGATTGTAAACTTGAATAATTACATTATTTTTTCTGTATAAATTTTAAATTTTAGGAGTCTCAAAAACTATAAAATGTTAGATATTTTTATAAATTTTCGAAACTGTAGAGGATTGAGGACGAAAACGGCTGAGTTTTACAAAAATAGTATACAAAATAATTATGATATAATTGTGGCAGTTGAAACATGGCTGCATGAGGGAATAGCAGACGGGGAACTTGTCGATTTAAATTTGTATAATGTAATAAGATCAGACCGAAATTTAGAAATAACTGGAAAATCTTGGGGTGGGCGGGTTATGATAGCAGAACAGCAGAAACACAAAATTTTAGAATATGTTCAGCTTAGATCGATTTTTGAGATAGTGATGGTTAAGATAAAAATAAATAATAAATTTAAAGCTCTAAATGATTATGTGAATTGGTTGGAATTCTTGCAACAACATATTTATAATATTAACAATACATTCATTGTGGGGATTTCAATTTACCGGAAATTCAAGGAAAAACTTTAAATTTTACTAATACTAGTGCCAAATTAGACGCTCTGGTTGACTTTTTGAGCTATACTTCATTATCGCTTTGTAATGATATAAAAAATTCTCAAAACAAAACTTTAGACTTGGTAATTACCTTCACCGAAACGACAAATAACTGCAAGGTATCTCATGAACAGTTACCTTAGTAACGGAAGATTGTTTTCACCCAACTCTAGAGATCAAAGTAATTTTTAATAAAGGAACCGATGATGTAGTGGATAAAAAATGTAACAGCAATTATAATTATAATTTTAAAAAAGCTAATTTTGAAAAAATTACCAACATGTTAAGGGATATGAAGTGGGATGATATTGCTGGGCATACAGATGTAAATATTGCAATGGATAATTTTTATAAAACGATTTATACTGTATTTGAAACAACCGTTCCCAAATACAAAATTTATAAAGATTTCAAAAAATTTCCTAAATGGTTTACTCCGGAGATCAAAACGCTGTTAAAAGAAAAAAATAACCACCGAAAATTAAAATTTATTTCACACAATTATAACGAAAAGTACATAGAATCGAGATGAAAACTTAAGTCATTAATAAGCACCGAGTATAGGAAGTATCTGCGTCAAATTGGAGACAGTTTAAGGAAAAAGCAGTGTATAATTTTTAATTATTCAATAGGTCAAGAAGTATTAAACAGTAAGGATGAAGTCAAGGATATTTGATTTACTTACAGTAGTCAAATGTCTCTCATTCCACACATCCAAAAATCAGTTAAAAGTGCCAAACTTGAGTTTGGATCTATTATCTGGGGAGATCAACCTCAAATGTATTTGGAAAATATCGAGAAAAAGCAGAATAAATACTTACGTTTCTTGTATTATAAAAAATATAGTCGTTAGCCGGATTATAGAACAATTAGGACAATTAGATTACGGGAAGAATTTGAGGTTATCTCTAGCACTGGTCGGCGTAAATTGAATGTGATGATTTTCTTGTATATGATAATTAATTGCATATCAACATCTAGTAATTTATTCTAATTAATTCCTTTCAAAGTTCCCTTAAGGTTAACACGATCCTCTTTATTGTTTGGGAGACTGAGAACATCAGTTTGTTCCCCTCTTGAGGCCATGTTAAAACTTGCCAACAAAATAAATAATGTTACCGAAATAGATTGGACAATGTCAATTAGACAATTTAAGAGCAGTGTATATGAATATATTATGAAATTAGGTTAATAAAGGTACAGTTCTAGAAATTAGTCGTCTATGCCTGTTTTTAATTCTCTACATTAATCTATATCACTGTAAAATTTATCAATGGTCATACTACACAATGTTAGGAAAAAATTTATGTATTGATAATTCTTATTCCATGTAATTAGGTTATGAAACCTGTGTTTGGAATAGACAAATAAATAAATGTTTTGTTAGAAATTTTCACCTTTAATTGGTGCCCCCGCCATACTACAATCTGATGATGGGCGGAAGTTTGCGAACCAGATTATGTTGTAGAGACAATTCTATATGCGAACGTAGCTTAAGATATATATATATTATTTGTGTTGGTACCATTGTGTACAATGACAGGATTAACCTCCTTGGTTACTTGGTTACTTTATGCTGTACATGTGTTTGATCTGTTATACATTTTTCTATAAAATATAATTGTTTAGTCTACTCGTGTCTGATTTCTTCTATTAAAACGACAACAGATTATTTATAATTTGAAGCAGTATTGACATTCTCAGAGCCAAGTGAGTGTATAGATAGCAGACCAGGGATATCGGAAACATGTTGACTACATGTATGCAAGTTAGCAATACGGGACATTGAAGTGACGGGTTAAGATTCGTTGGTACAGTTGATGAAAAATAGAGCTTATCATTCTTCCTTATCTCTTTTTGGATGCAAAGTAAAAGTAGGCAAAGCATTACCACAAGAACTTAAAAGTGAAGAAGATTTGGAGAGAGCCTTCTCAGAACCCAACCGAGTCTTCTCACCAGCCTACTAACGGACCATTAGGTACCGAAGATATGAATAACTAGTCAACAAATATTTTATGTTGAGGGGCATGGGTCTCAGATATTATGTCCTTTACGTTCAAAAAATAAACTGGCAACAGAAAATCATAGTGCCTCCTTGAACTTTTAAATATTCTTAATCATGCTTCAGCTTAAAAAATATCATCTATAATAACATTTATTATAATAAATACTTGAATATTCGTAGCATGTTATTAGTATCTAACCACAATCAACACTTTTTTTGTAGTCCTTTATGATTAATTCAATGGAATTTTCCATCAGTATATATTTAAAAGAGCGTTTCATGCTTCGTTGAGTAAGAGCTATCTAAATCTTCACTAATAATTACAAAACAACTTTAAATAGACTTGTAATGACAAAGTGTGCATAAGTGAAGAAAACAAACTAAAAAACGAATAATGGTTCTTAACGCATACTCTAACGAACTAGAACTAGGAGTTTTCGAGCTGCTTAGAAAACAACGGCGAGTTAATGGGAGACAATAATTAAGTAACCAGTTATGGATGAAAGATGGATGACTGAAAATTTTAAATATTTGGTTTTGTGATGAAGCATTATTTTGATATGTTTATTGATTTTTATTGTTAAATTAACAATGACCAAGTGAGGTTTGATATTTAGTTTAAAAAAGAAATAATATAATGTGTGACAAGCACATGCAGGGTTACTATGAGATAATGCGAGGAAAAATTAAGTCTTAGCCAAAGCAAACGAAAAGTGTCAATATTAAAATGAATTGGAATGAGACCAATAACTATATTTAGAAAAAAGTGGCAAAGATCACATTTTCATTAGATTGTTAATGTAGATGATGAATAAAATTGTGGAAAATGTGAAACGACAAACATTATTTGGAATAACTTTAAGATTCTTGCTTTATTCTATAACTACTGATCTCAATTTAAGAAATTATTATAACTTCTCCAATTTTCAAATCGTATTTTATCCCCACTCATGGTATCGAAGAGGGTACCTATTTAGGGGTGCCTCAATGTTCAGTACCGGTTTTACTACGAGCAGACACGTGGCATAATTAACGGTCACTGGTACACACCGTTACTTGCCGCAGTCTGAAAAATAGGCCAAGCCAAAAATGTCTACAAAAATTTCTACAAAACGACGAAAAACAGCACCTAGAGTCGGTTTCTTTCCAGAACCCACTCTATAGTTCTTATACCACCAAGTGGAAAGTGACTCAGTCAACCCAATCTCATCCCAATCATGCCCAGAACCAGAACAAAACGCAAGAAAAAAGACGTTGACACAGACAAGGATTTTTCTCAAATTCCTTCCACCTCAAAATCACCTTCAATAAAAACCTCAAAACAATCTTCCAAATCCATGGAGACGCCCTCCAGCTCAACCAAACCACGTCCGCTGATGAAAACTCCCGTCACACCACCTGTTCTTATCGAATTCTTAGACTCACCCGCATTTCGTAAAATATTTGACGTCCAAACCATCCACAAAAATCTCTCCTCAAGGAAATCCGATAAACTCCCCAGATCAATGAAAGAAGACGTCCTTCACATTACGAGTAAACACTCTTACGCCCCAGCTTCCAAATATTTTCCTTCCTCTATCCAATCTCTTCGCTCTTTTTAGCCCTCCTCAACTCATGGAGTCTCAATCCACAGAAAAATCGACGAAGAATTCCTCAATTCGGACTTCTTCGTCCAAAACACCATCCCACTCTCCTACAAAATCTTGAACTCCACTCCAAACCCTCAACCTACGTAACCTTCCACCCAAATGCTGCTCTCAGATGGAACTTTTCATCCTTCTGAACAGAAATGAAATTTTGAGAGATCAAGTCTCTCACTTGAAAGCAAACCCAAATTGCACAGCCCTCCTCAAAATTCCGAAGAACATCTGCCACAAAAAACTCCAAACTAAAATACAAAACGTCATCGGTGACCAAAAAGTGGTATGCTTAGCTCTCCACTCACAAACTCCTGGCTACAGGAATGAAACACCAGCCAATACCCACACCCCAAACTTCTTCTTCGTCATCTCTAATATTGACCAAAATATCTCCAGCGAAGAAATATTTGAACTTCTCAAAGACCTTCAAGTAAATTTCATCAAATGCTGGAGAATCGTCTCCAAAGCCACCAACTCTCCAACTTCCCTAATCAGAGTCATCACCATTTGGTAATCAATTATTCGCAAATATTACCAGTTTTCTCATTTGTCAACTTTGATTTGGCTGTCGCTTCAATCTATTTCAAACATCTTCTTACATATCCTGTACTTTCACTGATACTGGGTATCTAAATTTTAGATTCAATAAATAATTTCCTGTCTATTATTATTCAAGTCAACAACATTCGAATGAGTATGCAAAATAAGTTTTGGGTAGCATTTTCCATTCACTCTCGGAATTGGACAAAATAAACAGCGATTTCGAAAAGTTTTGCTATTTGTTATTGTTAGGTCTATATGTCTTGTCCTTAGCTTCATATTTAGTTTCATAATGGTGTGATTTATTGACTGATTGGTTCAGTAGCCCCAGTCAAGGTTTGAATGTATGTGAAGCAACTATTTGCTCTTATCTAGCTTAACAGTCTTTTTACAAGATACTTTTTGAAGAAATCCTTACCAGGGTACTATAGTCCCAGGAGATTGATTCCAGTAAATTCGAAGACTGTTCCCTCCCCTTCCATGTATCTCAAACGAATTGGTCCATCCTTGTATATGGATATAGTTGCTTAGGATGCATTGTAAAAAAAAGTCGGGCTGGAGAATGTAATCTAGATTCAGAGGACCAGGAGATCTGAAAAAGTAGCTCTACTTTGATCGCACCCCTCCAGCGTTTGCTCCTAGCTCTAGCCAACACGTCCAATGGGTAGAACCTTGCCAGCATCGCTGCTGCCAGTTCACCCACTGTCCTGTACCCCTGCACCACCCTCAGCAGTATCCCTCTCTGCACCCGCAGAAGTGGCCTAACCCTCGCATTCACCCCACACCTCCGCACCGTACAGCATACTCTGCTCTACCGACCTACCAATTACCCTCCTCTTCCACTCTCCCGGCCCTTTCACATTACACATCAATCTCCCCAGCCATGCTGCCCTCACTTTACCCTTCTCTGCCGCCTTTACCATATGGGTTTTGAAGGATAATTGGCTATCCAACCACACCCCTAGGTATTTCCCAGACTCCTCCATGCGAATTCTCCTTCCCTTAACCATCACCCCCACTTCCCTTGCCCTGCTCCGTCCCTTCACTAGCAACCCCACCGTCTTATCTTCCGCCACTTCCAGTCCGCACCGCTCTATCTTCTCCACAGTCTTCCTGCACATTCTCTCCGCCTTTCTTTCTATCTCCGCCTCTCCCTTTGCCTATCCAAGTTATCAAATATAATCTAGGATGCGGTGATCGATGAGTAATTCTGTCACTTCATTTATTTGACTCATACTAATGTTAATTATTTGTATGGTCAATGACTGCGATGGTTTTTAGACGAGGAGTTTGATGTTCTCCTGTTGAGGCACTGGGTGTTAATTCACTGATATACACACCTCCGCGCTCCAGTTCTTGGGATAATAAATACTGGCTGGAACCAGTGAACTCCGTTTTAGACCACCACCTAAGTGTTGCCCTGTTGCCGTGGTCAACAGATTCTTCAGGTAGTCCTCGACTAGTACCTGTCTGATTCGGGGAATTTATAGTGTACCTATATATTATTATATTCATGTGTTTATATTCAAAACCTGGCTTAGTCATCTTAACCCAACTCGTCTCATTATCCATTAGCGCTCATGTTTTTCATATCAATGCTTTTTTCAACCTTTCCCTGATTTTTACTTAAAATTTTGTCGGCATGGATCCTCTTACATCGATACCATTTTAGGTATTGCGTTATTTACACTGCAATATCTTAACAATAATAGTACATTGTTTACCGAGAAGGAAAAGCCTAACATTCCTGGACGACTGTGAAGATTGCTAAGTCGAGGCGCAAGCCGAGACTTAACAGCACAGAGTCCAGGAATGTAGCTTTTCCTACGAGGTAAACATACTATTTTTCCGCAAATCGTTTAAAATTCGACAGATAGTAATTAATTTTGAGAAAATCACGAATAATTTTATTCGTGAATAAAGGGTGCTTTGAAATTCGTAATAAAATTACTTGGGTTACTATGGAAACGTATTAAGGTTGAATTGTCAAACTTGACGCATATACATTTAATTGCTGGTGTTCTCGAAAGTAAAATTATGAGTGATGATGAATTTTCCATTCCTGGGAATCCTCCAGGGCTGGTTGAGTACTGCTTCATTTGAATTATTGCCAAAGAAATCAAGAGAAAAGTATGAATATGCATATAAACGTTTTATGGACTATCGCAAGAGTAAAAACACGAGTTATCTCCCAGAAAGTGTTGTGGTAAAAGTCTAGTTTAGTGAACCAACGCGGATTTTGATGAAATATTTTTTTTTTAATTAATTCGAGGTCGCTGAACACGGAAATGAAAAAAGAAATCGGCGCTCTCTTACCAAAAACCAGTTATGAATTTTTGAAGATGAGGTCAGATCAGCACTGCACTGGTTTTAATGTCATATTATAACTGTTTTAAAATGATGCATTAAACTTGTACACAATATTAAATACACTATAATTACTTTTTAAGATATTCCTCTCACACACACATTTAATAAACACTGATATTGACATTCATTTCTTGTAAATTCTTTTTTTAATTCCACAATTATTATATATTTTGACATTTTCATGTAACATGACTGACATATAAGTTTTGGTCTGTTTCTTCTTAGTCGTACAACTTGAACCTAATAGCATATTCAGCCATTAGAGATATTTAGCCACTTGAATTAGTTGCTGAATATTTTCGATTTCATGATTGTGACATAAAAGATATAAACAAGATGAACATCATGAACATACACCTATTTTTCCGATAGCTGGCGCTGTATTTGGCTCAACTTCCGTTTAACTGAAATCAGTTATGGAAAAATTAAATGAACAGCTATCAACATACTGTGAAAAAGGCTCGCCGGATCGACGTTTCGCAATTCGCGCGCGCGAATTGCGAAACTTCGATCCGGCGCGCTCGCTTCACTCGCGATAATCAATCTACTTCATTATTTCAAACGGAAATCCAATCTTATCTCTGAATTAGAAATTTATCTCAACTTCCGTTTAACTGAAATCAGTTATGAAAAAATTGAATGAACAGCTATCAACATACTGTGAAAAAGGCGCGCCGGATCGACGTTTCGCAATTCGCGCGCGAATTGCGAAACGTCGAAGCGGCGCGCTCGCTTTGCTCGCGATAATCAATCTACCTAATTATTTCAAACGGAAATCCAATCTAATAAATGTATCAAGCTGATAGGAAGCGATTGCGATTTCACTTTGATCTGTGTTAGTAGGTCGGGAAGCGATATTAGTAGAATTTTCAAATTTTCTAAAAAGGGGAAACATCTTTTGATAACCAAAGTCTTATAATATTACGAGTATGTTCAAAATTTGATTTGGAATTACACCTGCAGCAACTATTTTCGTGGTCAGCAGTGTTTATAGAGGCCGAACAGCTGAGGAGGTAATTTTTTTTAAAGAATTAATTGATGAGTGCGATTCAGAGAAAAAAAAATTGTTCAGCATCCTCAATGATCAAATTGAATGGTTCATTATCCTCCAAATAAATGATAAATATCAACCAAACTTATCTCAAAACTAACCATCTTTCTAAAATCAACATCTCTCAAAATTTGAAAAAAAAAATGTTTCAGCTGTAATACGGCGCTAATCGGAAAAATATGTGTATGTTCATGAAGTTCATCTTGTTTATATCTTCTATGTCACGATATGGTCACGATCATGGAATCGAAAATATTCAGCAACTAATTCAAGTGGCTAAATATCTCTAATGGCTGAATATGCTATTAGGTACAAGCTGTACGACTAAGAAGAAACAGACCAAAACTTATATGTCAGTCATGTTACATGAAAATGTCAAAATATATAATAATTGTGGAATTAAAAAAAGAATTTACAAGAAATGAATGTCAATATCAGTGTTTATTAAATGTGTGTGTGAGAGGAATATCTTAAAAAGTAATTATAGTGTATTTAATATTGTGTACAAGTTTAATGCATCATTTTAAAACAGTTATAATATGACATTAAAACCAGTGCAGTGCTGATCTGACCCCATCTTCAAAAATTCATAACTCGTTTTTGGTAAGAGAGCGCCGATTTCTTTTTTCATTTTCGTGTTCAGCGACCTCGAATTAATTAAAAAAAAATTTCATCAAAATCCGCGTTGGTTCACTAAACTAGATTTTTTCCAATGTTGTAATGGTATAATTCCTAGACCTTTGTTTAAACATGAAATCTTCAACATTATGGGGCAGTTACTCAATGTTGAAGTCAACCCTTGCAGTGTAGATATAAGTATGTAAATATTCAAAACTTCGTTCTTTATTGAAACGGCAAAGGTTATAACGAAGAAATAAATTGAAAAATGAATCCAGGAAGCTCCAGATAAAGAAAATTGGGTCCGGTAAGGTTTGCGACCCTAGGAATTTTGCAATGATCTTTTTCTTATTAGAAAGCCCTATTTCAATAGAACATTTAAGAAGAAAAAAATTCTTGGATCATGTACTTTTAAAAGAGAAAATCGCAATTGAAATTACTAAAAATCCGCCATTTTTTTTTAAATTTTGACAATTTTTGACAATTATGTCTAGATATCAGTTGGTGGATTGAACAATGCTACCAGTTCTCATTTCCGTAACTCGTTACGGCTTGGAAATGCTTTACACAAGGTTTTTTACTAAAAAATTTGTGGAAGATTCAGAATTTATAGAGAAAAATCCAAAAAACAATATTTTTTCACCATGACCACTATTTGGACAAATATTTTATTTGAAAAATAGTTTAATACTTTATATTCAACATGAGTTTTTTCAAAATTCGAGAAGGGGAAGCTAATAAATATGTATGTATATAGATTAAGCTTTTGATTATGGCTAATGTAATCTTAACGATAGTAGTAAGTATGACGTGTTGAGACCTAATCTAACCAAACCTAACCAAACCTAACCTAACCTAGCCCAACCTAACCTCACCTAGCCAAACCTAACCAAACCCAACCTAATCTAACCAAACCTAACCAAACCTAACCAAACCTAACCAAACCTAACCAAACCTAACCAAACCTAACCAAACCTAACCAAACCTAACCAAACCTAACCAAACCTAACCAAACCTAACCAAACCTAACCAAACCTAACCAAACCTAACCAAACCTAACCAAACCTAACCAAACCTAACCAAACCTAACCAAACCTAACCAAACCTAACCAAACCTAACCAAACCTAACCAAACCTAACCAAACCTAACCAAACCTAACCAAACCTAACCAAACCTAACCAAACCTAACCAAACCTAACCAAACCTAACCAAACCTAACCAAACCTAACCAAACCTAACCAAACCTAACCAAACCTAACCAAACCTAACCAAACCTAACCAAACCTAACCTAACCAAACCTAACCTAACCAAACCTAACCTAACCAAACCTAACCAAACCTAACCAAACCTAACCAAACCTAACCAAACCTAACCAAACCTAACCAAACCTAACCAAACCTAAACAAACCTAAACAAACCTAAACAAACCTGACCAAACCTAACCAAACCTAACCAAACCTAACCAAACCTAACCAAACCTGACCAAACCTGACCAAACCTAACCAAACCTAACCAAACCTAACCAAACCTACCAAACCTAACCAAACCTAACCAAACCTAACCAAACCTAACCAAACCTAACCAAACCTAACCAAACCTAACCAAACCTAACCAAACCTAACCAAACCTAACCAAACCTAACCAAACCTAACCAAACCTAACCAAACCTAACCAAACCTAACCAAACCTAACCAAACCTAACCAAACCTAACCAAACCTAACCAAACCTAACCAAACCTAACCAAACCTAACCAAACCTAACCAAACCTAACCAAACCTAACCAAACCTAACCAAACCTAACCAAACCTAACCAAACCTAACCAAACCTAACCAAACCTAACCAAACCTAACCAAACCTAACCAAACCTAACCAAACCTAACCTAACCAAACCTAACCAAACCTAACCAAACCTAACCAAACCTAACCAAACCTAAACAAACCTAAACAAACCTAAACAAACCTGACCAAACCTAACCAAACCTAACCAAACCTAACCAAACCTAACCAAACCTAACCAAACCTGACCAAACCTAACCAAACCTAACCAAACCTAACCAAACCTACCAAACCTAACCAAACCTAACCAAACCTAACCAAACCTAACCAAACCTAACCAAACCTAACCAAACCTAACCAAACCTACCAAACCTAACCAAACCAAACCAAACCTAACCTAACCTACATAATTGATAATTGTAAAAATTAATATAATATATTATTCACTATATTGCTATAAAACTGTATTAGGTACAGCAGTAAGTTTGTTATAAACTCTTACATTTAATGTAAGAAATAAAGCAAATCTAGGATAAACATTATATTCTAAGGATGCTTAATATTTCAATTTTTATTATTATAAATGCAAATCATTTTATATTTTTATATATTCCTGTAATCTATTACAATGCAAAATTAATTCAACGCCGCTTAGCTATCACCTGATCACAGGACAATCATGATTTGTGATCGTGAGGTATCTTAGACATAAGATTTGAGTGTGTTGGTTTATAACCTAAAAGTGTCGAGTGAAAATAATATACTTCAAAATATTTCTGAAAATTGGCAAAATTTCTTCCGGTTTTTTTTGTGAAACAGACTTAAATTTAGTTAAAGATAATAACCTTTACAGTTTAAAGTGAAAATATTCATCGTAAAAAGCATTAAATAGTGTTGAAAAAGTATTATTTTTTTAACTAAATTCGTGATTTTTAAAGTAATTTCTGAATGATCCAACGAAATTTTTGTTCTAATCTACTTCATTTAAGGGTAGCTATCAAACAAATTTAAAATTAACATAAAATTCCGAGGGTCGCGAAGTCTACCAGAACCAGAAAATTCAACGATTCAGGTAATTTACAAGGTTTTAATTTCTATTTAGATTACAAATTTATTTATTTTTAAGGTTGCCTGGGGTCCGGTAAATTTCGCGACCCTCGGAATTTCGCAACGATTTTTGTTTATTAGAAAGCTCTATTACTATAAAACATTTTAAAAGAAAAAAATTCTTGGATCATGCACTTTTGAAAGAGAAAATTTCAATTAGAAGTACTAAGTTTTCACAGTACAAAATATTCAACAATATAACCCTACCACCCCGCAAGTTGTCCAAGATGTTTCTCATAGTTCTAATAATGTTCCTCCAATGTTCAATAATTGTCCAACTTTCAAATAACTGTGAATATAACAATTTAACTTCAAAATGTATTCTGCAATGTATTGATATTTTCAAAATATGAATAAATTTCTTAAAAACAATGTGTTTTCAATCATTTATGTAGAACACTAACAACTGTAAGGAAATATCATTTCCTCACAGTAAGGAAGTGAATACAAAATCTAGACTTTTTCTTTGAGAAATTTTGTCTGAAATGTCAAAATTTCCTAGCGATTTGCGGAAAAATATATTAATTGATCGATATAGAATTTTGGTTTGTGATTAGATGTAGAGATGTCGCCGATATCGCACTCTTAGCATTTCCTTTACTAAGGCTAATGTGTTGGTGTGGTATCGACGTAGTCTCTAGTCCAGGATTATGCTCTCAGAGCTCTTGGACGAGTGGCATCTACCTTGTGCTGATGAGGCGCAAAAACGCCGAAACCGGTCCACAAGTGATGTTATTCCTTCTGATCGCAAACCAGAATGGTTGGTTCTATCTTAACAGATATACCAACCCCGTTTACTTTAGAAGTGTAATTCAATGTCTGTCGGGGCATATAGCCCGAGAAGTAGTTGTTGCTTCTTAGTGGACGGTCTGCTCTTTGGAAATCAATTTTTCTAATTTTGTAAAGCGTTTAATAGTATTGAACTATTATTTTTTGACGTCTATAGATCACGCTTTACTTATATGACAATTATTTACAGGTAACTGTAATTAAGTAAATTAATTGATCCCTTTTATTTCAAGTAATTCCTATATTATAATATTTTTTACATCTGTTATATGAACAAAATTTATGGAAATCATCTTACCTGTTAATCAACCGCAAATAGTAGATCAAATTCATCAGTCTTCATTTCGCTAACGTATTGTACCCAGACTGTTGGTATCATCTAAAAATTTATTTTATGTCTATATATTTAATTAAAAAAATTCAAACCACAAAAATCATGTTCACAGCTACATTGGTGAAAACAAATTCAATTCACTCAATATTTCCAATTTTCTTTTGATTTCCAAATAACCTCTGTACAAAAAATAATTACCATACTAATGATTAATGTTCGTGTACGCCTATGGCTAGACACTTTTAATTGTATTACGTTAGAAGACGTTTAATTCAAACAGGTTAATTGGTGTCTGGGTCTGTAATCGCTTCTTCCCTTCCGTTTATAAAACAATGCGACGAAACGATGCACTTGAGTTGTTGATAATTACAGTCACATTTGGAATCTTTGATGCGACATAAACTGGCGTTAACGATACTTCTCATGGACAAATTTTGTAATTAAAGTTTGATTTCAATACAAGGTAATAAAAAAGTAACAATAAATGGATACATTCTTGGATTTTATATGATTTGATATGAATCTAAGGAGCTCTCAAAATTTAGTTTCACTACATAAAACTAGAATACACTATTTAGTATTCATTTTGAAGAAAATTACCTGAAAAATGAACTCAAAAACAATTATGACAATTACAGTACTGGATAACATGCAAGATTACATTTAAACCATCATAATATCGCTAAGCGATGACTCGGTAGATGAATGAGATTATGAGAGTGCAGAGTTAACCATTCAAAATCAGTATCGAAATTAATACTGTTATTGATAAAATTTAGCTATGAAATAGTTGTGTACACTTTGGTCACCTAGAGCCCCAAACCGCGAGAATCTAGTCCCCAGCAGATTTTCGTTTTGGCACAAATTCATTCAGCTTTTAACTCATTGCTTATAAATAATTCAATCCAACGAAGCAACTGAATAAATAAATATTCTTCAAAAATAATCGCCGTTTGTTTGTTACCACTGTCTTGACTTGTCTTGTCTTGTCTAAATGTTAAACAAAGATTCTTTACAACATAAAAGTGATGTAGATATATTAATCTAGCTGTTTATTTTGAACCTGAGTGTTGGAAAAATAGAATATGTAAATCCAGTTAAAACAACCATAATTCATTAAAAATAAAATAGAATGTTGATGGCTTTTGAAGTGATTATTTTTATCGGGGTTTTGAGAATAAAGTTTACCAAAGAAGACTAAAAAATAGACAAAACGGAACATAACCAAACTTTCTACTCTTATCATCGTATATCAAAGAATAAAATTATATTATTCTACGTTTTACAAACTAAGTTTTGAAAAATATTTTTCAAAAACATTGACCGTTCAACGAAGAAACAACAACTACTTCCCGGGCAACATGCCACGACAGACATTGAATTACACTTCTGAGTCAAACGGGGTTGGTAAATCTACAAGATTTAAACCAACCATTCTGGTTTCTGACTTGAAGGGACAACATAACTTGTAGACCGGTTTCGGCATATTTGCGCCTCATCAGTTCAAGGTATATGTTATCGTCCGAGAGTTAATCCCGGACTGAATATGTCTCTATAATCACCAACTATACATACCTTCCAGTTACGGAAATGTAAAAGTTGCGATAATAGCGACATCTTCACCTCCAAATCACAAACCAAAATTCGAATTTGACAACAAGGCCGTTAGCTTGAAACATAAAGAATTATTACAGTTGCTTCTTCTTAGTTGAACGGTCACTGTTTTTGAAAAATATTTTTCAAAACTTAGTTTGTAAAGCGTAGAATAATATAATTTATTCTTTGATATCTGTTGGTAACACGCTTTACTAAATACCACAATTTTACAGGAAACTTTAATAATTCTTATCATTGTAGCTACCATTATTAATTATTGTTCTATGGAACAAATTTATATCGTTAGAACAGCTGAGAAATCTATCATGACAAACTAACAAATCAATATTGAATATGTTCACTTAATATCTGTCAATAAATCATAAACTTACTACTTGACAGGTAATATTCATTCAAGGGACACAATAGATCGTTTAGGATCCTTATCTCTTATCTTATTTTACAGCAGCCAAAATCTTTGCATATCCGTAATTAGCTGGTGGACCTCAACCATTCGAAGATTCTACAAATCCTGATGATGTTATCACTTCCAGTTACGAAGTTTGATCATTTAGATGGTGTATACTGAACTCTTTTTTCGGAATTCCCCTTTATATTCCAATGATTTTCAAATAAATATAGCACTGAATACAATATAAATTCATGTTTCTCTGTACCGTTTTATAAAGGTTGAGGTTTAAAATGAAAAACTATCCTCTTAAAATATATCTATTAAATTTCAATGTGTCACTTTCACTGTGAGAATCATGGGAAAATGAAAGAGAGTGAGGCTCATTGCAGCGGACGCAATTTGGTACGATCGTAAAAAGTAGGCTTTGAACCCCCATATCTTTTTGGAATCACTTGACCCGCCAAAGCCCGTATTTATCTCTAAGGGAAGCGCGAAATTGGTAGATGAAAGATTTACGACTTCATTGTATTGAAAACAGGAGATATATCCTTAGAGAAGCAATGAAATTAAGTGTTCCCTTGAAAAAGGATAGGCTATTTTGTAAAGAAATTGTGCTGTGAGAAATTTGTTTTTTTTTTCTTCAGCCATTTAGAATATGATGGAGTATAAAATCATAATGATTGGGGTTAGTGAACTGCATTTCTCAATATTAGGTGAATAATTTCGGATAAATATGTCTCTTCATCCAAAAAATTTGATATTTCGATATACGAACATGGAAAGTGTTGCAACACGGAAACTATTTCATTTTACGATTGCTTTATACCGGGTGTTTGATAGAGAAAGGTAAGTGGATGTTTCTCAGAAAGTATTTACCGTACAATTTCCGGAAGTATAACCAAAACAGCCAAGAAAAATAGCTGACAATGCTTACATATAATTTCCAGTTTCCTATTTAAAATGCTAAGCGAAAGTGAGGCTAAAATGATAGAAATGTAATCTTGAATCAATTCTAGAGAAGTTTGATACACCACTTTTTTCTTTGTCTTTCAAAATAACTGCTAGGGGAGAGTGGGAAGGCCAAGTTAACAAAATCGTAACTTTATTACCGTTCAACAGACTAAAACTTTATTATTTGGAAAGAAATTGAGTATTTATTAAATATCAGGTTTGTTATGATTTGTTATATTTAACGGTAACCAGATGGCGTGGTCGGGGCAACAATCTTGAACGCAGAAATAATAAATGAGTTCAATGTGGATTGTACCGACAAAAGGCTGGAACATCATATCAAAAGCTTTATTTTGGTTCTATTATTACTACCAATAACGCAGTCAATAATAAGTATTATAACAAGTTCACAACAAACCCTTGATGGGTGGAATACAAAAATAATAAGTAATCTCTCTCAACTCCGAAATTTACTTCGTGTCTAGTAACAAAGACAGCGGATTCTATACTATCTAGGTACTACCAATAGCATTGTGTATCCGCTAAATAAGATCTTCCCTACATGAAGTTTTAATCTGTTGAGTCCGGAAAGCTAACTCTTCAATTCGACCCTAGAAATAGAAATCTTTAACTGTGAGGTCAGGAGATCTTGATGTATGGAGAGTGTCAATATGACTATCACTTGATATGTAAAATGAGCTGGCCAGGAACAGTCATCCAATTGTATTCACATATTTTGGAGTAACTCCAAGTATACATCAACACATGAAAATCTCAAGTATCTCTCAACATTTGAATTTGCATTAAAAATAAAAGGCCCTAAAAATTTACCATCTAAAATCCCGCGCCAAGTACATACCGCCCATTCTAGTTAATTTCTTCTCGCATCCAGTGAGGATTATGGTCAGACCAGAAATGCATGTTATGCTCATTTAAGCTTTTTCATTTATGATTTTCGGTAGTAGTTAAATGTTTTTCTTTCCGCCTTTTTATCAATGTTTAACCCTTGCTTATCAACCCTTAGTATCACTTGGATTTTTGTGCCATGTTTTTTTATGATAAAGTAGTACCCAAGGAATGCATCCAAGTGGATTACATCAGAGAAGAAATATGAGGTTCGTAGCAAATGGCGGTAGAACCGTTTTAGGAATCGTCCGCGCAAGTGCTTTCTCGTTCCAACTGATTGTAGTATCGTTCTTGGGACGGTACAAAAACTACCTTCTGGAAGGGGTGATAAAGTTGACGTATCAATCCCTAATTCTGATTTGCGCACTATATAGTACTCTATACGATTCCAGAACGGTTCCTAAATGCCAGCAGGAACAAACCTATCATCTCTCTTCCAAAAGAATAATGCCGTCACTGCTGAAATTGAATTGCTACAACGCGTTCTTTTATGATAATTTACACATTCACTAAAAATAAAAGTTCATGCCTACAAATCTCAAACTAGTGTAAAAAACCTGCGGATATGTCACTTTTTAAGGTTATTCGTAGAGTAACCGACATATTATATGTCTGTTCGGCGACGGTATAGCTTATTCCAGTCTTTCCGCGAATCTTATTCCGTTATTTAGCTTATACCTGCATTGTAAAACGCTGGAATACATTTTATACCGACAGTAGGTTACTCTTAGTTTATACCGATATTGTAAAACCGGCCGTAAGGGTTTATTTGATATTCAGTATGTATATTTTTTATCTGGTATCATAAAAGATGTCTTTGGTATCACTAGAGATGTCGCTGTCATCATTAGAGATGTCTCAACAAAAGTGGATACAAGAGCGTCATATCCAAAGACCACAAAAAAACCAAACTATCGTCTGGTATCGGGAATTTTATCTGGACTGTCAGCAGAATATAATAATTCCAGATACTTAAGACCGCATCGTCACATTTCGCCATAGCTATGCGCCAGCTTTTGGACAAAACATTTCCAGATCGATAGATCGGAAGGGAGGGAATAGTGGAGTGGTCAGCTAGATCATCCAATCTCACCCCATTAGACTGTTCCAATGAGGTTTTATGAAATCTGAAGTCTACTCTAGCTATCCGTGTCCTAAAAGTCCTAATCAGACAGGAAATGCAGAATGTAACACCTGCTATGCTACAAAATATCAGAGACCAATCTATTACCTGATTGAGTCATTTTTCAGTGGTCAATCAAGAACAATATGGTTATTTACTGTGAATGTTCTTCGGTTTGTTTTTGTACGTTTGTTCTTTATTTATTATTTTCTAACAACAACTATTGCATTTTTTCCACATTGTACCAATTTGAATCAACAAGCAAGAGAAATCCGTGAATTGGAAAAAGAGGGGAAAGAGGGGTGTTCCATTAAAAAAACTGATACTCACATCATTCCTAAAAGGTTTTGGGATTTTTTAATATTAAATTACTGTTATTCAGCAAATAATGAATTTATGCGTTACTTTGTGGACTCATGAGTGCATTTCATGTAATAAACGAGTAAGTAGTAGTGAATAATAAAATAATTTCGAGGCCCATATTAAATTTTCTGCATAATAGTATATTACCTAACAAGAGTTGTAAGTAACCCATTACGCACGAAGTGAAAAAGTTTGAAAAAAAGTAAATTTCACGAGTGCGTAATGGGATTACAACTCGTATAACGTACTATACTTTTTCTACGCCCATCAATTTTCTTCCATGAAATAAAGAAAATCGCAATTATTTAAACTTTATTATAATAGTTGTTTATAACAATTATTGTAAGTCGTTGGTGCCTTATTACTTACGCGACTTATTTTTTGAAAAATCGTATAATGTGTTGCCGACATTTAGGGGCAATACTCTTTTAATCTAAAATGTATTTCATTAATGCTAAAAGCTTTTATGTTTTACAATTGACAAAATTTATGTAAATAGACCAAATAAAGTAGTACGTAGATAAAAATTTGATTGCAATTAAATTAAACAAAGAAATTTATGTTTTCTTATCTAAACGCACGTGTGTGTTATGAGATCTCATTACGTGCATGTTATTGTTAAATGTCACTTAAAAGGAATGTTGACAGTGCGGTTTTTGACGTTTACGGCCATGGGCGTAGAAAAACTCATAAATGTGTACTTTTGTGTACTTGATCTGTCATGACGTTTCTGATGGTGGGTTAACATGTTTTTTGGGAAATCCATAAATCTGATAATGAGAAACTATCAGTTAATTATAATCTGTAGCATCTTTGAAGCGTAAAAGATAAATAACACATTATTTTGTGAAATTAGACTAAAATAATTCACAAAAAGAATGATGAATACACCACAAGGAACATACAGAAGATACAAACAAAACAGTTAAATATTTTAGAACTCATGGATTGGCTGCCCGTTTCTTAATGTTCTTCCTTAAAATTACAGCAACTCCTGATAATAGCTTTAGATCGTTTCGATCTGATAAAATGTGTTCAGGTAAAATGAAAAAGTTGTCCCGGTTTTTCCAGACTAACAATAGTATAAGATTCTTACTAACATTTTGAATTGCAAAATAAAAAGGCTCGTTGTTATTTTTTTCTCTTTAGAAATTTCAGCTTGCAGCCAATTCTAAACGTATTATTATAATTATATTGATAACAAAAGATGTGAACAAATCTATAGCACGTATTTTTTTTCTTGCTGCTAGATACATAATACTCAACAAGGAATTTACTTCATGTTCACATTTTTCCGGATTGCACATTATAGAGAAACTGAGTTTAGAATTTTTTCAAGCTGCAACGGAATATTTGTATACGAAGCGGAGTATAATTCTACCAACGATAAATTGGAGTAGTGTTGATGAGATTTCGTTTGGTGGTATTTCATAAAGGCTGTAATTAAAAAATCTGTGATTAATTACTGGATCCTGCAAAAATCAACCAAATCTCGTTCGTTGTTGTGGATTATCCAATACTGATCAAAGATCATTAAGACTTGATTGTAATTTGATTCAGCTAATTTCAATGGAAATAAACAAACAGGGTGGTGGTCGGTCATAAATTCTGGTATCTGAATAATTCACTTTATTCTAACATCGTATCATACATAACTGATGCTATAGAGCCACAATAAAACATTTATCAAAAAAACTATATACTCTTGATTCTGTTCAATATACAGAGCGCGGCTAAATTATGGAACAAATTCATCATTTTGCAAACAATTTATTTTAGATAAAAATCCAGAAATGGGTCGATTTTTAATTTTAAATGCCGATTTTTTTAATAATGTTGACCAGTTTGGACACGGTGACGTAATCGTTCCTTTTTTTAAATTTAAATGTGGTTCTTGTAATACCTCATTTGAAAGGTCTTCTAAAAACCTATTCAGCAGTATTATACTCAACTAACTAAGGCTTATACAGGGAACATAAAAAGTAATTCAATTTAATCAGAGAATAATTTTACAATAAACGAACAGCCATATAAAATTAATTAATATGTAATACTTTTCAGCTAAATCAAATGCTCACCGGTCTCCTGACAATAAGCAAATCGACGAACACATTCTTCTTGCACATTATGAATAACTTCCGGAATAATTCTATTAACTTCGTCTCTAATTCGGTCTTGCAACTCCTGTAGATTTTGCGGTTTATCTATAAACACCTCCAATTTTGAATTACCCCTTAGAAAAAAGTCTAGAGGAGTAAGATCTGGAGATCGTGGGGGACCTCGTCTACCAATCCACCTCCGAGAAAAACATTGGTTCAAAAACTCGCGAACATTACGTGCATAATGCGGGGGTGCACCTTGCATCTTGTTGTAACAGTACCACTAAAAGCCTTATTTCGCGTTCCCCCGCTACACCTCGTGATAATGGGAGAAGTAAGAGGGGAGATATTTAGACTGCAAAATAACCTGAGCAACAAAACAGTGAGATCAGGACATACATCCATCAAGGACATTGTAACTGAAGACTTTTTAGATATGAAAACAGAATATATGGCTCCGAAACTCCTTCCCGGTTCTAGATTTAAAAAAATAGGGATACCTCAAGCAACGGACTGGCAAGACCCAAGCAAACTGTCACTACCCCGAGATGAGACCTTTCACACTGACGGGTCAAGGACTAGGAACAGGAGAGTATAGTAAAATGAGCAACACACTCCATCTCACGAGGAGAACATACCTTCATATTCCAGGCGGAGATTTATACTATTTTACAATGTGCCAGAATAAAAAAATACAGGACTTTCATGTATATGATAAACATATTAACCGACAGTCAAGCAATCCTTGCTGCTTCAAACAGTTAAATGAGATAGGTGTGAATGCCGGTACATAACGATATTTCTGGAAATGAACGAGCTGAAGAATTCGCGACAAAAGGTTCAGCAACAATATATGTTGGACCAGAACCAGTCCTTGAGGTCGAATACAAAGCAGTTTATCCAACAGGTCGTGCTCCGGTTAAAGACTACCTGCAAAAAATGGAAGGTGAAGCTTAGCGGTGGATTGAAAATTTGGAGCTTCAAATCATGAGCTGGTCGTCGATAAGTTGATATATCAATTGGTCGTTGAAAAATCGTTAGACAGGATCATGAGTTTTGGTGGAATTACCGTTTTTTCCAGTTTTACGTCCAATGGACCTTTGCAGCAGTAATTCCAGCTACTGTAAATAGAACTTGGAAAATTAAACCACAATATTTTTTGTTTTCATTTTTACTTTTTTGGTAGCGTTCCAGCTACCGTTATCAAAAATGATAAACTTTTTTCCAAATTCTGGTCTCTATCTAACAATATATCTTGAAAAAATTCGACAACTAAACAATCAATAATATTTATAGTTCAAGACTGCAGAAAATTGTTAAATTTTCAAAGTCCATTTACACTAAATTATATTTTTGATAAAAATGTGAATAATGGAATTTTTTTTGTGATGACATTTTAATAGTATTATATACACTGTGTTCATTTGAAAAGGACCCACTCTTAATATTTCCGAAATGGGACATATTAGAAAGAAATGCCGAAACACGTCAACTTTTAACTTGAGGGGGACACTTTTTGGCGCTAATGTCATAAACGTCAGATTCACCCCCTCCCTTCTGGAGATACCCCTTACATTTTTTCAAATGGCATTAGGTATCAAGTCATACCTCATTTGAAAGGTCTGGTGAAGCTCTATCCAATCATTTTGTTTTGCCTTTGAACCAGCCTTCCATTGTTATTTAATCGTTGTTTAAAAATGGCTCTCTTTCAACTTTTATTGCCTGAATGTTAACAGTGGTCACTTTGAACACATGATTAAATAACAGTTATGTCTTGTTAACAGTTGTGTTTTCACTATTTGTGAATTTTTTATTCTTTAAACAGTCTTTCGGTCATAACCTAAAACGGGGGCATACGAAAAGTTGAAAGAGAGCCAATTTTAAACAACGATTAAACAACAATGGAAGGCTGGTATCGAAGGCAAAACAAAATGATTGGATAGATCTTCACCAGTCCTTTCAAATGAGGTATGACTTGAAACCTAATGCCATTTGAAAAAAATTCAAGGGGTATCTCCAGTAGGGAGGGGTGAATCTGACGTTTATGATATTAGCGCTAAAAAGTGTCCCCCTTAAGTTAAAAGTTGACGTGTTTCGGCATTTCTTTTTAATTTGTCCCATTTCTGAAATATTAAGGGTGGGTCCTTTTCAAATGAACACAGTGTATATACTACAAGGAACATACGAAACATATGTAATTATGTCCTCTGGGTGCAATATCTATAGGAAAATTTATCAAAAATAGGTAGGTCTGTAACACAACAAGGTTTGTCTTCACTTTTCACCTAGAAATATACACCTCTGATCATTTGGGGTATAACTCAATCAAACACAAAATTTCAATCTGTACTTTATTGACAACTAACCAATCCATTTTCAGTAACTGTCAAGAGTTGCTTCAAGGCCTAATTGAGAAAAACGCACTGACGATGGGAAATTTTCTATGTATCTTCTTCCAAAGAATATGAGGAAAAATCGGAACCCTTATATTTGAATAAATGAATTAAATAATATTTTGTAAAAGTTCTGAGCAATATAAGTTTATACTTACATGCACAGTCGGCAAATCATTTCTAGAACACTTAATTGCAGCATCTTCATCAATTTATATCATACGTCCTTTATTATGAGGAATGCAATAAAAATTCGGATTTGGTGTTATTAGGCACTATCATTCAGTTGATTTGTACTATATTACGATATTAATGCTGCGAACAGAAGATGCATTTTAAATAAACTCAATGATCACTACCCTAGCATACTTCATGACGGGCAGCGGTCCCTCGCACACTCTCCGCTCACAAAATCGTCTTCTCCTTACTATCACTCCTACCTCTCATGCCATATCGAGTCCTTCTCTCCCCATAGCCATGCTCTCTACTACTCACTCACCTCCATCTATTCCTCCTCCCCCCTCAACATTATCTCCAACATGTTCTTCCAGTATACCGCCTCCCCCAGTTTCCTCTTCAACTTCTTCAGCACTTCCTCGTTCCTCAAGCATCTGAACACATGCCCCACATCATCCTCCACTTCACACCTCTCGCACACTCCAGTCTCTCTTTTCCCAATCTTGTGGATTCACCCTACTCCCGACCCATGTCCAGTGAACACCTGTGTCAAGAAGTAGTTCACCTCCCCGAATTTCCGGTCCATCCAATCTCTCCTATTCCCAATCGCTCCTTTCAGCGCGCCCTAATACTCCTTACACCTTCCCTCCATTTCCTCCTCCATTCATTCCTGTACTTCCTCTCTGGTCGCACCCCTCCAGTGTTTGTTCCTAGCTCTAGCCATCACGTCCAATGGGTAGGACATTGCTAGTACCGCTGCTGCCAGTCAACCCACTGTCCTGTACCCCTGCACCACCCTCAGCAGTATCCCTCTCTGCACCCGCAGCATACTCTGCCCTACCGTCCTACCAATTACCCTCGTCTTCAACTCTCCCGGCCCTTTCACATTACACATCAATTTCCCCAGCCATGCTGCCCTCACTTTACCCTTCTCTGCCGCCTTCAGCCTATGAGTTTTGAAGGATAATTGACTATCCAACCACATCCCTAGGTATTTCATAGACTCCCCCATATGAATTATTCTTCCCTTAACCATCACCCCCACTTCCCTCGTCCTGCTCCGTCCCTTCACTAGCAACCCCACCGTCATATGAGTTTTGAAAACTAATTGACTATCCAACCACACCCCTAGGTACTTCACAGACTCCTCCATACGAATTATCCTTCCCTTAACCATCACATCCACTTCCCTCGTCCTGCTCCGTCCCTTCACTAGCAACCCCACCGTCAGAGGATCATTAATTTCACTAAATCTAATGACAAGACATGTACTACCATTTTATTACAGTAGGTTTTGTTCACACCATATGTTTATATCATCTAAATCATTTTGGAGTCATCATCTGAATCATTAGGAATCCTGAGTTGGAAATTACATTTGAAATGTCATTAACAAAAATGTTGAACAGAATTGGGCCAATATGTGATCCTTGAGGAACACCAGATGAGTCCTTGGTGCAATTCGACACAGTTTTAACATACTTGACATATTGAATTCTGTAAGTCGAATAACTAGGAGATATCGGAATTGAAGATTTTAAATAGTTTCAGAACACATCAAGATCCAAAAAAAAAACACTTCAAATTTGAAATTGCTCTTTGGTAAATTGTGGGGAAGCAGATAAGTGGGAAGACAAAAAGAAAATGGATGGAGCAATTTGAAGGCATAGATAGAGCCAAGAATGAGAATAGAAAAATAAACATTTCCGAAAAAGTCACGTTGAATGATTCACCCTAATGAAAAAAAAATTGTAAAGCCTCTTTGTAATGATCATTCAATGAATCATTCCAACTTTTTTAATTATGTGAAATTAAAATTAATGCGTATGTCTATTATTTTCCATCCAATGCAATTAATAATTTAAACACTCTGTATATATGTTTATATGGCAGCTACCCTCATGATGTCGACGTTCAAAACTACACCCATCACTGTATACACACGACAACAAAAACTACTTTCAACATGACCGCATACATGCACGTGATTGTCACAGAACATAACCTAAATCTATATGTTGAAAAGCTTCAGCGTCTTTCAGAGAATCCCTTTACGACACAGTAGCCCTGCTAACTTTTCAACAACAATTCTCAAATTGGTGTGAAGAAAGTGGTTTGACTGGATGATTCATCTCATTTATGCACGTGTCGTTAGGACATTATAACGTTTTATGAAGGACGTTTTTGTAAAGTTGAACGGACAGATATTGTGCGATAAATTGGGGATTCTACTCATTGAACTCGCTATCCACTGAATCGGGTTTGGTGGTGATGAGGTACATATAATATGACAGTGCATATAGGGTGTTTGAAAACAAAGTACCTATTAAGGAAATTCTCGGAACAACATGTTCAGTTCCACTAGCATAAGGTTTTTGGAAACTTCATTGAATATCATATGTTTGTTAGGAAATTGAATAGATGAATTGATGAAGATCCATACTGAACGATGAAAAAAAAAACAATATAATTTGTTTAAAACTTCATTATATTGAAGTTTTAAACAAATTATATTGTTTTATCTCATCGTTCATATGTTTGTATTTAATTTATCTCCAATTTTCATATGTTGGGTATTCTTTGAAAACCTCTATGCATCAATTTATTCAAACGATCCGATGATTACAACAATTTAATAATTCTTAATGGTCGAAATATGATAAAAAATTGCATAACACAGATTACGTACGTCAGATACTTGAATTGTTTTTGATTTAATCATGAAATTTATGGATATTCCCTAATTCGTTAACCATTTTTACATGCATAATTATTATAGGTGAATAAATTTGGAAGACATTGATAAATATCTTTTAACTTAATTATTTGTTATTGTTTGTTTTTGTTACCGGATGTTTTATTTAATAAGTAATTTTTTAGTACATGGAAGGTGAGAAAACGAATAAAAGCGAACACTTTACACGAAGAAGCAACACTTCAAAGCCATCAGTTGATATTATAGTTTATGGGCAATATTAGTATAATGAAGTTAGCAACCATATTTTTGCTGTCATTTGGTTTGGTTATTGGAATGGTGAGTCGAATTTCTAGTACTTTCATAGGATATTAACACATTTTCTGGGTGATTAATTTTCCAAAGCTCACCACTGCAGAAACTATTTGCATTAGAGATTCACAGCCCACAATTAATTCCTGGTAAATTAATCACCAAATAATGTATTTTTTATCATTTATTCTCGCTTTTGTGTTGTGCTTTTTCTTTTAATTGAAGTATCATCTAGAAAAAAATCAGCCTAAATCATCTGCATGCACAATGATCCTTCATCAATTTAATTTCAAAATATCTTCATAACTCCTTTTAATTTAAAAAAAAAAAAATATGTACTTACAGCCTAACCGTCAATTGTGGGCTATGAAGTACTCAAGATGTGGCGATTTGTTCTTAAAAATCATTGCGAACGGTACATTGGTCGCACCCCCATTATTATATCGATATAGAACAAAATTATTTTAGCTCAGAAATTTTTTTTGGTATTGATGACTAAATTAGAATCTTGGTATTAAAAAAACGTGGATTGAAGAGAAATTCGAGAAATTTGGAAGCAGACTCTCTCAATTAATTTATTGTACTTCTGTTTGTTTAAATTTTCCAATCTCGCCATGAATCTAAGTATGTTGCTCCTGTCGAAAATGCTTCATATCTTTATTTGTTAAAATATTGCCACAATACACAATAATGTACAAGTCAAATAAAGTTGCGTTCGCGTTACGAAGGTCGTTATTCTATTGCATGTGTGGCCACATTTCTATCGAGAAGTGTATGTACTTAAATTTGTTTAAAAATAGCTTCTAAAGATAACCCAATCAATAAATGTAACGAAATAATGTATATGCAATATAGTTTTTTTGGGTTTTGACGCCCCTCAATGTGAAATTTTGAGTTAAAATTTTCATAAGAAGCCACCAATAGTTACTACCAGAAATACTGTCATGTTGCCGCGTGATCCAGAAATTAGTCCGATAGTTGTAAATTTTAATAGTGAAGAGAGTGACACTAATGCTGAATCAGATTTATAGAATGAACTAGAATTTGAATCTGCCTATTTCCTATTTCCTATTCTGACAACATTTCACATGATGTTGACTTCTTTAATGTCAGTTTTTGTCTTTGAAAATACCTTCATTATTTAAACAAATTGCGTTTTATTGCCTGTATTTTCATTTTTATTATATTTATTTATAAAAAGATTTGGTAACTCAGTAATAACCTCACCGATTGTAGAATTCCTCACTTCGTGAAATCTATTCATAAATGTAATTAGCATAAAACACAAATGAAAATAACTATAAAATTATCGATAATTTTGTAGTTTTCAATTAATATATTGTGAAATTTTCTACATTTACGTTTTTTGTTTACTTAAGTTATTTTCTGTTAATTTCCATAATTCATGTACAATCTGACATTGCTGCAAATGTTCACAATAATGACGTAAACGCAACTTTCACTATATATCAAGATCTGATACTTTTCTGTTGAAAGTATTTTTTTTGCATTAAATAACATCGTGTTTATTAAAAATAGGCTATTTTCACAAATTTCATGTTTTCAAAATTAGTAAAGTACTCCAAATAGCAATACCTTCATTCATTTATATATTTGGGTTATGTCCATCAGCCCAGGCACCTGAACTAAATTTTTGTACAATTTCCCATGTCAACTACTTCCATTCGTGTCTTTTATAGAGGCCACTAGTTTGACTGGAGGGATTTTCAGTAGTTGTGATGGTTGTATTAATTCCTCTCCAAAGTGCTTCCGTCTAAGTACTTGTAAGTTCTCGCAGAAGCAGAGTATGTGAGTAGGTGTTTCATCATCAATTTCACATTTTCTGCACATTTTCTGTACTAACTTTGCCCATTTTGTACAGATGTTTCTTCAAGGTGCAGGATCCAGTCACTAGGTCGGTAACTGTCTTCAAATGTCTCTTATCCAGTTTCAGTAGCATGGTTGAGAGTTCAGTAAACTCTTTGTATGAAGGTTCCCGTGTGTCAACCTCCATTTGAATTGGTGTTCCCTATCTAGCCAGTTCCCGATTTCCCCTCTTATGCAATTTTTTGTGATTTCTCAAAACGGTTCCGGACCTATGAAGTCTCTTTTAGAGCCTTCTTTGGCTAACTGGTCTGCCATTTTATTACCTGCAGTCCCCTCATGTGCCGGCACCCATATTAGAGACACTTTGTTGTCTCTTGCCAGCCTGCTGAGGGATTCTTTGCAGTTTTTCACAAGTCTAGACCTAGTTTTTGGATTACTGATAGCTTTAAGCAGAGCCTGGCTGTCAGTGAATATTTTAATTTTTTGTCCGGTATATCCTCTTCTGATCTTTTCATCAATACAGGCTACAGCGGCAATCGACTCTGCTTGAAACACAGTCGCATGTCGACCAAGGCCAAAGAAGATTCTCTTTCTAGGTCCTTTTATACCAGCCCCAGTGCCATGGTTTGTTTTGGAGCCATCGGTGAAGCAGATGATTCCACTTGCGTCTAGCCTGACCGTTTAATTTTGTAGCTCGCATGCATGCATGCGCATTTCATGATCAGGTTTCCTCCTCATAATTTATCGAGAAGGGCAAGGAAAATCATTGAAGAAGCTATACATAAGGGAATGTGTGAATGAAATGGTTATTTTCCCTTCCCCTTCTTCAAAAATTAACAATGTTCTGTATTAACCAAGAAAAATTATGAAACTTATTAGAAACAAAAACAAGTATCAGTTTCTAATTATTCTATCCTAAAAATTCATAAGGACAAGACGAGGCAAACTGTTCATGAAAAGAGCATGCGTGCATGCGGACTACAAAATTAAACGGTCAGGCTAGACGCAAGTCATGATTTCTCCAGAATTACCTGGGTACATCACCTGTTCCCTAGATGGGATGATGATATTCACTCGCTCAGTGAATATATTCTCGGGTGTCGTGCGATCAGCTGTATCAGTGTGTCCTTCTCGAACATCGTTCGGGGACCATATGTCTCCCGATTTCAGCCTGGGAATTGCCGCCCTTATAAAAAGTTTTAAAGGAGGAAGTCAAATAAGGGCTTCCATTGATGCCGTCCCCGTGCTGTTCATTGCCCTGGTAATACCAAGAAGGTCTTTGGATTGCAGTTGATATATTAACTGCAGAGGACACTTCTGTCCTCCTCCACAAGACTATTGTTACATAGGTGATCGTTGACCTCACCAGAGTTGTGTAAAGCCAGTGTACTACCTCAGGTCGTATTCCCCAGGTTTTGCCCATAACTGTTCTGCAATGCCAGAAAAGCCTAGTCGCCCTGGTAGTCATTTTTTTCAGGTGTGCCTTCCAATTAAGTTTGGAATCAAGGGTCACTCCCAGATATTTGACTTCTTTGGATATTTCTAGTTCTTCTCCGAACAACAGTACTCTACCCTGCGATGGATTTCTTCTATTCGTAAAAGCAACTAGTTTAGTTTTTTTTTGGATTTATTAAAAGGTCCTTCTTAAGGTGCTATTCCTCCAAAATGCGCAGTGCTTCCTGTAGGACATTCATAACCACCTCTGGGAATTTCCCATTGGTGACTATCACTATGTCGTCCGCAAAGTCATCCACAACAATCAAAAGTGGTGAAAGTACTCCACCTTGCGGATATCCTTTAGTTGTCCTAACGGTGTATGTTCCTATTCCTACCTATACAAATTTCGTTAGCCATATTTGTAGTAAATGGTATCACCCCTACTACTTTCACACAAACAATGTTGAATTGTCTAAATTTTTGAAAAAAAAATTGAATTGGACAGGTATACATTTTTAGTAGTAATAACACAAGAGAGTATAAAGAGGAAAAATTTTGAGGAATTATCTAAAAATTATTGCCAAAAGGCAAAAACACAATTATTATAAATATTTTCCCTTGATTGTATTGTTTTGTTGCTTTGATAATATTTCCCTCTGAATTTCTTCTTAGATCACTTATCAATTTTGAATGGTGTTCAATGTCCAACTGGAGTGAGGTTTTATTGTAGTAGATTGATTGTGACCCGTAATTTTGATGATTTTCTGTTCATTGATAGCTCCTTTCGCAAGATTGGACATTGCTGAAGAACTTGGAAAGTGATTGGTAATTTTAATTTTTCTTGTGTCTATATCCATCATTTCAGCAGATTCCTTGAACCGCCGAATTAGCATATTTGTACCATCCCACGGGACATGATTTGTTCCAAGTACGATTTACTGTGAGAAAAATCCTGAGAGATTTAATATTTTCAATACGCTTGCTTAGTAATTTTTTTAGCAAAATTACAGAGCAAATATCAGGGTTATTTTCATTGGATATCCACCAATTACTGTTTGCACATCTTTGAGATCCGCCTTGTGCTGTTTTGAAGAATATCGGGTTATACTCCACACGACCAGTGACTGAAACAACGTTATTTTTTTCTTTCAAAAATCATGTATTTTCATTGTAGTGTTCGTTCATTTCCAGCCCCTACAGTTTGTTTAAAGTTTCCAGAACTTTCTTTCCTCTTCTCATGTTCTTTTTGCAGCAATTTGCGCTTGATATTCCTGGCATATCTCGCAGATTTCAATTAAAGGTTAAATTATTAGGTCTCAAAATACAATACTTTTAATTTTTTAGATTGAATAGTCCTTCAAAAGATCAGCCAATTTTGTCACCGCTGTGTTTTCTTTAAGCTTGTTGTCCCGAAAATTAACACATTACTCACCATCATGCTTTTGCCTCCGTTTTGCTCAATCTTTACACTAATTGCATCCACCGATGTTGAGCTAAACTGATTTTTATTCATATCAATGATATAAATGGAACTAACTGTTTCTAATTAATTCCACTATTTATTGAAAAAAATATGAAAATTAAATAAACCCAAATGTCCAGAATGTAATGCTGTCTATATCTGACAAACCAATAGAAATTTTGAAATTAGACACAATGAACATTTAAGAGCATACAGATTAAAACAACCTGATGAATCCCATTACGCAAAACATCTAATTCCTTTGCCTTTGTAGGCAACAATTTTTTTCCAAATATTGAAGCGTTAACGACGGTTACATATTTTGATCATTGATTTTTAATATAACGAATAAATGATTCAGCACCCTGTATGTTTGAAAATGGCTGAGGGATTATGATTCCATTAACACTTTTAGTTAAATAGTGAACTGGAATAACATTTTGCCCTGCAAACTATTGCGTACACAAGGTCAGTCCGACCACGATTGAAATCAATAATTGTATACTCCTTCCAATAATTAATCTCATATATCTACACCTTTTATTATAGTCTATTCTTCACTGCATATCAAATGTTGTACCTAATCCCCTCTCCAAAGTTCAAACCTACAACAAATGGCGTCTTAAATGTCTTTCTTTTATTTTGAGAATGCATAGATATTCAAGAAAAAAAAATTGTGAAACACCTGCAAAATATATTATGAACGTACCCGCTATGTAAGTGACATGATTTCAGAAGACAATAACTGTTATTTTCCGAACGGAACATCCCATATGTAGCAATATCCTGAAAGGAATATTTTTACTTTGTAACAGTGCCTCAAAGTTCCAAATTGGTCACTAAGAGAAACTTAGATACTGTAATTCATATATAAAGACGCAGTAATAAAACCTTGAGAACGTGACTAACACTCTGAATCAAATGTTCAATGAGTCTGCCATCTTGTTCTGTACATTTGTGGAGTCGAACCATTAGGTTGTCAAATCCTGCTGTTAACGTTTCAGGCGAAATAGTTTCCATTATATGCCGTGTGTTATTTATCCTCAATACTTGCAGGCTTTGGATTGTATACTCTATCTCACACGTAGCCTGATGAAAAAAATCAGTAACAGTCAGGTCTGGATAATTAAAAGCCCATTCTATTGGTCCTCTTTCACCAATCCAACTATTTTCAAACAGTTGGTTAACAAATTCTCTTGATATGTAGGAGTAATGTGGTGGAGCACCGTCTTGTTGGGAGCATTGATTAAAAATACCATCTTGTTCTGAAGGGATGGATTTTTTGTATAATTGCCGCAAACTGTCTTCTTTGCAAAAAATGTCCATACAAATTCAGGAGAATCTTTTTAATGTTGATGAAATTCTCTTGGATTTCCTAATCCTAAAATTCTACAGTTACGTTTATTAACTAGTCCAATCATTTGCACTGCAGTCTTATCGAACATGATGATCCTAACATTTGGATATGTTCTGTACAAATATGTTCGATGTTCACATTCTTTCAGCCCGATCGTTAATTGTATGTAGAACTTATTTTGCGAGGTTTTATTTTGAGTCCTTGTAAAATTCTAAAAACTTTTGTTCTGCTCATTTCAAAAATGATACTGTTTTTCTCATCGAAATATTCAGATTTCTACGTACAAGCTCATAAACAGATCAGATTTTCTTCTAAATTTGCATTCGCAGTTTTCATTTTTCTTGATAATGAAGTAATATTCCTTCTTATTCTAAATCGTCTTCTAGTTTGATATGGGTTTCAGCATATGAAATTTCTCCTGGATTTTAAAAGATTGAATACAAACTTGATCACTTAGCGATTTTTAGAGTAATCTATCGTTTCCTAATTCTGCTGCACTTGCTAATTTTATAGAATAAAGGTGACTTCAATAATTATTTTATCATTATCCGGTGGCTTCTCATCGCCTAATCATTCATTCACTATGTAGCATTTTGTGTTTTAATGTTATTCATTTAATTTTCAGACAATTGACTCTAGGTTCAAGGACCCTAGAGCTTTAGCGGCTATAGGAAAATGTACCGACGAAATCGGTATTGAAATGCAAGTGCTTTTGGATACTCTTAAAACGGATAAAGTTGATGCTAAAATAAAAGACTATAATCACTGCATCTATAAAAAATCTGGATGTGTAGACGACAATGGAGAAATTAATCTAAACATTTTAAGAGAGTATTTTCAAATATTTTTCTCCGATAAAACGGATTTAATAATAAATACATGTATAAACAAGAAGGAAAATCCCGTAGAAACTACTTATGGCATTAGCAAGTGCACAGCAGATTTACATTTACTGAAGTAATAATGTCGTCCAAATATGAAAAGGATAATTCACTAAAATAACTTGTGAAGGGCTTTTGTAATTTCTTTTTCAGTTCCAATAAATCATCAAATCAATTATCTTAGTTTTTTTCTAATTCTTAGAATTATTCAACGAGGAATTTTCCCAATTTTATTGATTGAGTGCTGAATTCAGACTAATTCGTTAATTTATAAGTGAGAAAGTTGATATTCAATATTAAATTTCAACAAAAACTTATGTGATAATAAAAATTAACTTATGATACAATCACTGATTTTTGTGCCTAGAAAATCATCACTCAGTAAAAACTGATATCGAAGAAATTCCGTTGGATGAAGCTCTTCAATTCCTGATAGAAGGAAACCAAAAGTTAGCTTGAGAAATATTCCATACAATTACGACTTTGTTTGGTCTCTATGTAATGTTAAACCCTAATTATTTTTGTTGGCCTGTTCAGATCAAAATACGTGAACGCCAAATCTTAACATAAATATTACCAAGGAAATTAATACCATACCAAAATTGAGAGTAAAAAATGCCCAAGTAAAAAAAAATGGATAGCCAATCCACAACAGGTATGGATCTTCCAATAAGTTGAGGAATTATTTAATAGATTTTTCTTAATCACTTCAGTATTTTTATTCTTCAATTGCTAAAACTTTCAACGACAGTTGAAGAGTGTGCAAAACTGGCATCTTTTCTAGAATTTAATTTTTTTGTACTATTTCATTAAGTCTTATATTGCTAGTTGTGAGTTGTAAGTAGATATTTGATAAATTGTAAGTATGGATACCTACTGCACTTTTAGAAAAATCACGGTACGGTACACAGCTTCCACGTGCATATATGCCAAAATCTTCCACGATCCATTATATGATACTTATTTTTAGATTGAATCAATAAGTTAATATGCCACAGAGACCTCAAATGTGCTACTATTCTTGGCAAAAAACTATTTTATGTGATATGGAGAAAGTTCAAACATTGTTTGTTTCTTCGATATTATGTATGTATGCAGAATAAGTAGTAATTGTGAGTGTGAACAATATTTATACTCACTTCTTATGTTATTTACTATCACTTTGCGACTGATAAATCTAATGTTCTTCACACGCGAGAAATTCATACTCTTGTTTGAATTAGATTATTATTTTAATAGCAAATTTCGTAAAAATGTATACTTTTTAGATGTTTGTTTTGACTATCATTAAAAGAGTTAATTGTCACGCTTGAGATCATTGCATCATTAATTTCATTTATAAAAAAAATTATTTATATAATCCTCGTAATCAAGACGAGAAAACTCTGTTTTTATTAGTCATATTGTTTACAAAAAAATCTTACAAAACAACCAGAGCCTAGTCCAAATCAACTGAAATAACTACCAACATTGTAAAAATCGCACATAAATCTGGATCCTGTCATGTAAAAAAGAAGAACTCATAGTATACACTCTAAGAATGTCTAGCGTTGGTTTCGATTTCATGACCATACTGCCATACACCACCCTCTGAAAGGTTTACCCAAAAATGTTTCCGGTTCTCTGGAATAATACCGTAGAGGGCTTTAAGCAACTTTTTTTTGGACGATGAGAAACCATATGGTTTGGAACAAGAAGTAACTGGTGCCAGCAAACGTCCTTTTCTTTTCATGACTTTCTTGCATAGAAAATCTAAATTTTTAAAATCTTCATCGTCAGTCAGTTGTTGTTTTATCAATTTATATTTAATGTTTACAAATGTTTACAGTGTATACATGAGTTTATCAGTTCTGACAGAAGTTTTGTAGGAGCTCTATTGACATATTCGCATGCAAGATGCTGTAACCTTGTACCTTCTTGCGCGTGCTTTTCTTATCTTGTTTCTCAGGCTTGCAGGTTAACAATGGTTATAATATAATAGTTTATGACAATTATGGTTTTGAAGTCTTTTATAAATGGAACTTTTGATTTTTTATGTATCCATTAATTCTTTGGGTAACGGTTGTATGCCCCTTTCCTTATCGCGATTCTGATGCATTCGTTTAGCACAACTTGCAAACGATTGAATAAATATGTATTTATAGATATAGAAGAATAAATATATTGATATGAAAAATAATAACAACACATTGTTCATAACCGACACGAGTTACTTCTAACATAAAAGCTTCAATAATTATAGAATATTGAAGGAAAACCATTTAAATGATTCAAATTAAAATAAATCAAACTCAAAGAAGCAATTCAAAATTTATAATGTACCTCGTACATACATACAATGGATAAAGTCTAAAATTCAATGTTATAAAGAAAACTCAAACAAATCACCTGGTATCAAATATAAGATCCGCCTTTAAACGGAAATATTCATGGTTTTTATGTATTATCTTGAATTTCTTCATGTAGAATTAAATTTGTCCAAAAGCATTACGAAATTTTATTCGTATTATGGTAGAATCTAAAATAGAAAAACTTTTAATACATTTATTAGATCTATGACACTTATGAAAGTATCTATCATCTGATGTATGATAGGTTTGAACATAGAATTGTCAGCTAGAACAGGAAAATTACCAACCTAAATTGAATATGTCAAATAATTTAAAAATTTAATTAATAAAAGATTTAATTTTAAATAATTCATTTAGAAATTTAAAATATGATGCTTTCTTTTAAAAAAGATTAAATCTATCAAAGAATATAATAAAATCTATTTAATGAACAACTTTAAGTTAATTTGATTGGTCAATGACAATCAAACAAATAATTTACTTTTAGAGATAGTAGGCAGTTTGTTGCTAAGGAGGAAAAAGGAAATGGGTTGTTAGGTACTTGTTGATAGAGAAAACGTCGTCCCTTTTCGAAAATGAATTTTCTACAAGAAGCACGTTATTTCGTTCAGTGAAAAAAGTTTGTAAATTTGATAAAATATTGTAATTAATAGTTAAAATAGTTTAACTAACCTTGCAACACGGTTCCTGAAGAAAATAAACACCGAGGGATCTTCGTAAGTAAATAAATTTAAATAAACCATATATTAAATTTCATCAAGAGGCATTCTGCATTGGAGTTGTCTTGCTTTTCGTTTTGGAGGTTACTTCACAAAGGCCCAGAGCGGTCTAAAACAGGAAAGAAGTGATTATTTATTTTTCAACATTAATAGAAGATAAAAGGTATATAAAGTGTTTATAAAAGGAACTTAGATATTTTGCAAATTCGGATACAACTGTATCGTCCATTTTGCTTTTCGTTTTGGCTTATTTGAAACGGTATCACTGTAAATACACTAATGTATAAAAAGTGGCATAATTGCATGTATTAAAATAAATTTTCATTGAATGAATGTTATTTTTGAGTGAAAGACCATGTTAGTTAAGTTTTACTTTCTTTTTTGATGTAAGAAATAACGTTTATCTGGCTAATTTATGTTCACAAAATTAATTTTCCTAAAATAAATTTAAAATTGTTTCATCCCAAGTATTATTTCGAAGTAATTCTTTTTATCAGTTGGTACAACTATATTGAACACCTGTTACACATCACTGGGGCACTTTCAGGGAGAGTACACAGGACCGTATTCAGGAAAGTATTTAAATCCAAATCAGGTGTTAAAAACTTTATTAAAAATTTTATTTAAATAACATTGAATTTTGGCGCCCATAAAAAAAAGAACAGTAATTAGATTTCTTAGACATTAAGCCCATGAACCCAAACCCTGAGAAGCTGAGATTTCATAAAAAAGGTGAGTACACTGCGTAGTAAATTAAAATTGCTAAATTTTAAATTATTCCGGGAACAATTAAAATATAAGAAAATATAAATCACACAAAATAAAATATCATATCAATATATTATTCTAACGCCTTACAACAAAGCTCTGAAAAATATTTTTCAAAAACAGTTTGTTCTTTGCAGGGAGACGGCTATTCCGACAGATAAATGGATACAGCTGCCGCATTGCCAATTTGGCTTTATTTGTTTACTAAATAGGTTTTTGCACGAAATTTTCCCTTCAGGTCCATATATTCCGTTTTCGAGGTATTGAGCATCAGTTTGTTTTCAACAAGATACGGAATGATTTTATTTTCAAGATGAGTTTCAACCCTTAACACGCTGATATCAGCTTCACCTGTATGTGTGTGAGCTTGTTTGTAACTCTCCTAGCAAGTGGCTTATTTTCTTACTGTCACTATATCCAAACGATTTAAGTACGTTCGTTGGCCGAGTGAGCTAAGGCGCGCGTCTTCGATGACGTCGAATTCACCGGTTGTGGGTTCTAATCCTGTTCACGGCTAAAAAATATATAGGGTGTTTAATTTATAAAGCAGCCTTTTAACTCGATTTTTAATCACTTTAAACGCTCAGATTAATTCGAAATTTTGCGCACACGGCAAGCACCGATGACAATACAATATAGTAGTAAAATATAGGGTGATTTATTTATGATGCAACGTTTAAACTCGATTTTTACCCACTTTAAACGGTCAGATTAATTCGAAAGTTTTTATATAGTACTAAAAAGTGAAAAATAAATTATAGTTAAAAAAAACTAAAAAAACACGCTTTAAAGGTAATCGAAATAGAAAGTTAAAAATAATTCTTAATTTAAGAATAAAATGATTCACGAGAAAATTAATGACATTGTGGTATAGCGTGGGGTGCTCAATATAAATTGTTACAATTTCTTACTAGTTCTATTCCGAAATGCAGAGTTAGTGTATAAATGTTGTACAAAGCACCCCACGCTATTACCTCAATTTTCTCGTTAATCATTTTATTCTTAAATTAAGAATTATTTTCAAGTTTTTATTCCGATTACCTCTAACCGATTACCTCTAAGCTCTAAAGCGTGTATTATTTATTTGGGTGAAAGTTTCGCTGTCCTCGCTGTTTGTACCATACACACATCATCTGCGTATAAGGCAGTTAGCAGAGAGTTGCTAACTGGAAAGTCGGCAGTTAACAGCGAATTCTGGGTAGGTGAGATTACCGAGTCTTGCGGTTTGCTGCTTTCGTGATATATGGTCTTATGGTCCTATATAATTTGGTGTCATGGAGATTTTTTAAATTCAACAACCTATAGGGCCACTTGTATAAACTGTGGTTACCATTAAAATAAATTTGATCGATTGGTGAAGACTTGGGGTTCGTTTTCACAGGACATAAAGTCGTGACTTTTTATGTCATGGCAGGAGTTGTCGTTTTTTTGTGTGTTTTTATGAAATGAAATGTTTCTAGTTCATATCACGTGAATACTTATCATAAGACTTAATCAATGAGTCAAATTTTATCTAATGGTAAACACGGTATATACAAGTGACCATTGGTTTCAAAATTGGGTTTTATCGAATAACTCTGAATCTGCCTCTTCAGTGCCCTTGTGTTCCAAGTGGCAATGGTCCTCTTCTCAAACTCTAGCCTTAATGAGTTTTCTGCACAGTGCTGTATTGCTGCAGCTTCTGCCTAAAATATCGTCACGTGTTTGGTCAAGCACATTGAGACTCTTGTCTTTGGTTTGGCTGAAAAATGCCATCATCTTGTATATCAAGAGCTGCAAACGAAGTGATACGACTTTTTTTAAATATGTAAAAATGAATAAACTGATAGTTATGAAATATTTTTGGTATTTTTAACCAATAGTTCACACCCAACAAAACTCAAAATCGACTTAGCAATTCCCGAGCAAAAAATGTTTGTCTATTTTTTAGTATTTTTTCAATTTTCTCGGAAGCACGTTGAGTTAAAAATGTACAGCTTTTTCCAGCTTCTTCCAGGTTAGGTACAAATGGTTATTGGATTTTGCATTTGCTAATTTATAACTGCTTCACAATTTCATTCATCATGGTTTTTGTTGTAATTTGAGCTAACTGAAACTACAATTTCGAACTTTTTGGGAGAATGATCCATATTATGCAGTTTTTGGAAAATTGTTCCCCATTTTTTATATTAGTTTTTGTTGGGATATATCTAGTAGTATTGGTAGATTTAAAATTAGTTCGAATATTGAATTTATTACCAACTTTCTTCATTCTTTCTTATGAACCCTTAATATACACTACTGTATATACTGTGAATTTCATATCAGTTTAACTATTCCTATCATTGTTATTATTAGTATTGGGTGTTCAAAATCATCCATTCCTCATATTTCTAATATATTTGGTTATAAATTTTGTGTTATCATCATTTAAAACCGACTTCAGTGACGTTTTTCCCTTTGCGATTCATTATTATTAGAAGAAATCACTTTGGTTCTATCGTATAATGATTTTACTATACCTCTCTTTCCGCTTATAGAATGACTGGACTCAAAATTTGAATAGTGAGTGGTGGTTTTGAGTTGCATGTTTCAGTAATTAGAATGATAATAGTCGCCCTTCGGTCGATCACGTATCATAAAATACACATAGTTTCAAAATTTATGCATCACCCCTCGTGTATTCACGTTGTATACATTTTTATGAATCCGTGCTCTTATCACATGTTCATTAAGTCCTTTTCATGTAAAAGATAATATTTTTTTTGTAAAAAAAATTTGCAAACCAATTAGTTGTGCTGTTTTCACTTTGGTGTCAATTACACAAAAATTTATTCCTGTTAAAATTTGAAAAAAAAAACGTAATTAATAATGAATCGTCGTTTGACTTCTGAGCTGGATCGTGCCAGAATCATTGTTTTAGTTAAAGAAGGCCACTCATAGCGGTTCGTGGCGAACAGAGTGGCGTGTCCCGAATATGGAATAGGTTTTTGGAGACCAATTCAGTGCAAAATAGGCATCGCTCTGGTAGACCACTAGTTACCAATGAACACGAGAATAGATTCATGAGGATTTCCATTCGAATAGATCCCTCTATGTCTATACCAGCCCTCCAAAGAGAGTTCAGACACGCTACAGAAGTCAGAATATCGTTGGCTACAATCAGAACACGAAAATTTGCTTCGGGTTTGAGGTGTCGTCGTCCAATTAGAGTCCCCCAGCTACAACATCGACATGTTCTGCACCGCCTTCAGTGGTCTCAAGAACACATAGAGCTCTCTATACAGCTTTGGAATTCTGTGCTTTTCTCAGATGAGACCCGAATCTGTGTGAATAGTGATAGCCGGCGAATTCGTGTTTGGCGAGAGCCAACAAGAGCTGCACAATTAGCCCATGCCCGTCTCACACTTCCTTTCGCTGGTGGCAGTGCTATGTTTTTGGGCAGGCATTATGGCAGGTGATCGTACGGAGTACACAGGTTTTAGAACCTCATGTGAGATTGTGACGAGGAGCTGTGGGTGAAGATTTTGTGTTTATGGATGACAATGCTCGCCCACATAGGACTCGAGCAGGCAATGACTATCTTGAGTCACAAGGAATTCGACGTTTGGAGTGGCCTGCGATATCGACATGAAACCAATTGAACATGCCTGGGACATGCTCTCCAGAGCTGGTCTCTCTCGAAGAAATCCTCTCAGAACGCACCAGGAACTAGCAGTTGCTGCAAGAAAAGAATGGGAGAATCTGCCACAGGAAGCAATTGATCGCCTTGTTAGTAGTATCAGAGCTCGAATGCATGCTTGCAGTGACAGTGTAAAATTAATTTTCAATAAGAAATAAAATTTTCATTTTCTTAATTTTTTTACTGAAACAAAACTACATCTGTTCTAATACAAAAAGTACCTGCCAACTAAATATTGTTCATTGTATAATTGATCTATAAAAGTAGTTTGGTACAATTTATAATAATAACGGAGATTTTAGGTGATGCATAAGTTTTGAAACTATGTGTATTATAATAATTTTATTTACACTTCATACAGTAATTAAAAGATGTCGGAAGTTATTTTTGAACGTCGTAGTATGAAATTATTTGTTTGCATAAAAATTTATTTAATTATTCAATTAATGTATCTATACAATATATAGAAAAGCGCACTTGACAACCACCAGTAAGTTCTGCTGTTTATCACCAATATCATCATTATGAAAACTACGACAATTCTGTTAATGTCATTCAGTTTGGTTATTGGAGAGGTGAGTGAATTTTATAATTAGAAATAAATTGCCTAAACTCTCATTACGTGTAATCTTCCTATAATATCGAATGAAATCAATAAATAACAAGTTTCACAACAAAACATCATATAAATATAAATTGCAACAGACATACTGAATTCATTTGAAGTTTGCATTGACAACAAATTTCATTCAAAACATGAAGGATTACCTATGGGTCCTATACTTCCAATTTTAGCAGAACTTTCGATCAATAATTTGGAAAATACTATATTCGAATTTTACTCAGCGAAAGATATTTTATTTTGGTAAAGATATGTTGATATGATATTTCAGCATGTCTTATAGGTACCATTATTCCAATGAATGTCGATTGAATTGGCTTCAAAATAATAAAACTACATTCTAATCAAACCAGGTGATTGAATCCAAATAACGATATTTGTGAAGATCATTACACGTCAATAATATCAATAAATCAATTAATCATTAGCGCAATTGACTTTATTGGCGTGAAAGGACCTCCAACATAAATTTCAGCTTATCAGACATATTTACAAATATCGATATTTGGTTCCAAATACCTGGTTTGAAGAGCCGAAGCACAGCTTACGAATAATTATGAATAACGCAAACTCAAACATGACATATTCGTTCTGAAATTTCTCTTTTCCAGTGGTAGAAAGTTATCGAAATTTTTGGGCTGGCAAAATCCCTCATTGCATTATGAATTTTGAAAATGATAAGTAGGTAGCGTTGAGGATAATATTGTAATTTTAGTAATTAATTGGTTTTTTGATGTTAGCCAGCTCAATTATTAATTAATCAATAAACGCTTCTCGTATATTAGGTATACATACTAATAATAATAAAGCTCAGTTGAGAAAAATTTCTTCTTCACTATCGTTCGCTCTGCATATAATTTTTATATCACTCTGGTCATATCTTTCCACCCTATACCTTATACCTTTGCGTATTTGTGTCATCTTTATCTCAGTTGCAACTTTTCAGGGGCATTCGGCATCTCTTCAGGAAATTCGGGAGATATGCCGATTTTTAATAGGCTGTTATAGCTAGCCTAAAAAAATATTTTAATCTCAGAAATGCCGAGCAAATACGAAAGAAAGTGTCCTAATAGGGGTAAATGGACCGAAGAAGCCTTAGAAGCTGCTCTGCAAAGTATAGCAGAAGGTATGGATGTGAACAACGCTGCTAGAGTTTTTGAAATTCCACCAAGAACTTTAAAACACAGAGTTGCATCCGGCAATTCCAGAAAAGGACGAATGGGACCTGACAGTTTGCTTGGTGAAGATGCTGAAAAGAAAATGGTTGTACACATAAACAAACTGCAGGTAAGAGGACTTACTCCTACGAGATTAGAAGCTAGACGAATGGCGTTTTACCTAGCAGAGCATCTGAAAATGCAGCACAAATTTAATAGACAAGCGGAACTCGCAGGTTATCACTGGCTTTCGTCCTTTTTTCGACGACATCCTGAATTGTCCGTAAGGAAGGCTGAAGCCTTGTCCCGCAATAGAAGTGTCGACATGGATCGAGAAGTAGATGCCAAATATTTTGAACTTCACTGCTCTCTTCTATATTGGAGGAACATCAGCTACTCGGCAAACTCGCTTGTCTATATAATATGGATGAGACTGGACTCCAACTGAACAATCGTCCAGGAGAGGTCATTGCCAAGAAAGGGGCGAAAGTCGTGTTTGCGTTGACAGCAGCAGAACAGGGAGAAACGATAGCAGTTGTAGGCTGTTGCAACGCAGAAGGAACTTTTTTGCCACCCGCATGCATTTTCAAGGGTAAAAATTAAAAATTTGAGGATGGGATACCATCAGGCTCTGTAGTGTACATGATCTAGAAGTTGGCGTACATCCACACACACTAAAGTTTCATTTTGTCCCAAGGAAAACTGTAGGTAATGTTGTATTGATACTTGACGGTCATGGATCACACTGCAGTTCAGTCGAAACACTAACATTTGCCGATGAAAATGAAATACCACACACTACCTCCAACCACTAGACCGGTCGTTTTTCAAGTATTTAAAAGCATCATTTTTTCTAGCCTGTGATACGTGGGTGAAATCGAACGTTGGCAGAAGAATTAGTAGGCTGTAGTTCTCCTAGGGAAAATCTGCAAATGTTCAAAACTACACATCTGGTTTTAGGGAAAACCAAAACGCAAAAACGCAAAAACGCAAAACATTCTGGAATACGCTTATGGATGCTCTGACGGGGAAACAAATGAAGCGCCTGCGGAAGTGCCGTGTCAAGAAGAAGGAAGATTTTCTCCACAGCCGTCAACTTCACAGGTTGCTGAATCGGCTGAAGTACCAGCAGCACAAACCACGCTCGTTTCGACTCCTCCAAAAATTACGCCTGGCAAAGCCCTGGACATTGTATCACCAGTTCCAGGTACTGCTGTACTAGACGTTAGGAGAAAAGCTGAGAACATCGCAGAAGTTCTAAATAGTGCAGAAGGTATAGAAAAGCGCAAGAAGAAACAAGAGCGCGAAGAAGAGATGGAACTAAAGAAACTAAAACGTACTGAAACAAGCATCGTATCCAAAAAAGGGCAATTTGCTGTGAAAACGGTAGCCAAAGGAAGGTACCCAAATGAAGATTTGGACATTTCTATTCATGTCAGCAGATCGGACATGGAAACTTACAATGACGCAACCAGTACTGGGTGTGGTGAAGAGTATACCAAGACAACAATTACTGGTGGAATGAGGAAATAGAGGAGCTGTGGAGGGAGTGTAAGAAAGAACGAAGACGGATGCTGAGGGCAAGAGGTAGGATAGAGGGAAAAGGGGGATACAAAGAGAAGAAGAAGGAACTGGAGCGAAGGGTGGAGAGGGAAAAAAGAGGGAAGTGGGAAGAGTTACTGGGGGACCTGGAAAGCAATCCATGGGGAAAGGCATATGAGATAGCGGTGAAGAGGATGGGTGGAAATAGGAGCGAGGTGCTAGAGGAAGATTGGGAGAAGGAGGTTCTAGGCAGATTGTTCACAGGGGGAGAAGGAGTTGGAGGCAGGATTCGAGAAGTCCAGGATACTAGGGGGGTAGGAAAAATGAGGGGGATAAGGCCGGTGGAGAAGTGGGAAGTACAAGAGAGGGGAAGGAACATTAAAGTAAGGAAAGCCCCGGGGATAGATGGCCTGAGGGGTGATATGTTGAAGAGGATGTTGGATGACAATGGGGAGTACTTCTGCGAGCTTTTCAACAGGGTGCTAAGGGAGGAAGAGTTTCCAGAAGGATGGAAGGTGGCTAGGGTGATATTACTTAAGAAGGTGGGTAGAGAGGGGAAGAGGGCGGGGGACTACAGGCCCATCAGTCTGCTGTGTGGTATGGGTAAATTGATGGAGGGGATAATAAAGGATAGGATTGAAGAGGAAGTTGGTAGGAATGGGGGTTTTAGGGAAAACCAGCACGGGTTTGCGAAGGGAAAATCATGCATCTCGGCGCTGGGCAGGGTGATGGGCTTGGTTGAAAGGGCTAGGGAGGGCAGCTGGAGGAACAAGAAATTGGCCCTACTCGTGTTCTTCGACGTCGGAAACGCGTTCGACAGTGTCAGCAAACGGGCAGTGCTGAGCGCGTTGCTGAGGCTAAGAGTGGGGGAGGGTTTGGTTAACCTAGTGGAAGACTACCTGACGGGACGTGTGATAGTAGACACTAGAGGGAGGAGGTATGATACGGAGGCTGGAGTGCCCCAGGGCTCGGTTCTTGGACCGATGCTATGGAAGTGTGTGTTTGATGAGGTTTGTGGGATAGTATGTGAAGAGGGATGTGAGATTACGTTGTATGCGGACGATGTGTGTCTGGTATGTAAGGCAAAAGGAGAGGCGGAGATAGAAAGAAAGGCGGAGAGAATGTGTAGGAAGATTGTGGAGAAGATAGAGCGGTGCGGACTAGAAGTGGCGGAAGATAAGACGGTGGGGTTGCTAGTGAAGGGACGGAGCAAGACAAGGGAAGTGGGGGTGATGGTGAAGGGAAGGAGAATTCGCATGGAGGAGTGTGTGAAATACCTAGGGGTGTGGTTGGATAGCCAATTATCCTTTAAAACTGATATGTTTGAGGCGGCAGAGAAGGGGAAAGTGAGGGCAGCATGGCTGGGGAGATTGATATGTTAGATGTTAGTGTTAGATGACATAGTTCAGGTCGTGAATTTTATTCCCGTATATTTGGTATGCTTTGTAAAGAAATGGGAAGCATTCACAAGCAGTTGTTATCCTTCCGAACACACATGTTGAAGGCGGCAGAGAAGGGGAAAGTGAGGGCAGCATGGCTGGGGAGATTGATGAGTAATGTGAAGGGGTCGGGAGAGTGGAAGAGGAGGATCATTGGTAGGACGGTAGAGCAGAGTTTGCTCTACGGAGCGGAGGTGTGGGGTGAAAGAGCGGGAGTGAATGCGAGGGTTAGGCCACTCCTGCGGGTGCAGAGAGGTATATTGCTAAGGGTAGTGCAGGGGTACAGGACAGTGGGTGGACTGGCAGCATCGGTGCTGGCAAGGAGCTACCCATTGGACGTGATGGCTAGAGCCAGGAATAAACGCTGGAGGGGTGCGACCAGAGAGGAAGTACAGGAATGGATGGAGGAGGAAATGGAGAGGTGGGAGGAGTATGAGGGCGCGCTAAAAGGAGCGATTGGGAATAGGAGAGATTGGATGGATCGGAAATTCGGGGAGGTGAACTACTTCTTGGCACAGGTGTTCACTGGATATGGGTCGAGAGTAGGGTACCTCCACAAGACTGGAAAAAGAGAGACTGGAGTGTGCGAGAGGTGTGGAGTGGAGGATGATGTGGGGCATGTGTTCAGATGCTGGAGGAACGAGGAAGTGCTGAAGAAGTTGGAGAGGAAACTAGGGGAGGCGGTGTATTGGGAGAATATGGTGAAGATAATGTTGAGGGGGGAGGAGGAATGGATGGAGGTAAGTGGCGTAGTAGAGAGCATGGTCAGGGGGAGAGAACGACTCGATATGGCATGAGAGGTAGGAGTGGAAGTTAGGGAGATGACGACGATGTGAGCGGAGAGTGTGCGAGGGACCGCCGCCCGTCTCGAAGTATGCTAGGGTAGTGATTCCGAGGCGGGGGTAACGGCGAGTTTGAGGTGGGTTTGGTTGGTAGGCATCTCCTTGGGGATGAGCCCAACACTGTTTGGGTCCTGGACCCATTCGAACATGAGTTTCCCATCTCGGCCCGAAAAAAAAAAAAAAAAAAAAAAAAAAAAAAAAAAAAAGACAACCAAAACCGATGACTGGATTCAGTGCATCCATTGTCAGCAGTGGCTGCATGAGGGGTGTACGAAATACCAAAATACATGCGAAATCTGTGTGAAATTGCTCATTAAAAAAAATGTGGAGGCACCTCTACCAAGCTTGCGGCATCTCTCCCGTAATATTAGGTAGAGATGCCGATTTACAGAGTGTGCGTAAATGTTTTCCATTGCTTATTGCATTTAGTTTAGGGAATAATACTTATGTGCCTTGTTTACCAAATAAATATTACATCCGATATCCTTAGTTCCATTACTTATGATTATTGTGATATTAGTAAATCAAGAAAATGGGAAAAATCGGCATCTCTCCCGGAATTACCATACTAAAAAAAGAATTGGCCTAAAACTAAACTCTGGGGTACACCAACTGCTAACTGGTAAATTTTTATGAGCTTTACCATTTGCTCGTACCAGTTGTTTCCAACACTCAAGAAAATATTCAAACTATTTTAAAGGAATACCACGGATGCCAAAATATTCTACTTTATTTATCAAATTTTCATGATCATTGCATCATTATTACATTTATTAGGTAGGAAACTAAATTGTTGAAATTCCAAGATGTTATGTTTGAAAAGAAAGGGCAATAGACGGTTTTTTTATTGATAAGATTGGTAATAAGACAATAGGACGATAGTTACTAGTATTATTTTTTTCGCCACCCTTGGACAGGGGAACAATTATAGCGGTTTTCATACAGTTAGGGAAGCGACCATTTTGAAAGGATTTATTGATTAAAGAACATATAACGCTAATCACATCTGGAATATTTAAAAATAACTTATAACCCATCAATGCCACAGGAAGCTTTGTTTTGAATCCTGAGTATGGTTTGCACTAGCTCAAATTTATTTTCAGGTCTAAGGAAGAAACTATCAGTGATTCATCTAGTAGGAACGGGGAAAGGAAGAGCCCCACGACTTGGTGATATTCTAGAGCTATTATTCTTACTAACGTTCACGAAATAATTGTTAAGTTCATCCGGGTCGAGGTGGATAATGTATGATGAACGAATGTTGTTCCTTAACTCATTTATAACAGACCAATTTTCTCTGGAGGTATTTTTATCCATAGAGATGCGATTATTACAATAGTTTTTTTCAATACATTTGATAGTTTTCCGGTGAAATATTGTATAGTTATTAATATAATTGAGTATTTGAGGATTATCTGTGAATTTTTCAATATACATAGTGATCTAATATTCTTAGAAGGAGCACATGTTCCTTTAGTAGAACATGATTTGTTATGTTTAGTTTTACGAGAGAGAAGAGGAAATGATGTATTGAAACACCTGATAATTTGATTGAGAAAATCAAAAAATTTAGAGTCATCATCTTCAAGGAGATCAATCAAAATTAGGACGGAAGATATATGGCCAATAGCTCAATTTCTACGATTTTTGCCAGTTAATTTGAAAATTATCGTCGAGTTTTCAATGAATATCTTCCAAAAAAAAGAAATGGAGACTTTAGTGTACACCATTATTTTGAGCCATTAATACTCTATATAGGGTGGTTCTAAGTAATGGTCAAAACTAAAATGATCTGACGCAACTTGCTTAAATTAAAATATTCATGATAAAAAAGATAGAGAGTAGCAGAATTGAAATACAAGAAATTTTTATTCACATTTCGCATTCTTTTTAGATCCTACCTTGTCTCAGGCTAGGTCTTGGAAGTGAGACATCAGTCTGGTAAAAAAATGCAGTAATTGTATTCAAGTTTTCTGAAGAAAGCAATGGAATTTATGATTGACAAAACGCCATCAATCGATCGCAGTAAAAACCACAGATACTTGGCTTCTGGCACATATGCTATAGCAAACAAAAGTATTTTGAACGAAACTCCTACCACTTTATTTGGAGAGCTAGAGGAAAAAGTACTCTTCCAAAGTAACCCCTTATAGACGAAGATTTATTTGAAAGCATTTTCAATATTTGATTGGAAAGCTTTAGAGAAAAAATTAATTTGAATCACAATAAATAATTTACGCCCCTAGCGGACATTCTACAAACTTGCGAATCATTTCCCTTGGCATTTTTTTTCACAATAATTTTTTTCGAAAGGTCGTAAAGTAATCGGTTTCCGAGATACAGTCGCTTACCCCGCTCATCTGGCCATCCAGTACCATTGAATCCAACAGGTGACGTCTCCCAGTGTTTTTCTGGAAATATAATTTCATTCTATGAGCGATTTCCACAATGTTTAATATAAAATTACATAAATTCCCTGAAGCGGATATTGAAAATGGATCAATATTTGATAAGAACACGTGCCCATTTAGAGTTTTGGAGGCGATATAAGGATTTGTTCAGCGTGGTTCAGCTGGCTAGACTATCAGAGGACGAAGTGCTAGTGAAATTCCACTGTGTATATGCCAATGAAAAAAAATCATGAAAATGTTGGAAAAACCTACAAAAATCAAAGAAAAATATCAAAAAATGGCGAAGAAATCCACAAAACGACAAAACGCAAAAATGTAAATATTTTTGGAGAAAAATTCTATAAAAATGTCAAAATAACAATAATGGATACTGGCATGTCTTATCACATTTCCAACAGCACGTATCTACCCGTCATTGTTTAGTGATTCCGCAAAAAATTTGTTGCATAACTTGCTATTTTGTAAACAAAACGTGTTAAGTAATTGGAAGCTAATTTTTCCAATATTTAGTTTTATTAACTCGTTATTTATTTTTTTGTAAAAAATAAGTATTAATAATAAAATTGAACCATCAATAATTATCAAAGTTAATATCTAGTTTAATTAACTTGTTTATTTTTTTTTAATATATTCATCAATATTAAAATTGAACTATCAATGATATTCAAAGTTAAAAGAAATTATTCTCACTATCACTCATTATTTTACACATGAATATAATTGAATCAATACAGAGTTTAAAAATAACTGACCGACATATCTCCACTGTGAAAAAAAATCCTGAAACTTTATTCCATCAAAGTATAGGCGTATAGTCTTGTCTATTCAAATTGAAAAAATATAAATATCTTAGATGATCATCGGCTAGAAAAAAAAAACAATAAAATGAAAATTAGCTTCTAACTCGAGAGAGAATTGATAAAATTGGAGATCAATTCAGCATTCAACCTAGCTTCAAATCTACCAATACGTAACCTAACAAAAACCTAAACCAAAAAATGAAAGACATTTTTCAAAATATTGCATGAATCATATATCCTCTGAATGTGACAAATTTCAGTCAGGTGAAACGTCTAGAGTCTAGCGTTTCTTAATCTTTTTCAGTCTGCGGATCCCTAGGAAACCAAGCACAGTTTCAAGGACTCCCTTAATAAAAAACACAGGAATAAATTTAGGACAATTTATTTTAGTACTGAAAAAAAAAATGCATTTTTATAAAAATTAAAAACACTTCATTAATGTGCTTTTTGCAACTAAATTAGTAATATTTGGGATGATGTTTTTACTTTTATAGTTTAATCTGTAATCTGTTTCTGTATTTGTTTTTGATGTATACAAAAGTAGAGATTGCCTTTTCACAAAGGTATGTAGATAAGAAAATTAAATGTTTCAGTACTTCTTCTGATATTTCTTTATAAACTTTTTTAAATTCACCCAAAAATTTCATAAAGAAGATTCTCTGAAATTACGTCTCAAAGCTGAATCATATGATATTTCTATTGATTGATTTTCCTGTACCGTTGTCAACGCGATGATATCTAAAACATCTGCGTTGAAAGGATCTGCTATCCAGTTTTTATTTCTGTTGGGCTCTGGAAAATGATCCCGAGAAGAAGACCTCAAACCGCGAAGATGTTCAATCATTTCGTGTTTCATTTGCGCTGGAAACATTTTCCCACCAGGGGATTCCAAAACCGCTACCAGTGTAGGAAAATAATTTTAGTTTTTTTTATTTTACGATTAGCTTTTTTATTATAGTTTCTATTTTATCTTCAATTTGGAAAATGTTGTTATCTTTTCCTTATAGCCCGCTGACGGCACTGAAGATATCAGTCAAATATGCTACCATTGTAAGCCATTCAAAGTTATTGAAATGAGCAGTGTGTTTATTGGCGCTGCCTTCAGAATTAAAAAAAAAACGTTCTGATCTCATTCCTCAGCTCGAAAACACGCGGCATTACTTTTCCACGAGACAACCAAAGCACTTCAGCATGCAATAACAACTGCTTGTGAATGCTTCCCATTTCTTTACAAAGCATACCAAATATACGGGAATAAAATTCACGACCTGAACTATGTCATCTAACACTAACATCTAACACATCAATCTCCCCAGCCATGCTGCCCTCACTTTCCCCTTCTCTGCCGCCTCAAACATATCAGTTTTAAAGGATAATTGGCTATCCTACTACACCCCTAGGTACTCCACAGACTCCTCCATACGAATTCTCCTTCCCTTCACCATCACCCCCACTTCCCTCGTCTTACTCCGTCCCTTCACTAGCAACCCCTGAGTCTTATCTTCCGCCGCTTCCAGTCCGCATGGCTCTATCTTCTTCACAATCTACCTACACATTATCGCTACCTTTCATTCTATCTCCGCCTCTCCCTTTGTTGTCCATACGAGACACACATCGTCCGCATATACCGTAATATCACATCTCTCTCCACATACTATCCCACAAACCTCATCAAACACACACTTCCAGAGCGTCGGTCCAAGAACCCTGGGGCACTCTAGCCGTCTCATACCTCATCTCTCTAGAGTCTACTATCACACGCCCCGTCAGGTAGTCCTCCACCAGGTTAACCAAGCCTCAGCAACGCGCTCAACACTGCCCGTTTGCTGACACTGTTGAACGCGTTCCCGACGTCGAAGAACACGAGTAGGGCCAATTTCTTGTTCCTCCAGCTGCCTTCCCCAGCCCTTTTCACCCTGCCCAGTGCCGAGATGCACGATTTTTCCTTCGTAAACCCGTGCTGGTTTACCCTAAAACCCTTATTCCTACCAACTTCCTCCTCAATCCTTATCATTTATTATCCCCTCCATCTGTCAACGCATACCTTACAGCAGGCTGATAGGCCAGATAATAGATGGATTCATCTTCACACGCGCCTAAAGTCCTGTTTGTGACGTTACTAGCTGCCACACATTTATCCCTTGGTATTTCATGAGTGAACATAAAGTTTTTCAATACTTTAAATATTTCTTCAACTGTAGTATGCGAAAAACAGAATAGAAAATCGTCAATTATGCCGTCGTTGTGCTCTTAACGAACAAATGTAAGCAAATTTGCGGTATTGCTATTGTATATGTGCTCTCATCTAACTGCAAAGCATAATAAAATTTGCTCGCTTTAGCATTCAAAATCTTCAACATTTCCTGACATGTTATGAATTCTATTCTTCATTATACTGTTGGATAACGATTGACCGGCCAATCAGATTTTTCTCCCAACATAGCGGAAACTATAATTTTAGCGCACGGTAGTATCAATTTTCTAGCATTGGTGTGAGACTTACCACTCTTCGCAACTAATAAGCATACTTGGTCGAATAGGAAAAAAATTTAAAAAAAAATTGATATTCTTGATAACGGTAGATGAAACGCTACCGAAACGTTTAAATGAAAAAGATTATGGTTTGACTTTCCAAAAAATAATACTCAATATACCACAAAGAACTCACAGAAGATGAATATATCGACCAATAATAATTACAGATCACTGTGAAACATGGGTGTTAACAGGACAACAAAAAAGTGAAATACGGAAAACAAAGATGAGAGATTTAGGACAAGTAAAAAGTGAAACAAATGTCTGAGAAAGGAGCTAGAAATACCTTATACTTCCTAAAACAAATACTGCGATGGTGATGGCATTAACATTTTCATAAAATAAAACTTTTAAATACCTTAAAAGTGATAAACTGGTGTATCACTTTATACAGCTCCATACTTCCAAGGTGCCAAGCAAGAAAGAAGATTGTATGATTTGATTGGAACGAGGTGAGTACAAATCCTTGGAGTAGACAGGATGGAAACAATGTAGAATGCGTTTGAAATTATATTCTGGATTATTCACCGATGTTATAATATTATAATTATTGGAAAAATTGCCTGTAGGTAGGTACTGGGATCATGGTTGAATCATTTATGAATAGGATTGGCCAATAAAAGACTTTCCCGGAGAAAGGTCCAATAATTTTTTTGAAGTTTTCGTTGACCTTTTTTACCAACTTACAATATATTTTGCCAACCGATTAAAACACATTTTCATATAAAATTGAAATAATGATATTACTTATTGTTTATTATTGTTTGATAACAATACCTATTTCTAGTAAGCGACATCTGTCGTGTACTGCTGAATTTTCTGAATTTTTTTAAATACATAATAAATACAATCATTCAGACGATAGACGCATGTTAAAAACTGAAAACAATATTTATTTGAATCATTGAATCATTTTGAACTTCAATAATTTTCCTATCAATAACTTCATCTTTGCCTTGAGTCTGCCAGTCTATAAATGTAAATAATATTTTATGGTCACTAAAATAAGTGAACACTTCGATCATTTTTAACTCCAAGTTGTTAAAAACTGTATTGAAATCACCAGATAAAATAACAGGCATTCGCGAATATATATCTTGGCTGCTCTGCCGAACTCAGTTTCACTTGCATCGTGTTTTCATAAGACCACACTTTCATTTTTTTACTTTTTAATTCGATTAACTATGAGGTGTGTTTACGGATTAATAGGATCTATATTGAAAGTTATTCATATAAAAATGTCACAATACAGCAATTGAAAAAAAATTAACACCGAGTCCAGGATTCGAACCCTATTTCTACAGTTCATAATTCTCGGCATCCAAACCTCCATACCGCTCGGCTACGAAGACATAATATATCATGTTGTATATAAACCGTATAATGTATGTCAAAACGCGACATGCGATAGATGGACGAAACATTTTGATGCGATGTAAAAAGCTTCACTTTCACAAAAATCATTGTCAAATATATAACTTGATGTTTGCTTGGGCAATAGTTGAAGGCCTCTCAAGAATTATGCCTGCATGAGACTTTTCTGAAGGGTGGTTCACCCCGATGCTTTTGCTGCACTAGGTATGTCAGACTATAAGAAGCTTTAGGGTGCCAATACCTTTTAAAATGAATGAATTTAAATGGGAGAAAACAACTTAGGTTAAAAAAATTGTAGAGTTTAAGTGAATATGTTGAATACCGTTTACCCGGATACATTACCCTACAGCTATCATAGCCGGGTAAATGAGATATTGAATTAAATATTCATTTGTTTCACTAAAAAGAAAGCCAAGGCATTGAATCTTCTTTTCTGCCATGTGAAACATATAATTTAGTCTCCAAATTCGTTCCAATTTCACGCAAAATCCAAATCATGAAATTCGCCCAATGCCATTGACAATTTTGATTGTTACTTTGATTTAAATTATTACTTGGAAAGTTGCATAGCAGCAAACTTTTTCTGACTAGGCAGTAACAATCCACCTTTTATGCCTTATCATTAAAAAGCCACTTTTAATGTTATTTGGAGAAAAAAAATAATTTAAAAACGTTAAATTTATTTTGCAAGGTAGGGAGCAGAGAGGAATAAGGCCTGTACTTTTCATTAAACATATTTCTTTCTGAAGGGTAGACGGAAAAGTTGACCTGGAGGTATCCCAGTGATGGGTCGTTAATTTATTTTTGGAGGTGTTCTTATAGGTATCCTTGGAGGTATTTTTGAAGGTATCTTGGAAGGTGTTCTTGAAGGAATCTTGGGAAAGTGTTCACCACAGCAGTTTAGTAATAGGGGAGAAAATATAAGAGAAAATAGAAAATTAAAAAAAGTCTGTCTTGCCCTAAAGACAGACGATAGTGCAAAGTAGCTTTGCTCGTGGCAGATAACAATTGTCTTATGATTAGGGCTGGGAAGCTCTACCTCGAGTAGACATGTTATAGACATGTTACAAATTAATTAATATTGGATAAAGCCTATGTTATTGTTTATACCATTTCTGGCGAAATGGTCACAAGACGCAAACATCATATTGGACAATTATTAATTTCAAATTGGAAATGAAGTCCAGCACAAAAAAATGTTTAACATTTTTCCGAATATGCTTCTTAAAATGTTTTATTATTGATGGGTCATAAATACCAGAAGAAGGATTCAATAGAATGCAAGAAAATATAATCCAATGTTTTTCGAATGAAACACAATGCTCATAATATTTAATTCGTTCAGTTGAATATAAATTACAATACTAATTATCTCTGATATAATGGTACTATTATTTCATTTGATTAACGTCTATTTTCATAAATGCCAGCAATCTGAATTTCATTTGATGTTATATGGCGATTGGGATTCGTATTAGTTGAGCGTTTAACATCAAAAAGTATAATACCACTGCTTCAAATACTATGTGTATGTATTTACATAATTAATCAATATTGGTTACACCAATTTTTGTATGAGCTGGGCACATAGTTTTTATCCACTGTTTGGATCTTCCAAGACAATTAGAACGTCTTGAATCTCAAGAATTTCCTGTTTATTTGAAATATCCGGTTCTGAAGTAAAACCAAAGACTATTCTGAGGAAATGACATTAAATGGTTGATTTTTATTGAAATGCGATAATTTGCTTACTAAAATTATTCGATAGAAATGCAAAACTGCCAACGATGCATGATTCCTCACTATTATTATTATTATTATTATAAGCTCTGACAAAGTGTTGACTGTCAATTGAAATGTGATTCTAGATAATATACATAATGTAGGTAATATACAGAGTGATTGCTTAGTGTGATAATAGACAATAGGTCTGTTATCATGAAAGAAATCATAAAAAGTGAATTATAGTAATTTTAGTGCATCATATAAATGACGTCACCAAAACCTTAAGACCCTTGTGGACGATTTAAATATTTGTTGAAGGTTTTCGATTTATCCCATCTAAAAATGCTCTCTTATTCATTGGTAGAATCTCGATTGTCCTATGGTATTTTAGCATGGGACGAAGCTGTATTTGAATAAACAACAAGTTCTGCAGAATTATTTGAGAAAAATATTATTTAAAAAAGAAGGAACCTACAATAATCTACAAGTACCATTGGACAAAGAAACTTCAAGTATTCAGCACCTTTTTTCTATAATTTTTCACCAGAAAATTTGTTAATTTGTTATTTTTGTTATTCAATAGTAGATAACTAATTTCCCAGTTTTTCACTTCACTTGTTGATGCGTTAAAAGACAGTATTACCAAATTGTTGATTTTTTTATATATTTTCGATACATATTTATTATACTGCTTCATTATTTTGTTAAATTCTGTTAAATTCAATTGTGTATTCGATAATATAGGAAATCAAGGAAAACTATATCTGATGATCTTTACAATTGTTACTTGAAAAGACAGTTTAATAGTGGAGAGCTCCCTTGATTTATCTGTTCATTGACGACTTCGTATTGTGGGTCTCTTGAGTGTCTTCTTATTTCTAATTCTTCTAGGAAATCTAGTTCTTGTTTCTCAATTATGAAGTACTTCTAGCGCTGAGTTAGGTGTTAATGAATGTTTGGTGTCAAGAATATATCTTGCGTAATGTGATTTATCTGGCTGCATTAATCTAAATGCTCGTGAGTGTCCATTGTGTCTAATTTAAAAATTTCGAATTGATTAACCAATACAGACAGCATTACATTCTAGACATTATTTAAGAAATATAAAATTACAAAACCATCACATATGCTGGTAATATTTCTAATAATATTTCAAAGATCATAATCTTCTTCAACAAATACAACAACTTCTTTTAAAACAGAAAACAATGTAAGTAAAAAATTGTTAGATGTAAAAACAAAAATATCCCCATTAAAATAGTTTGGGATATATAAACTTAAATGTCCAGAATGTAGTGCTGTCTAAATTGGTCCAACAATTTGAAATTAGACTCAATGAACAGTTACGAGCATACAGATTGAAACAGCCAGATAAATCACATTACACAAAACATCTACTTGACACCAAACATTCATTAACAAATTAATTTGTTTAAATCATCATTATTTAATTTTGAACTGACGTTCAAATTAAAATTAGTGACGCGCTTCGCTACACAGTAGCTTTTTTAAACTAGTAGTTCAAAATTAAATAATGAAGATTTAAACAAATTAATTTGTTTTATTTCATCAGTAGTATGGATCTTCATCAAGTGAAAGCCTCATCTATTCAATTCATTAACACCTAACTCAGAACTAGAAGTACTGCATATTTTTGATGAGAAATAAGAACTAGATTTCCTTGAAGAATTAGAAATTAGAGAGACCACAATATGAAGTTGTCAATGAACAGATAAATCTAGGGAGCTCTCCACTATTAAACTGTCTCCTTAAGTAACAATTGTAAAGATCAGCAGATATAGTTTTCCTTGGTTTCCTATATCATTGCACAGTTATACTGTTCTTAAATGCAAAAAAGATATCCAGGATATCCCCATGGGGCTAATAATTTCTGAGATTTGTATATTTGTGATATCATATTTTCTTCTGTATTCTATTCATATATATTAAGTCACTCACTATTTGGTCTAGACAAAATATTAAACACCGAGTAGGCATCACATAAAATGTCAGTCTAAGGATGATATGCAAATATCGAAACAATTATCAATAATTTTTTAGAATTTACATCAATTTTTTCAATAAATAGTGGAATTATTTAGAAACAGTTAGTTTCATTTAAAAAAGTATTATGAGTAGATTCCACAAAGTAAGGGTCCAAAGAGTATATTCATAATAAAGTACAGCCCTTTCGGTATTAAAACCATTGCACGTCACATCTATCATAACTGGACTATGTTGCCAAGTCCTTGAAATAGTATGAGAATCTAGTATATGTCAAATGAAGTTTATCAAATATTCTAGGTTAGGTTTAGTTATTGATGGTTATTGAGTGCAAACAAACTTCGACTTATTTCAGTTACATATAAAACTTTTATATGTATGTTAACAGTACAGCACTAACCCAGAAATTCTCATTTTAAAAACAATGGAATTATTTCTAGCACTGAAAAGGTATGTATGGAATAGTTATCACTTTTATTTGTATGTTTATACCACACCCTTAATTAGTTAGAAATTATGTATATATAGTATCAAGGAAAAATATTATCTAATATAATTTTTAGGTTACAATAGCAATTATCTACATGTTGGCTTCTAGAATGTTGTCACTACAATATAAAAGATGATAAATAAAAAAGTTCTGATAACCTGGATCTCTTTTTTGAGGTAGTCAATTTTGTTTCATATTTTGGTGAAATAAATCTTAAAAATATTTTAGAATAGAAAAGCCGGGATGTGAAGCTTTAGTGTGTAGGTCATTCTCAACAAGGAAAATCATCCTGAGATATATGATCATTGATCATAGTAAAAGAAAATTGTGCAGCAAGCATCACCACAGCTCAGAAAAGGAGAGCAAATCCATTCTATTCTCCGAATGAAGGCATATGCGAATGATTGACTAAATTGTAGCACTGAAATCAATACATATTATAATTATCAGTATCATGGTGACTTATTTATCACTTCATCATCTTCTAATAAATCCAAATTTATATTTACCATTTTGTTTTAGCTCACCAACATCTACCGCAGCTGAAAGTATTGCTAATAAAACGATTGATCAAATGAGACCTTTAAATTCAATTAAAACTATTAAATTAATTATTTGTTGTTTTTATAAAACTTTGTGATATACACTGAATTTACTGTTTGGACCCTTACTTTGTGGAATCTACTCATATTAAGGTAAATGTGTATATCACAAAAATGTTACAAATGGAACTAACTGTTTCTAATTAATTCCACTATTTAATGAAAAAATTATGAAAATTATGAAAGGATATTGATAATTATTTCTATATTCATATCGAAATATATCGAAATATTCATATCGAAATACATCGAAATAATTATCAATATCCTTTCATAATTTTCATAATTTTTTCATTAAATAGTGGAATTAATTAGAAACAGTAGTTTCATTTATAACATTTTTGTGATATACACATTTACCTTAAGAAAATGCTGCCTGAATTACTTATTTTGAATATCATGATTAAAATGAAATAATAAATAATGCCACCCCAATTCTTATGGAATTGTTTTATTAAAAAGAAACATCGCAAATGTATAAATTAGTTACACTGGAAAGATTGTAATACTATTTTTTTGAATAAGGTAGAACAATAATTGTCAAATAGAAATCTTTCAAAATTCTAAAGATCACAGACAAACCAATTCTAACCCGAAACTTCTAGAATGCATCTATGGGCTTGCTTGGCAGTACCCTGTATTAACTCAATAGGATTTTCAAAAATATGATTGGTAATACTTTGTGACTATACAGTTCTATCAAGTCCACAATGTGTTTTGTTGGGGGTTTGTTTCTGAAAAACCATTTATTGAAAGAGTATTATTCAAATAAACATTCAATTCTTTTCAAATATTATTTTTGTAAAAATAAAAGTGAAACAACATTTATTGACTATAAAGTACCTATAATTTGAAGTAAGAATTTTAAATGTATTGAACTAGTTGTGTAGCCTTCTGAATTCTAACATATAATTTGCTATATAACTGCTCAAATACAGCTAGTACTAACTAGGCTACAATATAAATAAGCTTAGCTTCAACATTTGTCAATCAAATACTATATTGTGTTGCATTAACCTAGTATTATCGAAAAGCATTGTCCATAATTTATTGAAGGATTTAAGACCATAGGATATGCAGATGACCTGGTAATTATATCCCAAGGTAAATACAACAGTACAACCAGAGACAGACTCCAGATGGCTTTAAATGTACTACCAGGCTGGACTGTAGCAGAAGGGCTACGCATAATTCCCTCAAAAACACAGATAATTGCGTTTACCAGAAGGAAAATGGAAGGACTTGGCCCTCTGACGCTTCAAGGTGAACCAATACGATTGTCGGATGAAGTAAAATATCTTGGGGTAATCCTAGACCCAGGTTTAACTTGGAACCGACACCTTCAGCACGTGATCAAGAAGGCAGAGGTAACCTTCATGGTTTCCAGACGCACTTACGGCACTAAATGGGGACTTAGACCAAGCATGGTACACTGGTTGTACAAAATGGTTGTCATCCCCAGGATTACATATGCATCTCTGGTCTGGTGGCCAAAGCTCAGACAAACCTATGCAATGCTAAAACTAAGCAAGGTCCAAAGACTTGCACGCATTGGCATTACAGGGGCAATGAGGACTACTCCTACAGCGGCGCTGGAGACAATGCTGGACCTTCCTCCGCTACATTGTGTCATAATGTGCGAAGCAAGGGCAGCTCTAACCCGACTGGAGAAAGCATCAGACCATGACGTGGCACATGGGAGAGGACACACAGAAATAAGGCATGTGAATGACGACATCTTTAAAATGCCAACAGATCACATGACCACCAGATATATCTTTCGCAAGAACTTCGAGATTGTCATCAAAGATCGAAAGGAGCTTGAGGAAGAGAACGCACCACCACTCAGTAGAGCAAATGAACTGATCGGGTACACAGACGGAGCAAAGAATGAGCTCGGCACCGGAGCAGGCATATACAGAAAGTCGAGCAAATATGAAGGAATCGTCCCGCTTGGAAAATACGCCTCGGTATTTCAAGCAGAGGTCTATGCAATACTTGCATGTGCAAGGGCAAATAACATGAGAGCCTACTACATCAGACAGATCAGGATCTACAGTAACAGTCAAGCTGCCCTTAATGCACGTCATAGCTCTAAGGTAACATCCTGGCTGGTATGGGAATGCGGCGAAGAACTTAGAAGACTGGCGACTCGGAACAGTGTAACACTGGAGTGGGTCCCAGGTCACAAAGGAATCGCTGGCAATGAAAAAGCTGACGAACTCGCAAGAGCAGGATCGTCAACCCTGATGAACGGACCCGAACCAGCTGGGGCATTCCCAGATGCACGACTAGGTCATGGTTAAAAGGGTGGGTAAAAGAACAACACAATAAACACTGGAAGAGTACGCCCAGGCAAATACATGGAAAGAAATTCATAAAAGAGCCATCAGAAAAAGTAGCGAAAGAACTGCTCCCAATGAGCAGGAACAAACTGCGCACCATAACAGGGCTACTTACGGGACACTTTCCCACAAAGGAGCACCTGAACGAAAGAGGGCTGTATAACGGAGACCTCACATGCAGAAGATGCAAAAAGGATACCGAAACAGCTCTGCATATACTATGCAACTGTGAGACGCTGGGCCACAGGAGGCAGAAACTGTATGGTAGACCCTAAAATGACTCCAGAAGACGTCTACAACCAACCAGCAAAGAACCTGTATGAGCTAATACAGGGAACGGATTGGCTGAATAGGCTGTAGTCAGAATACTAGGAGTATCCACAATAAGCCCAGGAGGCTGAGGTGGTGCCGGCGTAGGGACGGCTCCTTATAAAAAAAATAAAAAATTATTGAAGGTTCAGAAAGATTCAATAGCAATTGGTTTTCAAACCACTTAAAAACATGTTCTTCATTCATTTTTCCATGATAATCACTCAACTGAGATTCTAATAAAAATATACTCTCTGCTCCATCAATACAACCATCTTCATTCTCAGCATGAAATACCAAATATCTAGAATAAAAACAATTTCGCATATTAAAATTTTACATACCTACATTATTGTAACATACTTACCTTTTGACATGAACGCAGCCTACTGCAGCATTTTGGAAAATTCAGGATTCATTAATAAAAACAAGTTTATACAGTGGTTTATTTTTCTTGAAAAGTCCATGAGTCCTCAGTGTGGATGTGTATCATATTTTAGTAAATTGCTCAGGAACATTCTACATTGAATAATTATTGTTCTTTTTCAATTGCTGCAGTAACATTCCTATTGTGACATGATTATCTGTGAATAAATGTCCATTATTATGAATTTAACAGAATATAATAAATGCAGTTGAATAGGTATAATGTATAATATTAAACTTATACTCACTTGCTTCATACACGCTGTAAATAGTATCAGGTGTAAATGCATTAACTATTGCAGTATTATTAAGTTTAATTCATACGTTTTTTGGGATGTGACTTTAACTTTAATAACTCATTACTGCTTGTGAAAAATTACTCACAGTTCTTTTCAGTGTTTTAATAACTCGTAGATAAAATAATCGAAACATTGAACGAGCATAACATAACATTTTCACAACATAACCCCAAAAATGTCGAGACATCAACCTTTATGTTCTAAGACGTCAACTGAATCAAATAAACCATTTTAATCGCGGCAACAGCGCGCATTTTTGCCAACATATATACTTTTTAGTACGACTGTCGTTAGTTTGAGTTTAATATTTAATCAACCTACGAGTTATATTTGATATGAAATTAATTACGAAACCTTTCTTCGAGCATATATTTATATTTTTTGATAACATAGTCCAGACGATTTAGAGTTTAGCGCGATAATCGCTGGTATCAGCTTGAAACTTTGTATAAAGGTTGCAAAAAATACGTACAATAAAATAGTACTAACCCGCAAATGCAAAACCTTGCACGACATTGTTTAAATGACCATATTGTGCTATTTTCTAGTAGAATTACTCGTTCATTCGTGAATATCTTTTTTGCTCTTGATTATGAAGGGAAAATGTTAAATACTTTTTTTTGTTTTCTAAAAACGAACAATATGAAACCAACCGCGTCGAAAAATATTGATTAGATCAAAAGTTATTGATGATTAAGTTTACATAAACATTAGTTTGATTAAACAATATTAGATTATTTTGTTAACAATGACAATATCCTGTAATTGTGCTTAATTACAGTACTCCGTCAACAGATCACGTGTGCCAAACCCGCAATCGGTAAGTTGAATAGTTAATGAGTTATAGCGTTATAAACAAATTGACGTAGCATTTTTTTACAATAAACCTGTACCACTTTGTCACTTTCCCTGCATGACGCTGATTTTTTCTAAGGTAGATTACGTACGGTGTAATCGAGCGGCGTCGTTATTTTTTCAAAAATTGCAATTGCACGGCCAAGGTAGGGTTTTTCTACAAATAACATAACAAAAAATGTATACTTTGTTTGACGCACACGCATCTACTCAGGTTTCAATATTTCCAGATTTTCGACAACGGGAATAGATTTCTCTCGTCGCGAGGTATGAAATTAAAAAAAAATCATCCAAATATCTTTATTGGAGCCCAAGAAAAGTCGACTTTAAGTAGCACCGTTCAATTTGAATGGCTGCGTCAAGATTTTCAGCGAGTCGGCCGAGCAGCTTGACGCAGCCATTCAAATTGAACGGTGCTACTTTTAAAGTCGACTTTTCTTGGGATCCAATAAAGATATTTGGATGATTTTTTTTTAATTTCATACCTCGCGACGAGAGAAATCTATTCCCGTTGTCGAAAATCTGGAAATATTGAAACCTGAGTAGAAAAACCCTACCTTGGCCGTGCAATTGCAATTTTTGAAAAAATAACGACGCCGCTCGATTACACCGTACGTAATCTACCTTAGAAAAAATCAGCGTCATGCAGGGAAAGTGACAAAGTGGTACAGGTTTATTGTAAAAAAATGCTACGTCAATTTGTTTATAACGCTATAACTCATTGACTATTCAACTTACCGATTGCGGGTTTGGCACACGTGATCTGTTGACGGAGTACAGTAATTAAGCACAATTACAGGATATTGTCATTGTTAACAAAATAATCTAATATTGTCTAATCAAACTAATGTTTATGTAAACTTAATCATCAATAACTTTTGATCTAATCAATATTTTTCGACGCGGTTGGTTTCATTTTGTTCGTTTTTAGAAGACAAAAAAAAAGTATTAAACATTTTTCCTTCATAATCAAGAGCAAAAAAGATATTCACGAATGAACGAGTAATTCTACTAGAAAATAGCACAATATGGTCATTTAAACAATGTCGTGCAAGGTTTTGCATTTGCGGGTTAGTACTATTTTTTTGTACGTATTTTTTGCAACCTTTATACAAAGTTTCAAGCTGATACCAGCGATTATCGCAAAAAGGCGATTTTTGGTGTATTATGCCTGGACTAAACATGCGACCTACACATTTTAATAATTATTGAGTTCAGAAAGGCTAAACATAGTGATTGACAGCAGCAAATGAATGACATAATATAAACGAACGTCTCTTTTTCGATGCTTTGATGACGTGCAACGGTTTTAATACTGAACGGGCTATATATTGTATATTACGATTACCTACATAAAATATAAATGATACCACGAACAGCCACTGGCTTTGTGGTACTCTGGTTTATTAGTTATTATACTGTAAAACTATATTGAAAATTATTTTAAATTACAATCTGTATTATTATCATGTAGGCATCTTTAAGCTTCATATTTCAGAATTGGTTACAATGTTACAGGATGTGCCAGATCTAAGTTGTGTTTTTTTAAATGAAACAACCCATATTTTACTTTATAACTTAAATCTGCTTCACTTTCCCATTGCAGCAATACAAAGTTGTAATCTCTTATATAGGGTATTTCAAACGTTTCGAGACGTTCTACAAAACGTACAGCTCGCATATTTTCGAAATAATAACTCTTACAATAAAAATTCTGTAAACTCGACTTGCTATCAATCAAGATGACAACCAAGAAATGTCAAATTAGGTATTTCCTATCTCTCTTAGGTATTACTTAGCGCGTGGTAAAACGTAAATTGCATTTATGAATTACCTAACTTTAGGAAATGGTAGGTGAAATCGGGAATAAGTCCTAAAATTTCCACCGACAAAATTTTAAATGGAACTGTAATTAAAAAGTTAATTAGCGGCTGCTAGACTTTGCTTAACCATCCTTTGCCGTTAAGTCATAATCGGTGACGTATTCTGCTGTTTTACGTTTGTCTTATATTGGTTGAATGTTATTTTACACTCAACCTTAAAATTATAATCAATGACATATTATGTTAAGGATTGTTTTCAATGATGCACGTTAAGGTGTGTTTGTATGAATAAATTGGTAATGCCAAAAATTGTATTTTGCTTTATGGCAAAAGCGGCATTCCAGCATCTCTTTCTCTTTAAAAGTAATTAATCAACTTCAAAATCAAACTTACCTTTTTCTCATTATACCGGGAAGGCATTTTGACAATGAAAAATTAATTGAAGAACGCGAAAATGACCAAAAATACTGAAAAAAACAAAATATGACAACTGAACTGTCAAAAGTAACAAATAAAATGTACGTCGACATTAGTCAAGAAATACGTTAATTACGTCATAATTCCGTATAATCTATTTTATGAATGAGAGATCAGTTGGACAATGTATGACGTAAAGGCAAGGGGTGGTCAAACAAAGTATACCTTCAAACCTGTTGGCTAGTGTCCTTGCAAGTATCCTAGTAAGTTGGAGAGTTCTCTGAATGTGAAAAATAATTATAGATATGATTTCAAGCCAACGCACGCCAAAACAATAATTCATAGTTAAATGATTTTTTTATATAAATATCTATATTTCCACTACGCAACATTTTGTCTGATATTATTATTATTTTTGAATTTCAGTCAATCGAATCTAAGTTCAAGGACCCTAGGGCACTAGCTATTATAGCAAAATGTACCGAAGAAAAAGGTATTGAAGTTCAAGCGTTTTTGGATGCTCTCAAGACGAATGAAGATGATGCAAAAATGAAAGATTATAGTTTCTGCATATATACGAGCTCTGGATGTATGGAAAACGATGGTAAACTCAATCTTAAAGTCATAAGAGAATATTTTGAAATATTTTTCATGGAAAAAACAGATTTGATAATGAATACATGTATAAAAATGAAAAAAAGTCCCATGGAAACTTCTTATGGCATTTGCAAATGCTTATCAAATTTACATTTATTTAACAAATGAAGTCGTCAATAGAAAGAAAGGACAATTTGCTGGGATAATTGGAAAATAGTTCTTATAAATTTTCTTCAGTTCCAATAAATTATTAAATTAATTCCTAGTTTTTTTTCCAATTCTTAGAATTTTTCCATTTTTATTCCCACTGTTATTCGCCATAAACTGATACTATGGAAACGAAACCAAAGCTCTTAAGTCTAGATATCAACTGACTGGTATTTATAGATACCACAATAATCATCATTTTTCCATATTCACAATCACTGATTCACTTAGTCAGTTTTTATGTATGAATAAGTAGAATTTCTCTCAACAAAGCTCGTATACAGGGTGTTCCAACTATAACTTGACCCCCAGAAACTCAGAAACCAAGAGCTTTTTCAAGATTAAAAAAAAAACGTCAAATTTTACACGAAGGTGGACGAATTTTTATATAAAATCTGAACCCAAAAAATGCAGCCCCGCATCAAATTAATTTTTTTCTCAAATAGCAAGTGTAGTCGAGTGACACATCATGTGAAAGGTAATTTATTTCTCTACATTGTAATTTTTTTTTCAATTTATATAATAACTTTGAAGATGTTGTGGAATCAACTAATTCACTTGTTGAATATCAGTAACAACACATAAAACTGGAAATTTCACCAAATCAACGAATTAAATGTTAGAAATGAACTCTGCTGACCTCCTTCCATACAATGATACAATCTATTTTTCTTACATTGGCGAATACCTGTCGCAACTTTCCAAATGGCGTATATTTTTATTTTAGGTGTCCCCCAAAAAAGAAATCCAAGGGCAAGGAATCCGGTGATCTGGCCAGTCACTCTATTGGGTCCCTTCTGCCAATCCAACGGGTGTGGAATGTGGGGGTGCCCCGACCTGTTGGAAAGTTAGTCGGTCCTCTAAAAGATTATTATCATGTTGTAATGTGTCAGTAATCATTGGGTCATTAACGTCTTCAACGGATAAAAAATTGAGATTTCCATCAATAAATAATGATCCAATAATGTGATTCCCTGAAATGCCAACCTATGCATTCAATTTCTGAGGAGTTTGTGAATGTGTCTCTATAAATAAATGAGCATAACTCCCCGCTCCACGACAGTTATATCTATACACTCGTCGGAGAAACGATGCTCGAGATAGTTGTCGATAGACTGTCGATTGTTCATTTACAAATTACCTGATACCGCCATTTCAATTGCTTTCGCACTGGACGTTCTACTTCGTGCTTTTTGTTTTTAACATTCAAACTTATCTATCAACTGCTTAATGTATTGGTGACTTACGTTTATTTCCGCTTGGTTGGTATTTGAACCTTCTTGCCGTAGCTTCAACCAACTGATAATTTCCATATTATAGCTCAACGATTTCTCTTCTTACCATTTTCGTGAGCGTTGACAATAATTATTCTGTCTGATTAATCAGTCGTTAACAATTCTCAAATCAAAGGTTACTTACTTTATACTGGCACTCAAGAAGAAGAGGTTTCCAGCATTTGATTCGTAAGTTTGGTGAATTTTTTTAGTTCATTGTGCAAGATATGAGAGAACTGTCAATTGTCTCTCATCAGTTTCTGGCTCATTCCTTATTCCTGATACTTTCGAATGTGATATTATTATTGTTCATTCCATACATATTTAAACCACAACATACAAATGTACCTATTTTTATTACCGATTTTGTCCATTGTCAAGGCATGTCGTATTTATTATAAGAAGATGAAATGACGGAAATTATAATGTTGGCCAGAATTGAATCTACAAAAAAAATCGAAACAAAAGGCCATTCGGAATAAAAATTATGGAATCAAGTGAAAATTTCAATTAGAAAGAGTAGGTATTCATCACATTTTTCATTTCTTTTTCTTTTGTGATACTGTGATAAGTTTGAGACATTCATAAAAAATGAAAATGAAGATTTTCAATTGTTGATATTCATATATTCTTCCTTCCTTTAACTGCATAATAGAATAGTTTACATATTTCAGCAATCATGACCAACCGAATGATTGATGACCAATTGAAAAGGATAATACCATTCATCTGTTTTGACCAAATTGTGTAGTGCACTGTTGAACCAATGAGGGGGTTACCTCAGTCGGTTGTTTCTAAAAACTCAACCGACCTCAATTGACGATTGACATATAATAAATCAAACCTGTCATGATATTACTAAAGCAACATTTGGTAACATTTGTTACGGTTCACCCTGAAATATAAGCGATACTTTAGATAGTCAATAAACAACTGTGGCTTGGATGCATAAATGATTTAATTGTTACTTTAATATAATATCATATTAGAAATTATTTACATTATGAATGGGTTCATTATTGTTGACACTGGATAACTGGTTCTTATGTTAACCTTGGGTCTCTTAGTCTTTGACAAAAGCTAAAGGTGTCTTGATTCTTCAAGCATTCAGCTAACCTCTGACCTCGACCCCTTCTTCAAAAGGTAAAAGACCTCTGTCGACCTTTCAAGGCCGTGGAGAGAGGGTATTAACTTTTGACCTCCTCCATTTTGTTTTGGTTATTTCCTGTGTTCACATGGTTGGTAAACTTTCGCATACTGCGGTTTTTGTGAACCAGGAAAACTAACAATAATCAGGATTTTCCTGTACAATCCAGTTGTAAGGATTCATAGGTTTATGGATATAACTCCTGATGAAATAAAACTCACCTAAAGGTCGCATGCCATCAAGGGTAAGTAATACCTTTTTTATGAGACTGGCGTAATTACCAGCAGTGTCTTTGAACTCTATTTTCTTTTCAGACCTTCTTTTTCTTCTTAATCTTCTTGTACATATTCTACTATCTATCATCTGTATATACTTTTACTTCGTCTGTATCGGCAGTTCGAGAAGGAAAGAGGAAGAGGGAACACACAAGTAAGACCTTTCCAAACTATCATAAACTTCTTACCTGTTAACTAGTGGTGAGAGTAGTGTGTATTTGAGTTCGGGAGTTGCCCCTTTGACTATCTTTCCAAAATATTGTACATATTTATTAGCCGATTAACGTCTACTTAGAATATCAAATATAATTCTTCCTATCCTCAATGATATGAGTAATATTTTAATGCTTAAAATAGATATTAAGTAGTAGTTAAAGTAATGTAACTAGTTAGTAACCTATCAACTAGGTATTAGGTAACAATAATTTAGTTAAACTTTATATTTACCAGGAAGTCCATGTAATCCCTGAAGTATACTTTGGAGGAAGCTTTCTTTAAATTCTAAATATGTAGTATACTCCATTTCAGATCACTTTTTGTGAAAAGGCAAGCCAAGCGCTGTCATTTGCCATTGTCGAAAATATAGAATTTTTACGCCTACGGAGTAGTTCGATTGTCCTTTCAACCATAGAGTAAGACACCTTTCCGACCATATACTAGCCCACCAGTAGAGGTGAAATATTTTACCCACCCACTCTACGCGAACGAGAAGTCGGGAATATTTTACACCACACTCCAGTTCCTTGTAGGGTATAGTTACCCTATATCCACCCTCCTTTAACCCTGTTTGGAAAAAGAAGGTTAAACACATTCGTATGGAGTTCGAAAATAGGGCATGCTCTTCTTTACAAAACAATGAAAACCATTTCGTAAATGTATTCAATTAATCAAGTTTTTTTAGTTCAACATTAAACATTATTTCATTTAATTTTCGAATTATTATTTTCTGCTTTATTGTTACATCCTGCATAATTGTTACTCATAGCGTTGGGAATGATTTATCGCGGGCTTTCCATTTCATTTTCGAGTAGCCCAAATCGTAAAGTCAAAATATACCATATAATACCTCTAGAAAAAAGTTAGATATGAAATATTATTGTATTCGAATCTAGGACTATTCACCGCGAAGCAATTCACCGACTGCAATTGACCAACTAGCAATTCACCGCACCTGCAGTTCACCGCATCGACAATTCACCGAAAAATGGAAAATACCTCGACAAAACACTTTTCAGGTGGGATTCTAAGACTTCATAGGCTGGTTTTGTCAACGGATAGTGTGTAATTCCCAATTTTTGTGCCTAATGCGTAATGTGTAATTCATAATCACTAATGCAGAACAGAAAAATGGTGTTTATACAATGCGTAATTTTACAAAATAGTATGTTTGTCATATTTATACAAATGAATGAAATCATACATAAAATGTTTGTTTTTAAAATAGTTTTTTTACACTTACCACTTCCTTTCACTACATGTGCATGCATACATGTTTCCATGCATTTTCAGTTTTTAAAATGTCTTCATGGTCTTCATTTTTCGTATTCCAAATACATGGAAAGCTTTCAATTTGCTCAATTAGCAACCATTCCTCAATTTTTTATATTGATTGACAAAAATAATAAAATTTCAATATAACGTGGTTCACCTTTGAAATGATCATAAATCTTAAATATTTTGAGGCCATGCTGATCTTAACCATGGAAATGAAGAAGAAAAATGGCCAAGCGAAGTTCTTTTTAATGCATAAATTGAAAATTGCGAACAGTCGCACTATTCTTTGACTAAACCAGCCTTACATTTGCGGTTGTGAATATTATGGTTTAATGTGATAATTATTACGTTTTAAAGCAGATCATTGGTTAATTTATCGATAAGGGCAAGGAAAATTATTCAAAAAGGTATACAGTGTTGAAAAAGTAGCGGCATAATAATTCTTTGTACATATATGCCTGTATAATGTTTACTGTGCACAATATCTTAGTCTATTTTTAAAATATATATTTTAATTGAATGTGCAACTGCAACTGGTTAATTTATTTTCCACTTATAATTTATCATTTCTCGGTGAATTGCAGGTGCGGTGAATTTCTAGTCGGCGAACTGCAGTCGGTAAATAGCAGTGGGTGAATTGCTTTGCGGTGAATGGTCCGAAACCTATTGTATTCGTAGTATTTTATCCTTTTTTTAGTACGTTCTAATTCTCCTGTCAATGTCATAGCCCACTTAGCAATAAGTAATATCATAATTTCAATTTTATTTTAATGAGAATTTTAATTGGTTTGTTTTTATTTTGATTTTATTCCACTTGCTCTGGTTTTCCATATTGATTTTGATTTTCACTGAAATGCTGCGATGAAAATCTGAGCTCAATAATATATATTTTCCACAGTCTGTTTACATAAGTTGGCAACATATGGGAAACTTTTTTATCATCGATTCTACGAAGAAAGCCATATAACCATAAATTTTGCCGTGTCATTAGGGGAACGTCGTCCATTGGATCAGGACCAGGTTACTCTACTGATCCCAGTGGTTGATTGCCGTTTACACCTAACCACACATGCATGCTAAATATTTGGTGATGCTTTGTTTCTTTTATGGCGTACGAATGAGGCCAAATTAAAATAATCCTCATAAATCCAAATACAAAACACAAAAAACCTGTCTAGTTATGATCAGAAAAACTATGAAAGATCTAAACGGAATTCTGAGTAGTATTCGCCTTCCTCTCTATAAACACCTGTTACAGAGAAACCTCGTTATTAACTAGAATTACCTAAATACTTCAATCCCTCTACATATTAAAAGACATCGCTCAGATCACAACAGCTAGCATAGCAAAATCAAATATATATTGTAATGATTTTAATTTTGTGCCTTTTGTTATTATGGCAGTTTGTAATGAATTTATATTTTGTCTTTATTTTTATTTTTAATTTCTTTATTTATTTTATTTTATATATTTTTTGGGCACCAAATTGTTTTTTAAAAAACAATTAATAATTAATTATAAGATACCTTTAATTACTTTTATTGTTTATTTCTTACCTTCCTTGTATCTATATGAGATTTTTTTAACCTCAGGGTCGAATAGTTCAAATCTGACAAAGCTGCATTCAAACTTTTATTAGGAAATAAAATATCTATGATATGAAACAATAATAATTTAGTTTTATTTCAAAAAAATAATGAAACCTTCCTTCAATAAATTTTAATCACAAATACCTCCAGTTATTTAAATTGGAAATTTAATTAATATCATATACTTTAAAAAAATATAAAATCTTTTTTTTATACCCCTCGTAAACCATATAATTCTCATGTCATGCTGCCTTCAGATAATTTGCAAATACCTCTGTTAGAGGGCGGTTATGAAATTTCTGAATCAGATGGATGCCAGTTGTTCTCAAAACTGTATGGCTTATTTTAATAGTTTTATGTATTCTAATTATTTGATTATTAATATTATGTAAGTATTATACTGTTTTATTTACTATTACTTTTAAAGTTCAAACTATAATATCTTTTATATGTAAGAAATTTCGTAGTTGTTATAACTGAATGTAACTAACCTCAAAAATTATTATTCTTTATAGCATATATTTTACTAAACAAAACTAACTATTTGTACCTTCTAAATCTTCTTATTGAATTGAACTTCACCACGTTCAATTTCTTTATTTTTCTCTGTTTTCAGGAAATGCAAGATAAAAACAAATTTCTTACCAATTCGTTGTTGCAATTTATGATATTTATCAGTATTGCTGAGCTGTTTACAGATTGTTGTGTCTAGGTTGAATAACAATTACTATTAAAATTTTGATTTATAAACTTCTCATCAATTACCAGTTACTTATATGGGATATTTATAATGGATAAATTTTACCAGTTGTTATCTTCGGTTCATCAAAATTGGTCTTTATCTTCAGTATTTATTATTTTAATTTTACTATATAACTGTGTTTTTGTTTCAATTATATTTCTTCTTTAATTTAAACTATTCAAATACTTTTCTTTACCATTAATTGTTAATTATTTTCCACAATTTATATTATTTTCAATTTTTAAATTCAATTCGATTTCCTTCTCAAAAATCTTTTTTTAAATTGTTGATTCTCTCCCCCGTCAATTCTTTTTATATCTATCAAATTGAAGTTTATTTTCATAACCTTCAAAAAAATTTTATTCCTATAAATAGTTTTTTTGACTTGTCAAATAATTTCTCAATATCACCTCTTTTACAAATTTTGAAATTTTAAAATACTATAAATATGTTATCATAATGTTTTAGTAATTTCTTTCTACTTTTTAATCCATGTTACCTTTCATTCCACCTCTTACAAGTTATCTGATTGCCTTTACATATATTTTTATACATCTAAAAAAAAACTTCACTTTTAATACTACATTTCATTTTATATTCCTGATATTTGTTATTATTTATACATATTTATGTTCAATCATGATTTACTTTACTAAAATATACTGTCTGGGATTTCCATTAACTTTTAATCTGCTTCTAAATATTATGTTTTTTGGATTGTTTTAAGATATTGGTTTATTTAAGAATTCATACATTTTTTTATTATTTTTCATCATAATTGGTTACTTGATTTCCCATTAGTATATTTTATTGATATTTATTTCTTACATATATTTTTATTGTTTACAATTTAAGACCAATTCACTCTTTACTATTATCATAGCTTGAACTTCTTTACTCTTTTGGAATTATTATTTTATTTAATATTTTGTGTTTATGTTTTGAAATGTATTTAAATATTCTGAATATTTAATTTCAGTTCAATATATATATACATAAATAACATTTCTCATAAAATAGACACATCTGTTATTTGCTCAATCTGTAGTTTCTTGAAACCGGAAACTCTCTATTGCTAGTCTGTCCAATGTATAAGAACCTCAGAAACAAATTGATTAGACCTGGAGTGCGTTTAGGCAACCTAGACTCATTTCTATCATCTACACTGTATCGTTTCATAAGTGAGGCAATGAAAATAATACCGTTTATAATAATTAACGAATGAACGACAAGGAAGTTGGTACAGTTTCCACTTGTCATTATATTTATATAGTTTTATTGAAAAAACACTTTTGTACATTAGCCCGTCCCCCTTGTTGATGACAAAATATCTACGAATGAATGTTAAATGAATTATAAATATTATTAATTATCAAAATAATGTTTTTGAGAGGAAATTGAGATCTTGGTTGTTTTTGTCCAGTAACCAGTTTGCAAAAACTACTCGAGCATTAAAATCACCATCCATCATCGCATGAACTTTTTTAAAGTGGAACGGCTAGAGATTTTCCCCATGAATTGTTTCGCGTATTTCGTTTGGCGTCAAGAGCGTTACAGTGCATCTCACCATAGATTGAATGCATACCAGCATTTTCTTCACATGAATAATGAGCCATTTTGATTGAAAGTTATAATTCACTTCACGTTTTTCACGCAACAACAATAACTCTTTAACTTCAAAGCAATTTGACGTAATGTCAATTCTTGTTAATTTGTCAAAGCTAGCTAGATATTGTGAATATCGTTTAGTAGTCATGTATTATTTACCATAAAAAGACGATGACGCCATTTTTAGTTAGGTACTTTCTTGCTTATCAGAATAAATATAAATTAACCAGCCGTAAATACAATTTATACTTAATGGCGAGGTCAATTTATGGCTTAAGAGTTGGCAAAACCTCGAGACATTGTCACATCAATTCGAAAAATTCAGCAGTTTTGACACAATTGAGGTTAGGTTTAGCATGTCATTTATTATTTATTGACATCGATCATCGTCTTAGTATTTACAAGTTTTTCTGGTGCTCCTAAACATTGTTTCTTCAATATTGAAAATATATAGTCATTTCCATAACTAATTAATCAGACAAATCCGCAGTGTGTAGTTGAATGCATTAAAATGCCCAAGCAGTAGAGAAGTAAATGCCAAAAGATGGTCACATATTTGTACATGGGTAATACCATTTACTTCAATTTTATTATTTATCAATGCCAACTGTATTGATACAGAATAAGTCAAAACCAAGTTAGAAAATTGGTTTTATCAGCTTTAAAAAATTACACTTATTAAGAACAATGTTAAACATAAAAGCAACAGATTGTTGATCTGTAATGAGTGAGAACGGTTTGCCAATTGAGTAATAACGCCATTTTCTTAAAGATTCTACAATCGCAGAAGCTTCTTTTTCAATAGAAGAATGACGCTTTTCAGAATTCGTTAATGAACGTGAAATAAACGCCACTGGTCGTGATAAAGGAGCTAATATGGAATGCTCCGATTAATCTGTTTCTATCGTGAATATTTCTTCAGTATCAATGACTGTTAGGGTCGACTAAGCTATATCCAAGCCAAAATAGACTCTTGCGAGTCGCAGTGGAGGGCCTTATAGACCCACTCATCATACACCTAGCTATATCCAATTTAAGTGCTTCAAAACTCGAGATGACTTCAGTAAGAACGACCAGTGGCGTTCTCCTCTTCGATGGATGTTACCACCGCAAAAAGAACATAATATCAAATTCGATCATGGAATCATTCAGAGATAAATTATTTGCAAAAGCTTGTGAGTTTTGTTTAGCTACTTCAAGAAATACAGCTTTACTACAAGCTTGATTAAGTGTAAGAGAATAATTTTCTAGAAGTCTTTGTCTGATCTAACATCTTTGAAATTACAATTTTGAGACAAATTTTTCAGTTCGCGTATGCATTCATCAACAGTTTCTTCAGAACGTTGTTTTCTAGTAGCTAGTAAGTGACGAGCATGTATTTCACTCTTTGGTTTAATGTACATATCATTTAATAATGAAATAGCTGATCTATAATCTGTACTGTCACGAGTATTGCTATACACTTGGGGACAAATGGTTAACCAGTAGTTTTAATTTCATGACTTCAGTGTATTCTACAGATTCTTCCCATAAAAAATTTCTAAATATTTCCAGGTCGTCGTGAGAACTTGTACTAGTAGCGATGGAGGGTGTACCTACTCATCTTCCTGGAGATTATTACTTCACCAAGAAACTTTAAAAGCTGAACAAATAGATACAAAATGAGTCAAAACCAAGTTAGGGAATTGGTTTTATTCAGCTTTCAAAAATTACACTTATTAATGACGAGGTCACAATAATAATGACAAACGGTTACTATAACTAACGAGATTAAAATTATGAACTAAAACAATTTAATTTGTTTAAATCTCCATTTTATTTTGAACTGATGTTCAATTTAAAATTAGTGACGCGTTTCGCTACACAGTAGCTTTTTCAGACTAGTGAAGATACAATGAAAAACTTTTAATTTATATAGTGCCTTAATACGGAATTCTAAGAAATTGACAAAAGTATTATGATATGTTTAAGTGGAAATAAAGTACAAAAAGTGCCAAAATACGGAATTCTACGAATATTACAATGGTATTGAAAAAGTTGACCTAGAAACTTATTCACAACCATCATATCTTCTAGGTCAAAAGGTTTAATAAGGGAGAATGATTGATATCTATTTGGTCGTTGAGAAGATTACCTGGATATTTGTTTTTGTTAATCTCAAGGGCTTCTAAAAGATTTAATTTTAAGGATTTGGGTTCTACATGCAAAATTTCAAAATTTGAGTCAAAAGTGTGTTGGTTTGTTGATGGATGATTTGAATAGTTGGAATCTAATTTGTTGTTGTCATAGCTACGTTTGTGTTCTGAAATTCTAGTTTTAAAATTCCTAAAAGTTCTACTTATATAAATTTTGTCACAGTTGTCGTTACCACATTTTAATTTATAAACACCTGATTTGTTTAATTTTGAGGACTTAGATTTGTTATTTTTAATGAATTTAGATAAATTAAAATCAGTTTTGAAGCAAATATTCATGTTTAAGGATTCTAAAAATGATTTGATTTTTAAGGATGGTGTTCCAAAGTATGTTAAGCTTTTAAATTGATTATGTTTATTTTTATCTGAAGGATATACTCGTTATAAAGTGCGTTTCTTTATCTTTTTATTTATGATATTGTCAATTAAATTTGGACTTCAATCTAAGGGTTAGGAATAATATAAGGTGTTGTATTATTGTTTCACATATTTGTTAACTTACTTTGTTCATATATGTTATTATATAAGGTATTCCGTACTGCCATTTTGGTTCCCTCGGGTAAATCCTCTGTTTTTAGTTTTAATCGTGGTGTTTGACTGAGTGATGTTGGGAAAGTTTTACTTTTTTTAAGGGAACCGTTTTCACAGATATTTTCAGTGCAGTTGCCAATCTTTGAAATATAATATTAAATAGAAATGTCCTCAAATAGATGTTAACTATAGTATAATACCTCCTGAACAGATGAAATAGGTTGAAAGGGTCCGCCGTTGTTTTTTTTCCATCTCAATATATTCAATCAAGTTTATAGCAAACTCCTGAGCTCGTGAAGCCATTTTCCAGGCATTTTCTGAAAATAACTATTGGTTAATATACCGTTACAAGTACAATCAGACACTTGATTCATGCAAATTTGAAAATTCTACAGAGATTCACAAATTGTAGAGAAGTATAAATACTATTTACCACCAATAAGTAGTAAAATAAGCATTGTAATACTCCCGTCTCACGTTATTTTAGGTGTTATGAAATGTCAAAAGTTCACAAGTTGATAATGTATTATATTCGTACTTACCAATGTTAAATGGAATAAAAAGTCAAATTGAGAACTGATTTTAACAATAAATACACTTTCAATCCAAAAATTCGCTAAAAACAAGACAGTAAACGAAGCATGCATAACCTCAAATACGGTAATGTCAAATTCAACTTTTAGTACGATCATTTATTCACGTTACGTCAATTATATCGTTGTCTCTTTTTACGATTACTACGGCAAATTTAAAGAAACTATTACGTATGTCTTGTAGTAAGTCTTGTGAAGAAGACAATCGATCGTAGGTTGTTATATTTGATTTAGATTGATAGAAGAAGATATAATGTAAAAAATATGTGTTGCATAAATCGTAGATTGGATCACGTGATGGAAAAGCTTCACAATTTCTACTGTATTCAAATTTATAAAGTTGAATGATAGGTTAGAATCTAACCGTTAGATTATTAAAACTTGAGCTATTCTTTTATAAATTAAATCATATTTTTCAGGGTTGCAGAAGCTTTTCAACTAAGCATTACAACCATCAATCGTTTGAATACCAACTTTTAATTAACCTGGAAGAACCTGCCATAGTAGTTATGTATAATGCAACGTATCATAGTACCTACCTACGATGGTAAATGAAGTGCCAACAACAACTACTGAAAAATCTTACATACAGAGCTGGTTAATACAACATGGTATATCTTTTTAAAATACTTTTCCCGAAAAATTCATGAAATTTGAACATATGGATGCTTTAACATATTTTTCATTTTTGTAGGAATAGACCACTATCATTATATATGAGTTACATAAATGTTTGATTGAATACTTGTGAAGTAATAGCCAGCCCATTCAACTACTTCAAATAAAATGTGTATTCACAACATGTTATTCTTTTAATTATTAACATATATAAGATTTAAGACTTAAATTCCTACGGAGACCTTGAAAGACAATATAAAATAAGGTAGGTAGTAACTGAACGTAATTGTCCAACTCTAATTAAAAGAAAATGTTTTGACTTTATATTTCATTATTCAAATTTGCGTCAGTGTAATGTGAAATAATAGATAATGTTAATTGAGATATAGAATGATTGGTTACTGTTTCTTGTATTTTATCCACACTTTTCGCATAAATATATACTCTTATTAAATGAATCTGAGACTGTTATACAAGCCTTTTATTTGTGAACAAACACATTCGATTTATGCCTTACGAAGTACAGGAGAATAATAAAGAAGAACTGTCACATTGACTTTTTCAGTTTCCTTTAAATAAAGAAAAAATCTACATGCTGGCAACATCACAAAATTTTGTTTTGCAACGTCATCGTAAATATTTCCAATAAAAATCAGCTACATAAAATTAATTCGCAACAGTGAACGTGTTAGGAAAAAAATTGTGTTATTTCAGAGAAAGGGTTTAATATATTGTTTTCCTAAATAGTTGAATTAGAACCACATCATCATTATCGTTCTTAGTAATTAGGTAGGTTATCAACAAACATTTACATTTTTCTAATTCGTTTGTCAACGAATGTGGTATCTGACGCAGCTCCTGCTCACGATCTGGATTAGTTCTCTGGGCACCAAGATCACTAGAATTGAATATAGTCGATTTTTTCTTTTGGGGTTATGTTGAAGATCAGCTGTACAAAGTACATGACCCTGCACCAGACGATATGAAAGATAAAATAGGACAGGCTTTGACCATCTTTTATAACTTGATTGTTGATTTTTTCGTAAATTCGTAAATTTTAGTATATTAGTATTTGTAAGTAAATGAATGTGAATAAATTTCATATTGTAATTAGTTTGGGTATAGGGAATACTTGATCAATTTTAAAGTACAGTAAAGTTACTACCTATTTACCAATATAAATACAGGGTGATCCATTTGAGAAAATTGTGAAACCGATGTAGAAGTACTCGAGTTTGGTCTGTATACGGTTTCTCAAATATGGAAGCAGGTCTAGTGAATTGTGATACTAGACGACCATCATAGACGTATGGCTTTGAAATATTAATTTTAAATTGTGCAATTTAAAGTATACAGGGTTGAACTCACTACGATATTCGGGAACAAGTGGTTAGAACTTTTTAAATACACTTGATAACATATCACAATCTAATATCATTGCAATAGCAGAAGCAGAATTCATTTGAAGTAAAATACAGGGTGCGCCATTGGAGAAAATGTACCGTTGATCTGGCACAGCGTTCTGGAACACATGGTACAATCGCGACTGATTTTAAAATATAAGCCTTTAGTCTGGCTATAATCGTATTCAAATATCTTCGAGGATTTACAAGATATTGGACTTTATCGTACGAATGAATCACACAGTATGTGTTTGCTGAATAAACAACAATAGACAAATATCATTAAGTATAGGTGTGAACAATATTCATACTCACTTGTTGTTATTACTTTAACTCAATGACTGATAACTCTAATGTTCTTCACACTTGAGAAATTTTTATTTGAATTTCATTATCATTTCTATAGCATATTTCATTAGAATTTATATTTTTTAGATGTTTGTTTTGACTATTATTAGAAGAATTAATTGCTACGCTCGAGATCATATAACATTCCATGTTTTAAGCTAGATCATTCATTTCATTCATAACAAAAATTAAAAAAAAACAAAGGAATAAAATTTTTTTACTATTGAAAAAACAATAATCAATAACATGAAAAATTTTGTTGAATGACGAAAGCTGTGTATTCTGTTTGTATTTGTCTTTTTTATATTGAAATCTTACAAACTTACAGTCTGTCCAAATCAATTGAATCAACTATGATAAATTCTACCACAGAAATATAACATCTCACTCTACCAGTTCCACAAACAACATTTGCATTGTCGGGATTGAATCATAGAAGTTAACATGAATAAACAAGAAGCAAGCCAAAACAGCTACAATTTCTGCCACAATTACTTCTCATATCCAGGTTTACAAGGACAATAAGGCAGAAGCCAAAAGTGTCGTTAGATGTATGTGGCAAACTCACTGGAGCTCTACCAATACTTTCCTCCTTATGCGAGTGTATTAATAACCATTACATGCGAGTTGCATACGCTATTTTTTCTACACCCGATAAATAATGAAGAACTATAAATATTATATTCATATTTGTATTGAACACAATAACAGTAATCACTCGTATTTCTATAATAAATTCTACAAATTCTACAATTAATGGTATTACCTCGGGTATTTCTTAAAAAGTACGGCCTTGGCAAGAAAGTGAAAAGCAGCTTATAGTGGCACTCCGTATTAAAACTCAAATTTTGGAGATAATACGAGTAATTGAAATTTAAAAAGTGATTAACCTAGTGTGTAAGAGGTCAAAGTGCATTTGGATGATAGGAAACAACAAACAAGATTAAAAACAAGTGAGAAAACCCAAATAATTAATTCAAATAGCCAGTAACCAGTTTAAAATCTATAACAATAAAACTATGGAGGGTAGAAGGAAGGAGCACCATCTGAATGTATTAAAAAGTGTCCATCGAAAGGAAGCAAATTAAGATGGCGCCATAGTAGCAAGTGGAAGGATTTTAAAAACGGCGACATGAATTATTAGAGTAAGATACAAACTTAAAAAAGGAAATAATACGTAAATAATTGAGATTTTAAATACTGCATATTTCTCAACTACACAGGTCACGAAAAACACTAAATTTTTCAACCCAGCACACTTCACTCGGTTTATAACCCTAAATTCACATCATTTCCATTAGCTACACGAGCGTCATCTCGGTGAATCTTCGAATTATAATTTGCTGTTTACAGGTGGACACTTTTTCAACTTATCCCCCATACAAGATGGTGCTCTTTCCTTCTACCCTCCATAAATAAAACATAAAAAAGACAAATTAATCCATTAACAAAACCGATGAGATGAATAAAAACATGGTGGTCAGACAATCAACACATCGAGACCACAGGAGAGACAGGAGCGGATTTAATAAAAATGGAGAGTGAAGATGAAATTGCAAAGAAAATGAAAAGTGATTGGGAAGATGAGGAAGACCAGCATGATGATGAGTTCAAGAAAAGCAGAATAGAGAGGAGATCACCTAAAAAGTGTATAGAAAAATTGAAGAAAACATAGAATCTTTGATGGGAATGATGAAAAAAAATGGGAGAATCTATAAATGAACTATCGATAGAAGTAAACCAAATGTGGATAGATCTGAAAGAATATAAGGAGGAAATTTTAAAACTGAAAACCGGAAATAAAAAAGTAAATAATAATGTACAAATGGGAATAACAGTCTTGGAGATGGGTGACAGACTGGATAGCTTAGAAAATGAGAAAAGACGTAATAATATAGTAATACAAGGTATGAAGATCGGCACTAAAAATCAAAAATAATAGCAAATCCGATGGGAGAGTTTTTTGAACAAGAATTAGGAGTGAAAATCAAAGTATACGAGGCGTGTTTAATAAAATTAAACAATGCAGATAATAAAAGTTATACAGTTACACAAAACAAATTCAAATCAAGAAAGAAACAAGTGCATAAGATATTCATTCAAGATGATATGTCACCAAAGGTTAGAGAAATACAGAAGATATTTAGAATTAGAGCGAATGAAGAAAATAAAAAAGGTGCCTCAACCAAAATTGGATACAAAAAAATGTATATTGGAACAGAAGAGTGGAAATGGGAAAACAGAGAAAATAAGTTAATAAAAGTTAAAAGTGATGGGGGTCAAAATATTGAACAGAAAAGAAGACAAAGATGAAAAAAGAAGAGAAGAAAGAGGATCATCGAATATTAATTTAGATCATAAAATTAGTTGTAAGGGTATTTGTAAAAATAATAATCAACGAAATAATATTAATAATGATAACAAAAACAATAACAAGGACATAAGTAGAGACAAAGACAATGACGAAGACAATTACAATAACAGTGTCGAACATATGAGTAATAATAATGAAAAAAGTAATGGAAATAATAGTACGAACAATAAAACGGATAATAAAATGAGTTTATAAACAAAAAACACTTCGATATGGAAACTAGCCACTTGGAATATAAATAGCATTACAGGAAAAGAAATAGAGTTAGAAGAAGAATTTGAAAAAATGGACATCGATGTATTAGGAATAACAGAAACGAAGAAAAAAGGACAAGAAATACAGAAATTAGCAAAAGATAATATACTTATATACAGCGGAGTGCCACGAGAAACAGGAGTAGGATTTTTAATACATAGGAAATTAGAAGCACAGATGCAAAGCTGGAAAGCGTGGTCAAAGAGGATACTGACAATAGGAATTCCAACATAAGGATATCCACAAATACACAAGAAAAGTAAAGAGTAGGAATGAAAAGTCAATAATAGATTATATAGAAATAGGAAGACAATATCGATATACAATAAAAGACACAAGAGGACCAGAATTCGGCAGTGACTATTATGTAGTAGAATCCAAATTAAAAGACGATGAAAAATTAAGTCAACCACCAGCATCAACAAAAAGAGGGAAAATACAGCATGAATCTATAAAAATTTATAAATTACGAGATGAAGCAAATACGAACTGGAAGTAAACGAAAATCTTGATTATAAAGAAATAGAAAACGAAAATATAGAGGATAAATGTAACTACTTCAAAAATGCAATCCTACATATAGCAAAAAAAGTATGTGGAATAAATAGAAAACAGCATATGAAACAAACTTCATGGTGGACGATAGAAATAAAAAACCAAGTGAAACAAAAGAAAATGGCATGGGAAAACTACTTATCGAATAGAACAGAAAGGAAATATAATAAATATAAGGATGAAAGGAAGAAAACCAAAGAACCAAATAAAACATCGAAGAGCGAAGAATGGAGAAAATTTTGGGAGAAAATAGAAGAAGACTCCAAAGCAAATCAGAAACCCTTTTATAAAGCATTAAAGAATATAAAAACACAAAAAAACGGGGCACATATTTTATAAAAAATAAAAATGGTAAAATACTAACAGACGACGAAGAAAGTATGTAAAGATGGAGAGAATATCATCAGGAACTACTTAATGCTACAAAATATAGAAAGGAACAAATCCAAATTAATATGCAGGAAGATACAGAAATAACAAGAAGAAGAAATAGAGCAGAATAGGACAGAACTTAAAAATGGAAAATCTCCTTGATATGACAAAATTACATCAGAAATGATTAAAAACAATGGACAAGAAGGGAAAGATATGTTGTTACAAATTTTCAATAAAATTAAAGAAGAAGAAACACTGCCAAGGGACTGGCAAAATGCACTAATTGTACAAATTTTTAAGAAAGAAGATGTGAAAGACTGCAATAACTATCGTGGAATAACATTAATTAGAACCGCGATGGAAATATTGGAGAAAATACAGGAGAAAAGGATCAGGTCGACAATATAAAATACACTGGAGGAGTCACAGAGTGGAATCAGAAGTGGAAGAAGTGCCCAATGCCACATAATTACTATTAAACAGATGACAGAAAAAGAAGTACAAGAAAAAACAACTATTCGTGGCTTTTCTGGACATAGAAAAAGCCTTTAATACAAGACCTAGAGAAAAAATGTCGAAAATATTAGCAGAAAGGAGATTGACTACAAAAATTATAAAAATAATACAGAACGTCTGTGAGAGAAATGAGAACGCAGTCATAAGAAATAACAATATAACAGAAAATTTCACTACAAATATGGCACTAAGACAAGAAGGGAGCCTGAGCCCTTTGTTTTTTATTATTCACATGGATGACACCATTAAGAAATGCACAAAACTAAGTGAAAAAGTATGGAACATTTTCAATTATGCAGGTTGAACATCAGTGAAGGAACATTTGCAGACGATGTTATATTAATAGCAAAAAATGAGAAAAATCCACAAGAAAACATAAATGTGTGGAATGCAGCAATAGTAGACATTGGAATGAAAATACACAGAAACAAAACAAAATTTATGGTCATTGGAATAGATGGGGATAGAATGGAGCAAGTTAAACATTTCCAGTACCTTGGAACAATAATATGCGAAAACGGAACACAGGAAGCAGATATTAATAATAGAATAGTTAAGACTAACAAACTATACAATGCCGTGAATACCAAATTTATAAATGAAAAAGAAATATCTAAGGACACGAAATTAAGAGTATTTAAAACAATATATCGATCAATACTTACATATGGATGCGAAACGAGTCAACAAAAAATTTGAATACAGGCGACAGAGATAAAATATTTAAGAGGAGTAAGATGTGTAACAAAAGTGGATAGAATGAAAAACTTAGATATAAGAAAAGTCCTGGAAATACAATCAACCTTAGATTTTATAGAAGAAATACAACTACAATGGTGGGGGCCTTTACAGCGTATGGATGGAGGAAAACCGGTTAAGAGAATATGGAAAGCAAAAATTGGAAAAAATAAAAAAGTGGCAGACCAAGAAAAACTTGGAATGAGGTAATAGCTGGATTACTAGATAAAAGAGGAAGAAGCTGAAAAGAAACGAAGAAGAAATGGAAAAAATTCGTTAATGAAGAGTAGCTGCGGCAGGCCCTACACCACTAAGTGGTAGAATGGCTTTAATATTATATTTATTTCTTAAAAATATTAAGATTATTTATCGTGCAGTTTTTCCCAGGTCTCACTGATCTGGAAGTGAAAGGAGAATGTCGAAATATTATTTGCATTTCTTCAGTCTATAAACCGTTGATATAGTTTTTCGTACACTTTCTTAGATTTTTGGGGCAAAATATTTTGTACTGCATTTTCTGCTTTCTCCGATATGTGTGGAGGAGTCGATGGTAATTCTTTTATATCGCTGATATCAGACATTTTGATAATATAATTATCGAAGTTCAGCTATATTCTACGAAAATTTATACCTACTGATTTTTACAAATCAAACAACTAGATATGAATCTAAGTCAAATGTACAGCATGCCTATTGAAAAATTATGCGTTACTATTGATTGAAAATCTGAATCGCTATGAAAAATCTGTATCATAATGGACCTCATCATTAAACGGATTATGGGCATATAAGTGTATTATTATAGTAAGGGTGTAAAAAAAATTAGGGCCCAGAAAAATTGCATCAACTGAAAACAAATCTAGATGTTTGTGACCTGTTAAAAGACGATCCACACTTGAGTACTAGACAAATATCCAGGGAACTTGATATTACGCAAACATCCGTAATCGAAATTTTACGTCAAAATAAATTCCATCCATACAAAATAAGATTAGTTCAACAGTAAGTTGTCCGATGATGATTTCGATAGACGTGAAGAGTTTGCGGACATAATGATGGAAACATGTTCTAATCAAAACAATCAGAATTTTTTAATTTTTTAAAACGTAAATCAGCATAATTGTAGATAGTGGTAACTTAACAATGCTCGTTGGATGCGTGAATTCCACACCCAATATCCACAAAAACCGAATGTATGGGCTTGAATAGGCAACAAAATATTTGGTCCCTTTTTCATTGAGGAAAACTCCAATGGTCCGGCGTATTGGGATTTATTGGAAAATAGTTTTATACCTGAGTTGGCTCAGTTATTACCAAATCCAAGTGAGTATTTTCAATTACATTTTAATGTAGAAATTTCATTATTCGGATCTTTCAGACAATAAGAATATCCCAAACGACAATATTTGGCTGCAACAAGATGGTGATCCACCCCTCTATGCGCGTGTGGTGAGGCAATAGCTAAATAATGTTCTTCCCAGAAGATGGATTGGGAGGCGTAGTTTTATCTAATGGCCCCCGCGATCACCCTATATTAATCCTTTAGACTATTTCCTGTGGGGTCACTTGAAAAACATCGGGAATGCTCAATGAAAGAAAAAGTATTTCGTAAGTAATTTTTGAAGATTATTTAAAATACAGGATGTTCCATTTAAAATAAAAGAAGAAACCATACACGTGAGTTTTTGGCCATCCTCTATACAAAATGAGCTATTGAAAACATGATAAATTGCAACAAAACTATACTAGCATGAGAATCTTGTGGCCTAAGAAAATTAAGTGCCAGTTGTTGTTTTGAAATGATACAGGGTGACGATATCATTGCGATTTGCACATGAAAGTGGTCAGGCCTTTACAAGTCCCAGTTTATCGTAAGAAACGCTATGTTTATTAGAACATAAGTTTGAAATGTGAAGCTTGACTTTGTTGTGACTCTCAAAGCAACAAAACTAGATGTTTATCACTTTGTTTGTTGTTGACATATAAACAACATAACAAAAATAATTGGAATGTATGTAACCCGTAGAATAAGAAAAGTGACATTTTTTTAACATACTGGTACATGGATCATTTCTTACTTCCAAGGCTTCCGTTATACCGTGAGGAATAAATTCGATATTTCCTTTTCGTCGATTTTTAATTTATATGCTCTACATTTTTCATCAAAGTATACTAAATAATTATATTAATTGCAAAATACGAGTATTCACATATTTCTGATAATAACGGTCACTTTGGCTTTGTTTTAAAATCTCAAATCTTCTTAGTTCACGAACAAATTTGATCTTAAATCATACCTATACAACTATATTTTAAGTTTTCAGTTGTTTGTTTTCGTTGTAATTAAAAAGTGAACTGTCAACCTTGGTTTGTTCACGTATTATAAACTCCATAATAATTATTTACACGTGAATAACGGAGAAAAAAAACTAGTTCTACTCTGTAATTGAAAAATATGTTCAAAGTATTACTGGTAGTATTAAATTATTTTTAAGTTGTTTTTATTCAAATTTGTAACAAATTAAAGAAAAATTTGAATAATTTATAATTGATTCATATAATATATAGAAGAGTAACATTGGACAACAACTAGTAGGTTCTGATTATCAATACCATAATTATTATGAAAACTACAACAATCTTGTTATTGTCAGTTAGTTTGGTTATCGGAAGGGTGAGTAAATTTCAAAGTAGTAATGTTATAAATGAAACCAACTGTTTCTAATTAATTGCACTATTTAATGAAAAAACTATGAAAATTATGAAAGGATTTTGATAATTATTTCGATATTGACATATCATCTTCAGAATTACAGCAGCTACATTTGATCAAAAAATATCTTATTTTGGTATAGATAAGATGTAGATAAGATATTAGCTTGTTTTGTAGGTACTGAACGACAATCAGATATATTTTTCAATCATATTAATTATTTACACCCAAAAAATTTTATTAGAAGTCGAAGGAAATAACTCAATTGATTTTCTTAATTTGAAAATCGATAATATACTTGATTTTTCAATTTACAGGAAACCAACACCAGCATATAATTTAATGATACATAGAGCATTTTCAGTTCCTATGAACAAATATAATTTTGATAAAGAAATTAATACAATTAAACAAATAGCCACATCCAACGGCTCAATTCCTTTCGAAACTGAAAGCAATGCAAGTAAAAACTAAAATATCCCCTTCGAAAAAGTCTGGGATATATAAACTTAAATGTCCAGAATGTAATACTGTCTTGTCTATATTGGTCACACCACTAGAAATTTTGAGATTAGACACAATGAACACTTATGAGCATACATATTTAAACAACCTGATGGAACCCATTACGCAGAACATCTACTTGACACCAAACATTCATTAACACCTAACACAGAACTAGAAGTACTACATATTTGTGATAAGGAACAAGAACTAGATTTCCTTGAAGAATTAGAAATTAGGAGACCCACAATATGGAGTTGTCAATAAACAGATAAATCTAAAGAGCTCTCCAATATTAAACCGTCTTCTTAAGTGACAATTGTAGAGATCAGCAGATATAGCTTTCCGTAGTTTCCTGTATCATTGTACGGTTATACTGATCTAAAATAGGGAAAAATATCCAGGATATCTCTATAGGGCTAATAATACATAAGCTTGATTATATAACTCATGTTCTAATGAACCAATACAATCCTTGAATTTCCCTTAGTTACGACGTATTGATAAGTGAATATACCCCTTGACGACGTGATATAATCGTTTTTTGGTGTTTCGCCTCCTGCCATATTGTGATCATTTCCATAGTAATGGGCAAGCTCAATGAAATGTCAGTTAATTCTACTGCGAATTCCGAAAACAACAATACATCAAATATGTATTATAATAATTGTACCTTCAATATTAATATTAATCAATAAAAAAATTAGAATATTATTCGTTGTATAATCGTAACGAATACCACTCGAGCTGTGCTCTCGTGATGTTTCGCGTTTCTCGTGACTCGGTGAATGATCGAATATTGTCTATGCTCTTGTGAACTGAATATTTGTATTATCTCATATTTACTTTTTTCTATTCATGTATGTATATTGAGTCACATAATAGGTCACTATTTGGTCTAGCCAAAATATTAAACATCAAGTTAGGAATCACATCAAATATAACTTCTGTCATTCTGACGATGATATGTCACACAGTGAGTGTCCAAACAGTAAATTGAATTCAAAGTGGTAGTTTGCAAGTTTAACTTATATTATAGTTATGAATTGCATATACAGGGTATACAGCTGCCTATTGTATTGATATTGTTTTAAATTGAATGCGGCTGAAGGTCTCATACTTAAGTTTTCTGTGTTGTGTTCCATTTTTTCAAAACAATCATTAACTATCATTCCAAGACACGTAGGTACCTGTACATTATGATGATTTTTCCAATGTACCTACTCTCAACTCCGAATTCAGCAATATGTATTGTATGTATTGAATACGTTTTGTCAATAAAGATCTCTTTATTGGCAGAGTATATCAGTACGGTCCTGGATTTTACAAAACACCATTGAAAATCTGAATGGTCTGCTTGGTCTCTATTCCACAATCCACTGTAATTTTGGTTTTGGGTATATCTCATAAATATTGTTTATAACAAACCCAATCCAACACCACTGCTATCCAATACTAAGACAATAATTAGGGCATGGCTCACAAAATATTAACTTGAATGATTATTGGAAAGCATTCTGACCTTTTTGAACATACGACAAGTCTTCACCAGGAACAATTCCTAAAATCCTGCTGGCCACAAACGTTTCGTAATATGCAAAGAAACATTCTGCTTTCAAGGTACTTTTTTTGGACTTATATTCTCAAGTTCCGCGAATAATAAGGATATTTGCTTGGATGTTGAGATTTCACAATAAAGTATTGAGACAAAATTTTACGAACAATATCGAACTGAACTACGATGAAACTGAAGAAGCGGAAATCGGTCTTTTCAAGATAATTTCAAAAGAAAATTCATAAGAGCTAGAAAAGCATACATAAAATAGTCGAAAAGCTAATGTTTCAGTATTACCTGAACGTGAAATTTTGAGGGAAACTTATCGAATCTGCGAGATAGTAGAACTATGAAAGGAATAATAACTTGTTGTATTGTTTGTAAAAGATTCACGAGCAGACCACTCAAAGCACCTCATGCACCACTTCTGAAAGACAAAATTAACGTAACAGCTGCCTCTGGGGTTACTGGTATGCTCTTGCTGGACCGTTATTTCTGGGAATTGTTGTAAATACATGGATGGTGCTTTATATATGTGCAGTATACCGAGCGATACATCTGGAATTAGTCAATTTCCTTTCTACAAAACGTTCAATCATATATTCAGATAATGGTAGTTAAATGGTTGAAACAAATGAACTTTTGACAAGACAAGTTTATGAACATTCCACAGTTAGGCAGTTTGGATGGATTTTCGTTCCTCCGACAGCAGCTTGGTGAGAATGATGGTGAGGAATATTGGTCAGAGTAGTCAAGGAATTCCTTCGAAGGAAGTTAGGCGAAGCAACTGTCAATTTTAAAGAAATGATTACCATATTATTGGAATGTGAGGCTGTTATAAACAGTACACGATTGACATACGTTTCGGATGATCAAAATTATTGCATTGAGCCATTCATTATTTTTTCTGGATCCACTGAATGATGAAACACCTGATCTGGACAAACTTAACAAATATTATCTAATTACTAGGCGACGGTATTAACAAAGAACAAGAGATAATTTACGTTCTCGGCTTAGGAAAAAAGTTAGGACAGTTACCTTGAAAGCCATACATATCATCTATGTTTCTTTTGATATGTTCATCCAATAAAAACAGCCTCTCTTCATTATTTTCCAGCCGTCTGATCAATACTAGCAACTTTTTTCCTTTCCTGGTACTGTTGTGCTGGGTTCAATTCTTCATTTGTGCTGTTGAAGGGTCTTGGAAGCGTTTCTTCCTTGAAATTTTCCATTGCCGATAACTCCCGTCACGGTCGCCACACATATTTTAATTGGGATGAAAAATAAAAAATCTTACGGAGCCTTTAAAGTGTTTCATTGACTTACTATAAAATATTTTAACAACGTATCAAAAGTCATTTTTCAACCATAGTGATCGCGAAACAATAACAAATATTCCCAACAGTAACACAAGAGTGGTTTGTGGCATGCGCCATAATTTCCTTCGCGGTTTCTACTCGTGGATATTCTCATGATCTGTACCAAGTGTCTGATTAATAGAGGTAAAGTATGACCAGAGATTTAAGAGGGTCGTAAATCAATATAAGCCTACGACCCTCCTTATTACCAATTGTTCGAAATATAAATAAGCAATAAAAGTGTGTGTCCCTTAAAAGATTCCCAGGTCCGGATTAAAATATCTCATTTAATAGTTTGGCATTTTAATAATAGTGGGCTCTTCATTATTTTTGTCAACGGCTTAAAAGGAATGAAACTGGTATCCAGTGTTGCAAAGAGACTTCCTTGACATCAAGGAAGTCTCTTTCACAAAAGGAATTTGAATTTAAAAAACTCACTAGTAGCAGAAAAATCATAATGGAATCTGTGTGCCTTAAGAAGTGGAGATTTAAATATTTATTGGCAATAAACGAATTTGGAGAATATGGTAGAACAGTAGTGTATTTGGATGAAACTTGCTTTGATACACACGATAGTCCAACCAAAAGTTGGGTAAACTCATCTGACTTTGTGCCAAACTAATGCGCCGTCTAATAAAGGAAAACGCATTACGCTCATTCACTCAGGAACCGAAAATAGGAAAAATATTTTTGTGATCCATTGGCGAAAAGCTTGGGACATGCTGTGCTAAAACTTCCATCTTATCACTGTATGTTTAATCCACTTGAACATATATGGCATCAACTTAAGTCAGCAGTTCGAAGAAAAAATACTCCTCCAGCCTTAAGTTCAACTGTGGTAGATCTTATTCAAACAGAAACTGCAAACATTCCTGATAGCAGCTTGTGTTTCCCATATCAAAAGGGTGGAAAAGTCATATATGGACATAGAAAAAATTCCCAAAGAAAGTTCAGATGATGATAGTGAAGGTGCAACTGACCTTCGTGAGTAATTTCGTTCCTCCCTTCAACGTACATGCAAAAACAGCAACTTCACGAGTGTGTGTTTATTAAATTCAATTTTAAACAACTTATATATTATAAACCTCCTGAACTATAATCGCATTCATTATCGTGATGTTTATAAATGTGTTTGTGTTACTTACATAAGCAATTATCAATAATAATCAAGCGATTGTTCTTAATAATTATCTCAACCCAATATCATCATCATAAAACAAAATTTAATGGCTAGAGCAGGTACAGCTCTGCGTAGAATCGGCCGTCTGGTGATAACTCAAGTGGTTGGTGATTTATAACCTTCTCATATTTCTCGTCGTAGTTTAACCCGATGTATCTCAGAAACTATTTATCGTACAGCTTAGAGAAAAAATCTGTGATACAAACACGCATACGAGAAACTGCTGGAAGCTATTTTCAAGTTTTCTACTCCAAATGATACTAAGTTTGTCAAAATCCATGAAGCGCAACAAAAGTTAATAACAGCTCTATTGAGTGAGCTTTCCCACTCCTATCAGTTATTTCACAAGATAGAGGAGGAGGAGTAGAAAACTTAAAAATAATTTCCAGCAGTTTCTCGTATGCGGGTTTCTAATACAGATTTTTTCTCTAAGCTGTACAATAAATAGTCTCTCTTAATCAGATACCCGGTACAATATGAACATATACACAAGTATACTCCATCCCAATATTTCATTTCAACTTCACACCAGCATGATTGATTCAAGAGAAAAACCCACACCAGGTAGTCGTTAATCCGATAACAATAGCACAGTATCGTATCGTACTCGTTTCATCGAAAAGATAATGCCTAATAGTATGACTATTTTACAACTGAAATGTTTGGCTCGTAAAATGATATTTAGTATTTAAATTTTCAAAAATGTAACTGTTTACTGTACAATAAGGGATTTATAAACTTTTATTATTAAATTCTTAAGACCAGATACCAAGTCAACGAATAATTGTGAAATATACTTGACTATTAACAGTTTCTACTAGTAACAATCCGAAAACGTCGCTCGTATTTATTCTCTGTACGTTCGAATTTACCGCTCGAATTATTAGAACTATATCGGGGTCTAGTATTGCCAAGATGTTTATGTTCGACTTAACACCTTGCAACTTTTCGAACTTTGTATGATTATATCTTAACAATGAATTGGTAAATTTGTTGTTAAAAATGAATTTTATAATATTTTCTGACACAAGGCTAGTCACACGACAGCGTCTCACTCAAGCCCCCGAACAATTTGAATGAACCGCTAAATCACTAGCACAGAATGATACCCAGCACAGAAAAGCCTCCGTAGCTAGTAGGGTTGTGAAATATGTATATTGTAATTGAGAATATCGTGAATTCCAAATACTTCTCCTATGCATCGTTCAATAGTAAAATAATAATTCAATTTTTAGGTACCAGATCAAAAGTTCAACCATCCGAAAGTACTAGAAGCTATAGCAAAATGTAGCAAGGAGTATGGAATTGAAATACACGTTTTTCTTAATGCTGTAAGAACGGATAATGTTGATTCGAAAGATAAAAACTACAATTTATGCTTATATCAACACTCTGACTGTATTGACAAAGATGGAAATCTGATAATGGACAGTTTTAGATTATATATCAAGCTATTTTATGCAGGAAATGAAGATTTAGTGGAAAATAAATGTTTAAAAGTGAAAGAAACCGCAGTAGAAACTGCATTCGGAATAACCAAATGTTTATCCGGTTTAAATTTGGTTTGATTTATTTATTCCAGATGACCAACTTGATAGTATTCAATAATGTTTGTGAATATTGTTGACCTCAATAAATAGATAAAATTATAAGTCTGTTTATTTTTTTAACCTGGTGAAGATTATACTTTAATCAATATATACAGAGGAGCGTTGGTTCGATTTCGAAGAGGTGTAAGAAGAGGTAAAATCTGTGGAAAATTTCGAGAAAATTTGAGAAAAAAATTATCAATTATGCCAAAAAATGCTATTAGAGTTGTAAGAAATGTCAACCAACTCCAGAAAAATATTGAATTCGAAAACACAAATGTGTTTCTGCAATTTTTATGGAAATTGTATCTAATGTTCCTGTTAGACTTATTTTGATAATATATTAAATATGTTTTGTGAAAATATTCTATTCATCAGCTTAATGAGTTTGCTCCATTGCATTACTTTTTTTCAATTTAATAAACTTAAAAATATATTCAATATTCATTCTTATACGATTAGTTCAAATTATTTTTACATTTCAATTTTTCAATCTTCTTCGAAGTACTCGAATATTGATATAATTACCATCTTGCGGTCGGGGTGGTAATATCAACTTTTGAGCCATTGTTTTTCCGTATACAGAATGGCCATTTGGAATGCTTCCAGTATTGGGATCTCGAGAACAATGAAAGATACAAAGCTGGTTGATCGATATGAAAAATATCTATTTCAGGAAGCACCAATATCATTGACAAATTCAAAATATCATGGGCCGTATCCAAAATATTATTAAGATATAAAATTTTATGGATTTTTTATATTTTGCCATGACTTTGTTTGTAAAGATTAAGAAAGCAAATCAATTATTCAACTTTTTTTTCCTCTAATTCCGTTCAGTTTTTTTCAAACACAGACTTGCATTTTTGTTAATACTAGTTACTGTATTGCCCCAACAACAAATCTATTAGTTATTCAGCGTCTCGTACAAATTTCAACTGATAATGACTTAAACTTGGACAAGGCGCTGTTAACTGGAATAAATAATTGTAGGTTTACATCTATACTCTATTTGAAAAGGACAAAGAACAATAAACCCTTGTTAAATGACCATTCCAAGGGCGAACCAGCCTGTGACTTTAAAAATCCCAATAATTGTGAATTTTATATTTAAGCGATATCCCAAAATCATATGAAGTTCTTTTCACGAAAAATGGTTCTGACTCGATATTAGCTTATTTGGGTTTCGCCATTATTTCTGAAATTGGAAGAGGTGAAGTGTAGAAAATTCTGCAAGAAATGAATTTTAGATTTAGGAAAAAGCAAGCCAGCAGATATCCTAAAATTCCTCCGAGAGCTAGGACTAGAGGAGCTACAAGTCTCTTAGACTTTCCTCAGAAACTAAGTAGACGTAAGGGGGCACAATAGATCTTTTAGGTCACCCCAATATACATACATACAAAAGGAATGCTTTTCATTTATTTTTGAACAGAATGGCATCATTTATGAGTTTGATGAAGTCAGGGATAGAATTGTAACAAGGAATGAAAAAGATCTTTGACCAAAAGATTTCATCATTCTCGGAACAATATAGTGCTGTTTGTTACTAGTTTTATATGTATGTAAAATTAGGCTACTTTTATCTTTTATGGCGTGATATTTTATAAAGACACAGAGAAAATATAACTGTTTCAAGACAAGAATGTTGCTTTCCCTATTCAATCGATCTGAAGATTTTTTGAGGTTTAGACATAATGATCTTCAGAAATATTTGTTGAATAATTTCTAATGGATGAATTTGAGTTTTTAGAGCACTTTTCCATGCCATTATACCATAGAGTGTATGACTCTTTACTAGTCCGAAATATGACATTAGAAGATATCTAGCAGGTATACACTTTTTCAGGTATTCAAATTTTTTATCATATATTTAATGTGAAATTCCCACTTTAAATTTGTATCTGTGATGAGACCTCTTTTTTTCGGGACGAGATGGGAAACTCATGTTCGAATGGGTCCAGGACCCAAACAGTGTTGGACTCATCCTCAAGGAGATGCCTACCAACCAAACCCACCTCAACCTCGCCGTTGCCCCCGCCTCGGAATCACTACCCCTGCATACTTCGAGCACTTCCTCGTTCCTCCAGCATCTAAACACATGCCCCACATCATGCTCCACTTCACACCTTTCGCACACTCCAGTCTCTCTTTTTCAAATGTTGTGGAGGTACCCTACTGTCGACTTATGTCTAGTGAACACCTGTGTCAAGAAATAGTTAGCCTCCCCAAATTTCCGGTCCATCCATTCTCTCCTATTCCCAATCGCTCCTTTTAGCGCGCCCTCATACTCCTCTCACCTTCTCTCCATTTCCTCCTCCATTCATTCCTGTACTTCCACTCTGGTCGCACCCCTCCAGCATTTATTTCTGGCTCTAGCCATCACGTCCGATGGGTAGGTCCTTGCCAGCACCGCTGCTGCCAGTCCACCCCTTCACCACCCTCAGCCATATCCCTCTCTGCACCCGCAGAAGTGGCCTAGCCCTCGCATTCACTCCCGCTCTCTCACCCCACACCTCCGCACCGTACAGCATACTCTGCTCTAATGTCCTACCAATTATCCTCATTTTGCACTTTCCCGTCCCCTTCACATTACACATCAATCTCCCCAGTCATGCTGCCCTCCCTTTCCCCTTCTCTGCCGCATTTAACATGTGTGTCCTGAAGGATAATTGACCACACCCCTAGGTATTTCACAGACTCCTCCATACGAATTCTCTTCCCCTTCACCATCACCTTCACTTCCCTCGTCTTGCTCCGTCCCTTCACTAGCAACCCCACCGTCTTATCTTCCGCCACTTCTAGTCCGCACCGCTCTATCTTCTCCACAATCTTCATACACATTATCTCCGCCTTTCTTTCTGTCTCCGCCTCTCCCTTTGCCGTACATACCGGACACACATCGTCCCCATACACCTTGATCCTACATCCCTCTTCACATACTATACCACAAACCTCATCAAACACACACTTCCATAGCGTCGGTCCAAGAACCGAGCCCTGGGGCACTCCAGCCCTCGTCTTATACCTCCTCCCTCTAGTGTCTACTGTCACACGTCCCGTCAGGTATTCCTCCACCAGGTTAACCAAACCCTTCCCCACTCCAAGCCTCAGCAACGCGCTCAACACTGCCCGTTCGCTGACACTGTTGAGCGCGTTTCCGACGTCGAAGAACACGAGTAGTGCCAATTTCTTGTTCCACCGGCTGCCCTCCCTAGCCCTTTCTACCAAGCCCATTACCCTGTCCAGCACCCTAAAACCCCCATCCGTACCAACTTCCTCCTTTATTATCTCCTCCATCAATTTACCCATACCACACAGCAGGCTGATGGACCTGTAGTCCCCCGCCCGCTTCCCCTCTCCACCCGCCTTTTTCAGCAGTATCATCCTGGCCACCTTCCATCCTTCTGGAAACTCTTCCTTCCTCAGCACCCTGTTGAATAGCTCGCAGAAGTACTCCCCATTGTCATATATAATAAGACCTAGATATTTGACATTCACTACAGGTTTGATTCTGAACTTTCGTCCGTTTTGTGAAATTTCAAGAGATTTTACTAGATCGCTAGTTAGGTTGTAGTTGAAGGCTTTTATTACTTTTAAATCAGTTTCTGCTTTTATTTTCAATTTATAGCAGTATCATCAGCGAGCCCAATAATATGTACTGCACTACGCAGTAACAATAGACCATTACTATAAAAATTGAACATAACAGGACCTAAAATTGTTCCCTGTGGTACTCCATAAGATATATTTCTTTGACCGCTCGTTTGCCCGGCAATCCTTACTACCTCCTCTCTCTCTGAAAGATAGCTTGTAAATAACGGAATTATTAGCCATGAAGAGTTGACAGCTAGAAGTACTTGTTCAAAATTAATTCAACAGAAAAGAAAATCATTATGGATATCAATTTAAGGAATACGAATGAATGGATTTGTATGAATGATTCAATATTCAATATAAATAAATTGAATGGAGAAGTACCCTCACTACTTTCTTGAAAACCTTTAATAGTGGGTTTGTTGTTGGATCACTACAACAACGAGTATTGAGAAATTTAAAGAGCAAGAATATTAACTTGAGGGTGGCTCTTTCAAGACGAAACGCTATACATCTTTGATTATACTTATTAAGAGAACAACTAAAACTTGAGATATGTCATTGTAAATGGCACCTCTCTTGCCAAAGCTATAATTATCTATATTCGAGCTTGTACTTGAGACTTCGTCTTCGTAGATCGTCAACTAACAAAAACTGTAGAATCCGTATAACCGTTTCTGAAATTAGCTCGAATAAAGAATGCTGGGACACCTCAACTTTTGAATTCAATTATTCTTCGAATAAAAATTTAATAAACAGTGTTATCTACGTAAGTCGGTACTTTTCATTTTTATTGGAACAATAAGTTCAACAAGTTGAAAATGTACCCCACTATCCAATGATAATAAAAATATCAACTTGCCATGAACTTGCGAGAAACACCCTATTTATTCAAATTTTTGTTCAGAGGACGTGCAATTTGATTCAAAACTTGTCGTGTTCTAGCGTTTCTATGAAATAGGGCCACAAATAATTTTATTTCTCAAGTGGTTTCAATATAAAAGATGGATGCGGCGAGTTAAGTTAGTTATTTTTTATATTTCACTTGGATTTACTCTATTGATATTTGAATTGAGCTGTCTACGATCATTGAAGTATAATTGAACTATTGTCACTATCTTCTGCAAAAAAAACCGATTATTATTTTACTCGTGGATGGACTTAAAGAACTACGAGTTTAACGATAATTCACATACATTCTTCACTGCGGAAACAAGAACTTGAAATGATATTTTATCAGAGTATCGACGTACAATAATCTTGTCAATTGGAATATGGGAAACTGAAATCAAATGAATTGTACTGTTGAAATTACCTTTAAGTGGAGTAGAAAACGTGAGAAACTTACAACTTAAAATAGTTTATTTTTCACTTGTATGGATAGGAGAAATGTTTCAGTTTAATTATGGTGAAAATAGGCTCGCCTAATGAATTAGAACAGTAAAACCTCTATTTTTAAACACCGCTATGTGACGGACAAAAACACAATATGTCTGGAATGCAGCAAAGACCATTTGTGGATAAATGACCATCCCAATAGCGGACCCTCTATATAACGGACACGGACATACAAACTAGTAACCAAAATATATTATTTCTTAAAAATCTACCTCCATATACGGACAGAATTTTTAATCTACCTACGTGTATGGATACCATTATATATTTTTGCGAGAGGTCAGGTATGAAAATATTTCCGGTTGCAAGTTTTCTTGTTTCGAGCTTAAGATAGGGTGGGTTTGGTTATCCCACTAATCCTTTTCATGATAGGTAAGATGTTTATGAAAATCTGTACTTGCTACTGGATATTATTTACAAACTTTACTGCTTCACTAAGAATTTGGTCAGTCTATTTGGTTGAAGTTTAGATATTGTTAACACAACATGCGAAACGGAAAAAGAAAACGGCAATCTTCAGAGGATAAGGTAGAACCATACGAGTGAGAAATATAGATTAAGTGTTAGGAAACTAGCCGAAAAATAAGGTGTTGGAAAAACACAGACTAGCGAAATTTTAAAGCACAAAAATTACCTTTTAAAGTCTTTTGTTGGTGGCTCTAGTAATGACGGAGTTAAACGCAAATTTCCTAACACTGAGGGCCTTGCTGTGGATCAGACAGTTTTTGAGTGGTTTTCCAAAGTACTAAATAATAAGATTCCTTTGCCTGGGCCATTAATTAAAGAAAAGGCACTGGAAGCTGCAAAAGAATTGACGTGTGACACTTTCAAAGCATCGAATGGATGGTTGGGAAAATTTTGCATGAGACACATTATCACGTTTAAGTCCGTTTGTGGTGAGTCTGCACACATCATTTACAAGAGGTTGAAAACTATAAAATCAAATAAAATAAAAGCTTGGAAGACTATTCTGCAGAAGATGTTTATAATACTGACGAAACGGGATTATTTTATAGAGCATTACCTACCTACAAAAACATTTGCTCTAGAAAATGACGAATGGGCTGGATGAAAAGCTGCTAAAGACTAATTAACAATTCTTTTTTGTACTAATATGGGTTGTGAAAAAAAAAGAACCTTCGTTAATAGGTGAAGCGAAAAATCCGAGATATTTCAAAGGAGAACATATCAATAAGTTACCTTTGGAATGGACGTCTAGTAGAAAACCTAGGGTGAACGAAAACATAATGAGTTCATGAATACATAAGTTTGACAAGAAAATGGAAAAACAAAAGAGAAATACACTGTTGTTTTTAAATAATGCTTCCCATCCTAACAATATAGTCCTTGAAAATATTCAACTGATTTTTTTACCGCCGACTACATGTGCCATCCAGCTTCTAGATCAGGGAATTGAACAAAATTTCAAAATTATATATCGAAGATTCTTAGACAGAAGATTACTTATGCTTATGGAATCCGAGTCATCACAGGAGAAAATAGAAAAAAGCATAACAGCTGCAAATGTTCCAATATGGATAGTGGCAGCTTGGAGAAAAATTACGGCAAAAATGATAGTTAACTGTTTTTCGAAGGCTGGATTCAATAAAACTGGAGACACAACTGACGATGCCTTCGAAGAACTTGAAAATAATTTTACCGACCTATCCACTGCAATACCAACTAAAATGGGTTTGGATTTCAACGGATATTCTTCTATAGATGAAGCACTAACCACTGAAGATTCCGATCTTTCCATTTCTAAATGTATTGAGGACTTCGTGGCGAACAGTGATGAGCAATCTGATATTGGTGAAATAAGTGACGAACAACAAGCTCCTGAAATTTCCAGCCTTAGTGAAGCATGTGATCATCTAATGCAGTGTTTATCAACTTTTTTCATGACACAGCCCTTTTAGTATGAAGAAATATTTCGCGACCCCCCTACCCGTTGCTTTTTTTCATGGTTTTTTGTTTTGTGACAAATATTCAATCCAACATATTCATTCATTTTCATAATTAGGGTTCGGATAAATACATAATCAAGTACGTAAAACACATCTTTTTACATCGAATGCGTCGCCAATAGATAACGCAATTTACGCTTATTGGAAGCATTGCTTCCTCCATTGCCAAGCTCTTGCGGCCAAAACCTTGGCACAGGAATACAGTCAAGTTCTAAATATTATTATAAAAATTGTAAATTTTATTGAAGGAAAAGCGTTGCAGACACGACTGTTTCGGAAAATTTGTGAAGATATGGGAGCACTCCAACAAAATTCACTTTATCAAACAGTGGTTTGGTGGTTGTCAAGAGGCAAAGTACTAGCCAGAGCTTTGGAACTTCGCGCTGAACTTTTAATGTATTTTCAGCAGGCCAAGTCAGAATAGTCCAAATTCATTCGTGACCCGGAATTCCTTTTGAAATTGGCTTTTTTTTCTGACTTATTTGAGCATTTAAATAGCTTTAAGGGCGGGTTGAAAATGTCATCACTGCTGAAGACAAAATCCATAGCTTCACAAATAAAATTGACTTGTGGTCATCGTCTCTAAATTAAAACCAGTTCGATTCATTTTCTTCGACATAGTCTTTTTTTGACGAAGTCGGATGCGAGATAAACATCAAGGAATTTATACCTGGTATGAAAAGTTTAAAGAAGAACTGTGTCATTACTTCTCAATGCAAGAGCTATCGAAGAATACTGGGCAAAGGTGGATATTAAATCCGTTCTCAAATGCAGCTATAAATAAGGCAAATTTGGCAACCAAGCTTAAAGAAAATCTGCTGGATTCATCTGCCGATGGGATGCTGCAATTGAAATTCAAGTCTGTCAATTTGAATACCTTTTGGTTAGAAAGGAAATCAGAATACTCATCATTGACAATAGAGACTTTGAAGTGTTTGATTCCATTTGCCACCTCGTACTTGTGCTAGTTGACATTTTCATCAATGGCACAAATAAAAAGTGAGAGAAGAAATCGCTCAAATTTGGAAAACGACTTAATTCTGGATTTTTTTTTATTTTTTGTTTATTTGAAACAAAAATGATTATGTCCTTTAGTTAAAATTTTTTTTTTCAGTAGCTTTCCCAAACTTTTGCAACTCCCCTCTAGAAGCTTGGCGACCCACACATTGAAAAACACTGATTTAAGGGATATAAAAATATTATTTTTTGTAAATAACAATATGAACGCTTACACAGAAATATCAGAGAATTTGATAAATTGTGAACACGAATTTTTCGAAAACAAACATGAAGGACCACAATATTAGATTTTTTGGGAAGATATTTTTTTCAGAAAAATGTTACAGAAAGAGGCAGTTTTTTATTCTTATCTATGTATGAAAGTGCTCATTACAAAACATTTGAACAGAAAGGATAAATAAAACTTCGGATCATTTTTAATCTTACATTTTTGAATTTACTGTAAAAAATAGTTTGACTTTTAAATTTTCACACCATGTATCTCAAAAATCAAAAATTTTAAAAGTTCATATTACTAAACCGATTTAAGGAATTTTGAAAAGCTTTAATTTGCAAGGCATTAATAGAACTTTCTTTATATTAAAATTGTTAAACCTCTTAATAACGGACCAAAAAAATTCCCATTAGCTGACCGCAGAGGTTTTACTGTATAACGAAGTGAAATAAACTGAAGAGGTTAATATGAAATTTGAGAAATGAATAAAACGTTCAATTCATGTTTCCAATAAACATAAAAAAATCGAAACGATAGGGTGAAGTTAACCCACTGTTTTGTCCATAATAATAAATTTTGAACGAAATTCGTTACTCATAATATATTTTTTCAAAATTTCCATCAAGAACACTTAATGTTTTATGAGCGAGAATGATTTCTCGTTTATGAAATCAAAACTTAAATGCATTAATTTCCTTGGACACTACATGACCTGAACACACATTGAAATAGCATGAAAGGAAACTTCAACTGATTCGGACTCTATTTACATTTAATTAAATCAGTATTTAAACGGCGTATACACACAATCAGAGTTTGGAAAATGTTAGCATAGTGAGAGGACCTCAAACATCAAATAATATGGACTACTATTTACTTAAGTATCAACTTGTGATCTACAGAGTCGTTTTCCCTCGTCCCCAAAGGATGAAGCGTGAGTCGGTCTAGCATTTTCATTTATCAGTTATTTTGTTATGCATTATGATTATCCTTGAATTTTTAGATACAAATCCAACCAACACTAAAAATGTTGAGATTTTTATAATTGATAGAGTCCAATAAATTGCACGACCCTCGGAATTTCCCTGAAAATTTCTTTATCTGCTTTGAACAATTTTTGGTAGGAATAAAACTTATGGGCTGGTCATTTATCCAACACCACTTGACTGACATCTGTCGCCACTTAACCGACACTTGTCACTGCCATGCTGTAGTGAGTGAGGTTGGGTTGGGTTGGGTTCTTCTTTTCTCCTTCATTTTGTAAAATAGCAGGTGATAATTTGCCCAGCTTATACAGAGAAATATTCTAGTATTGCTTTAGACAATCCAATATCTCAAAAGGGATGAGAAATACCCAACACAAAAGTGGAAAGTTTAATATGTGTAAACTGTGCATTGTTTAAAATCCGATTTATTGAAGACTTAAGCCACGTTGTGTGATTTTTGGTAGGGTCGAAACTTATGGGTTTGTCACCGCCCACCTATTAATGCGAGTCATAGTCGCACGGTTTTGTTTTTGGAAGGGAATACATTTTTTTGTGAAAATATTCGTTTACTATGGGGCTACTAAATCACTTGCAAAATTTTCCGTCTACCATGTACGATTATATTTAAATGAGGGATCAATTTATGTATAATAATTCCGATATCATGTGCGTCTAATACAATTTTTTCAATGAATCAACTTATTTGGGAAAATTTCTCAATCAGAAACTCGAGATGAAATTTTTAAAGGGGGTTAATTTGTAATCATTTTTATTCATCCTAGACATTTTCAAAAGAAGCGGATTGATTTGTGTTTCCACTTCTGTAAACAGTACCCTTTCACTACCTATTCCATTTTTTAGTTATATAACAGTTCAAACGAAAAAATTCCTGGATGAAGCCATTTTGGTAGCAGGCAAAAGTACTCAGAGACCACCATTTTCAGATATTTTTTATAGTAGATTTTCCATCCGGAAATTAGTACGTAAAATGTAATTTTTTGTAAAGGTCGACTGAAAATGAATTTTTTAAATATAAATATTATGAATTATGAATAAATTCATCCATTCACTTTCCATTACCTGTAACTTCGACGCGAAATACAAAGCAACCCATATTTTAACAACATAGAAGAACGCGCAAATTTGAGTAGCAATGAACTACTGCGTACGAGTGGAAATCCGCTTTAACAATTGAATCATGCTGGCCAAAAATATTCTGCCAGATTTTTAAACAATTATAGATTGATAAAAAATAAAAATTTGTCTACATTGTGGTCGAATCAAAAAAGAATACTGAATAAGTTTATGAAAATTATTGATGCAAAGTTTCAAAGTAAGCACTACCCAAGCGAAGAGTGGAAAAATGTATAAATAGAAAACTTACCAGTTAGGATCAAGCAATTTATGATTTAGTATGTAAAATATATAATTCCAGAATTGTTAACTGCTATCCAACAGTGGAATGAAAGGGTGATAGATAATTGAATATTCAAGTTTGTACTGATTACTAGCACGACGGAGTTGCGCTTCAAAATTATTGGAAAAGTTGTTCATAATATGCGAAATTATTTTAATTTAAAAAGCAACGAAATGGTTAACATCTTTCTGTTGCTTCATTTGTTATACAAATATTACTCTGAGAAAATTTGCCTTGCACAGTTAACTACACCGAATCAACTACTGAATGTTGTTGCGATATCATCAAAAACTGTCTTCCGAATTGAAATTTGAATAATGATAAAGCAATAAAATGGTTGATGACTAATAATTTTGATCATAGTAATCAATTACCATATGAATATTTATAGCAAATGAAGATTTGATTAAATGTTTTGTGAAATATTACCACTATATCCCTGGGACCAAAAATAAAAATGATCCGGGTTTAAGTACAAAAATCTTCATGCAAAAAATATACATTCTAAATTATCACATAATAATGAATCTTAAGCCATAATCCAAAAATAATTTGGAAAAAACGACGTGTACATTACGAATGTGATTTGGAAGATGAATATCTCAGTATTGGATATAATTACTTTTTTTGTCGACCTTCACAAAAAATGACATTTTACGTAATAATTTCCGAATGAAAAATCGTTTATTTTTGAAGTCAAGAAAGTGCATTTTTGCACTAAATCCGTAATATCCTTGGACATACCTAGCCAAAACACTGATCTTGCTCAATAAAGATTTTTCGATCCCGTTATGTCCATTGTGGATGTCCTCAAAAATTTGTGGCTCATGCGACCTAGGAACTAGGACTTTGTGCCCCTTAAATAATAAACCATCTAGAATAAAGAGTTGTTCTCGGAAATTCGAGAATTCCCTTATTTGAGGATTCATTTGAGATTGATGTACATACCAGTCTGATAACATTTGTGCTCTTAGCTATGTTAATTCAGGATTTTCGATTGTTTGTTTCCGAATTTGCTCTTGTGCTGATGTTGATGCTGCAAAAATCATCTGGACTTGAAATTATTTGTCACTCTGCATTACTTGTAGTTGTTCCGAGGTCTTTTCCAAGGCTCGGCGAAAGTCGAGCACTTTTACGAGTGATAGATCTTCCTGCATGCGTTTTTCTCTCAAAATATTATCTCGCACCACTATGGTGATGTGGTCTCTTGAATTTTCTCGGTACCAAATCACCATATTGGCATTTTTTCACTTGCAACTGTTCTCATGTAAGGAATTCGTCGTAAGCTTCAATTTCTTCTTGCTTTATTTTGTTCAGGACGACAGTTTCGAACGTCACATTAGTACCGAAGGCTCTTTCAAGTCCTTTTATGGTCGCTTTGTCTTCATCTCCGAGATTGTTGTATACTTCGAACCAGTCTGTACCAATTGTGAGCATAAACGTCGAAATGTGTTGTTCAGTTGCTTTGATGGAGAGGTTTACTGCCTTTTCAGTGATTTAATTAGATTTCTCAACTGTTTTAGGGAAAACATGGAACAATAGTTATCCGTATTACTAGGGAGGTATGTACCACTTTTCCTCCCGCAGGATATAGTTTACAGTAATCATCCAAGGAAGGAAAAAGCACTTTACACCTGTGTAATACATATAATTTGTCCACATACTCTCTTATTAAACCTTTTTCTAAATGATTATTTATTTTCTTGTCTTCTGCCCATTGCTTATATTGTATATATTTTTTTTCACAGCTGTCTTTAGATTTTAGTTGAAATGAGGTTAATGAGGCTATGTTAGCATGTTCTTTAATATTAGGTGGCATATGTGTAAATTCAAAATCACTTCGCTCTTCTCTCCATTTCTCAAAAAGGCAATAAAGTTCAATAAACTCAACAACTTTGCTCTCTTAAAGTCAATCACAATGTTAACTGTCAGTGAGCCTCAGCAGACGATGATCCGTGTTCATCCATAAATCAAAGTTGAAAAGTTTATTCAAAAACTCAACGTTGAAGTAACATTCATAAATTTTTACCAGAATACAGGATATACAAGATCATATTGAAATAACAGAAACAATTTCGATATAATAGATTTACAAGTTTCATCATTTACAACATATTTAAAATAAGTGTGTATTTTCGTTCCTAGGATGGAAAGTATGAGTTACCTTCCTGATATGAGGAAGGATGGATAAAGAGGACAACACGGACAAAGTGGAGGATTTACGCAAAGAGCTGGAAACACTTCGATTGTTTGTGCAAACCCGACAACAGAATATTCTTCTATGGAAGTTTTCCATGCTAGTTATACCACATAGGGAGCATTAGAATTCAAAGCAAAAATGCTTCAACACATCTAAGAAGATCTGCTGGAAGAGTGTTTTCTTAGAAATATTCCATATAATTCTTAGTCTTTACCAATGAGATAATAATATTGAAGGTGAAAGTATATGATCTAATAACACACCACAATTACATGAAAGAACGTCACTTAAATCATCAGTTTCTATAGAATAAGCAGATAATATAATCTCATTTTTTTCAGAAAAACAAAGGCTACTACACTTACTAGTATTCATGGATTCATGGTCATTGATACTATTGCTACCTACTGTACACTTAAAAAATGCAAGGTATGAAGGATTCCATCATGTAAGCAACTCTCTTAGAGAAAATCAATTTAATTGCAACAATTATATGCCTAAGGGAAAAAACCCTGACAATTGAAATCAATGATAATAATAGAACGAGAAATAAATCTTATATTGGCAATATTAAAGTTATTGTGGTGTTTTTCATGCATATCTAGAATTTATTATGAAAAAAAAATTGTCAAGCTGGAATGGTTACGCTAACCATTTCGATTCCACAAATCACTGTGGAAGAGCATTTGACATTTTGTCTCTGTTTCAAATCTATAAAAAAGGTCGAATAGCTCCAATTGTACTTTTTGCACCAAGAAGTGCCTGGAAAACAAAAAGTACAAATAGGTTACATGTCAGTTTTGAAGTAGATGGTAAGATAAGCTTTATTCCAAATTACATGTATTATTAAAATTGACAATAAATTCATTTACATCAGTTACATCAATGAACTTGCACATATTTTGTGTACGGTCAAGCCAATAGTTAGCCTTGGAATAATCGAACTTGATTAATTATATAATAGAAGCTGTAACTTTAACATATTATACATTCAATGTAATTTAATCCCATAGATTATGATAATAACTCAATCATCACGAAAAGCTTCAATTAATTTCTATAAAAGTCATATTAATATTCGTTGACAAATTATTACTAGTATTAATAGATACAAAAAATTGCAAGGAGCGAGTATGGATACATTGCAATAAACTATATAAACCTTTGTAGGAGAATATAATCCGTCTGTGAGTCAATACATCTTCTACCAATATGATTAAATCTACAGCAATTTTGTGTATTTTATTCGGCTTTGCTAGTGCGAAGGTAAGATAACATAATTTTATAATATCGAAAAGATACATTTTTGTTTTGATTTACTGGTATTTCTCAAGACATTTGACATTTTACAAAGCGAAGTATGATGATAGCAATGTTCTCGATGATTTTACAGATCTGGCAACTTTTTCAACAGCCATACGTATAACGCCAAATTGACAGTACGACTGTTGTATTCGGCGGTATACACTATATTCCGTGAGAATAAAAGCACTATAGTTAATACAATTATCTGTTCGTTTTCATTAATAGAAAATATTCGTGAAAGGATATTTGTTCGCAATAAAAAATTGCAGTTACCGTCGCCTGGCGTCTGATCTTCGCACATATACAGTGCATATGAAGAACTTCTTTTGTACAAAGTTTCCGCTTTTAATATTGAAAAATGGCAAAGAAATGAATTTTACAAAAAAATGACTAATTTTTCTGCTTTTTCGAATCTCCTTGGTTCCTAATTATCCGATCAAGTCGCTCTACACCCCATTTTATTCGTATTTTAATTCCCTATGATTTGTCTATACATTCCATTGAGTACCAGTACTTTCCACGTTATATTAAAAAACTGAGAAAGTATATTTTTTTCGTTTTGAATGTTTATAACAAGTTACTGAAAAACATTAACGTGCTGCAAAACACATAAAAATTATACTATGTATTCTTTTTTATATGAGGCATCATCCGTTTTATACTAGGATTTTTATCAAAAGTTACTCCACTTGCATGCTCTATTGCTTGGCCTAGCAATCCGATCTCTTTTGCAGTGTTGCCAATACAGTACAAGAAAGTGTACCTAGTACAGGTCTGGAAAATCTCATATATGTCCACAAAATCCCTCTAGTTTCGATTAATGTTACAGCTTTATAATATATATGTATTTCACGCCGTAGTAAAAAAAAAGATTTAATATTCAATGAGACTTTTCATAGATATAAAAAATTTAAATCAATAGCTTTTTGGCACAGGATAATTAAGACATGTTTTATCATTTTGATGTGAATTATTCCGAATGACAGACATGAAGTAATTGGTGATTAGATAAAAAATGCGATAGTGTAGTTAAAAAAGTTCCTCGAAAATGAGTCCCTAGGAAACCCCGAAAATCTCTCGAATTGGCATCACTGTTGGAGCGAACCCTCGATACACGAGTACACAGCTGGGCATCATACTCAATGACGTCAGCAGCTTTGGCGCGCTATGATTTTGAATAACACGGAACTTCAAACTATGTTTTCCAAGTTGATATTGATTTTAAAAAAAGCCTTGTGGATAAGGTTTCCCAAACGCCATTTAATGATATTATTGAGTAAAAAAAATCTGAAAAGTTTCCTATTATCATAGTATGCGTATTGTTTGAATTACTGAATTTTTAAATCTACATCTGCAGTAGGTATTGATAATTGAAATCCAGTTTAATTCAAACAATTAAAATTATTAGTTCAAGCACTATCTTTGACTGCTATGTTGTTAACTATACTTCAACAAAACGTGCCAGCTTTCTATTTTTATAGACCACTATAAAGGTTTGGTAGGGGTGAAATAATTGAAAATACTCATGTGAAACTACGATCAAGTGATATCAAAAGACTGCATAAGCCAGAGTAAGACTGCACTGAGAATTTTGAAAGGTGTCTTAACAGGACACGGCACCCTGAATTGGCACCTCAGAGCTCAAGCAAGCTCATGCTCATACTTTTGGAATGAAAGGCACTACAGAATCCCAGGGCACAACACGTGTATGGAAGATAAAGACTTGCCTGAGCTCGAGCCTGCGGATAACCTGAGATTCCATTGAGGAATAGGACTAAAGAAACAACTGGTCTTTGAAAACTTTCGCAGAAACTGAGAAAAAGATCGGGAACAATAGGTCATACGTCTCAGTAATGTTTACTTCACGAAGCATACGAAAGACTGCAATCAACGTGGGAGTACAATTTTCTTAATGGGGGTCAGCAAAATGGTTATTCATATGAGCACATTTGTTAAAGCTTTTTTAATATTCCTCTGGCACTTCATGCATGTGAAAAAGTAGGTCTTCTGAAGACGAATAAAAAGTACTGATTTTTTTGTCTGAAATCCGAGGGAAAACATATAAGCCAAAAACAAAAAATATCGTTAAAATGTCAGTTTTAATTGACTTTTAAGCAATGTGAGATTCAATTTGACACTTTGGAAATATCTTATGATCGTCGTGTATACTATCTGTGAACCAAAAATCATCCGTACGAAATGGTAAAACGTGAAATGGTCATTTTAGGTCTATATTTCCTGGCTTATAGGCAACAGCTAGATGGTTACAGTTTTAATAAATTGATAATATTCGATCCAATAGTGTAGCTGCACAAGGCTTTCCTGATTTACCTTCACTAGACAAATTCATTCGATCGTTGAAAACCATGCAAAAGTTTATAGAATTATCACTAGATTTTTTCTCCTTCAAATGGGTCGAATTGATTTTAAGTTCGAATAATTTACTCAAAATTCTCATTTTTCCACATTTTTTATTGTGATATTTCTTACTTACAGTTAGCAGGATCTAGGGTGAATCATCCCTCAGTACTAGCCGGGGTAGCAGAATGTTCTGAAAAAGAAGGTATCGATATACAAACGCTTTTTGAAGTACTGAAAACGGATAAAGAAGAAAGTAAATATTTGAATTATAATTATTGCATCATGAAGACTGTTGGCCTCGTAGGATCAGATGGAAATCCTGATTTGAAAGTTGCTGAAGAATATACTCAATACATGTTTCCTGAAGTAAAAGACGTAGTCCTTAAAACATGTTACAGCATTAGAGGAGAACCTGTGGAAGTAGCTTGGGGTATCAACAAGTGCTTGTCAAATTTAAAATTGTTTGATTAAGTGATTTGAGAAATTCGCTAGACCAGTTTGAAAAAATCAGGGTAAAATACCGCTTTTTAATAAAGATTTAGATAAATTGAATGAGCTGTTCATGTACTATAATATGTTTCTGTTGCAATAAATAACTAAAATATTTTAAGTTGCCTATGTATTTTCTTGGTGGTGTACAATAATCTCTCCGTTTTTTTTTGGTAATACTCTTGTATTATAAAAGTTATCACCGTTTTTCTCTTACGAACAAACCTAAACAAATCAACGAACTATCATCAGTTGATTTGCATTTAAATTCCTCCACAAAAATAACAATAGTTCAGTATAAAAACTATGCTTAAAAACAAAACAAACATCTATCGAATATTCATTAGGAAATTAGTGAATATTTGTAAAGACCGACGGAAAATTAAATATGCACTTCGGCGAATAACTGTTTATTGTCTCGCCTGCTTGCTAGTCTCGGCTACGCCTCGACTATCAATTTGGAAATTCGACTATAATAGACAGTTTTCCGTCCTTGATACATAAATAAATATTTTCGTCGACCTTTATAAAAAATTACATTCTACGTACAAATTTCCTGATGTAAAATAGTCTATTTTTGACGTCAAGTACTTTTCGTCCGCAAACACTTTACTTTTCGTCCGCAAATTTGTTTTGAGGTTAAAGTTTTTTTATACAGTGTGTTCGCGTTTTTTGGAAATGATGCCGGAATCTCTAAGTGCAGTAGGCTTCGAAATTAATGAAAAAGTAATTCATTTTATGGGTGATGAAGCAGCTTCGCAATTATTTAATATTCGATGAATCACCAAATTAATCTACTAATAAGAGGGCTGCAACTACTTTGCGTTTTTACATTCCATGAAAATTTGGATTTCACGTTATACAAAAACAAACTGTATTACACTTGTAAGCAAATTGTTGTGAAATGACGTACGTCAATTCTTACTTGACAGCCGTTTAAGCAACCGTTTCGTTTACGAAGAATTCGGATGGGTCGGAACCAACCGAGGATCTGACGTCATCGTTTATGAACCGACCGGTTAACCATTAACCAACCAAAAACGCCATTCGAAATCGCCACATTTGATAATCACAATTAGTCACACTGTTCAGATCCTCTGGTTTTTAGGATCAAAACACTATAAGTTTCACAAACTTGTCGCGAGTTACACAAAACTCTAGATTAAGAGCCCGTGCGTCTATAAAATAGAACGTGGATATTTTTCAATACATATATTTACCATAATATAAATGTATTTTCTGGAATCTACATATATTCACGTGAATAAAACTAGGACCTAATTTCTAAAAACTGTAACTGACATTATAAAATAACTAATAATAATTTTCGACAGTGACACGAGAATGATGGTCTGATTTTTTTTACAAGTTGAGGTAACGCACTTAAACTTAGTCACAGGTTTTTCCTACATCTAAACTAAACTACTGAACATTTTTGACACATTGCATAAAATGTCAAATGATCATTCCAAAAGTGGTTGCGAGTTGTGTTGTCTTTTAACATATTGAGAGAATATATTTTAATTATTTAAAGAGATTTGAACACACACATTTGACAAATCTCACCAATACCGGATTTGTCAAGGCAGCCTACATCATTTTTTTCCTATGGTTGATGCGATTATGAGATTAGACAACGTATAAAATAAAAGACAAATGAAACCCAATTTAAATATTTATTATTTATAAGTATGTTCTGTATAATATTGCTATGATATGTATTATTATCCATCATGAAAAAATTTAAAAATAGAATTGTCTTATCGATTAGCATTTCTGCACTATATATTATTTGTTAAATGTTAGAGAGTGTGAATAAATTTTATTTGAAGTTGTTTATATAATTGAATAGATGAGGCTTTTACTTGATGAAGATCCATACTAAATGATGAAATAAAACAATTTCATTTGTTTAAATCTTCATTTTACACAATAAAATTAAATTGTTTTATTTCATCATTTAGTTTATATAATTTTCATATAATACAAAATGCATTGCTAGTTTTTAATAATAATTTCAATATTCTAAAGAATTTATATATTGTTAATATCAATGACAGTACCTGATTGTAAAATAGTGTTTGTGACATTATTAATATTAATGAGTTTTAATTTCAAAATACTTTGATAATTAGAAAAATTTCAATGTTTTGTTTATATCATAAAATATGGAATTTATAAAAATTATTTATTCGTCAGATGTCACAGAGTTTTAAAATAGTACAAAAATTTATAATTTGACATACATTCATAGAGCAATAGTCACTTGTTATTTTACACGCGAAGAAAATCAACCAATGAGAAGATAAGGAAATAATAGTTATTTATTGTATAACTACATAAGTGTATTTAGTGGATAAGATACAACTGAAACATGAATGCAATACAATATTTTATCCACGCCCTTTAGAATCAGATTTCATCACATTTTACTCTGACAACAGCTGTAACGTCAGAAATTATTGAAATTAATTCATTTAAGATTGTATTTTTCATTATTTCACTAGTGAGTAAGGTGGTACTTTATATGCTGCATAAGTGTGGATAAAACTTCAATTATAATGTGATTGTGGATAAATAAGGTTTTATTGAAAAATGTTTAAATATTAGTTTTAGTGAAAAATGACATTCTTGATAAAAAGTTTTTCTTGTTCTGAAACCCCATAAAATGAAATAAAATTCAAGTTTTTCAAAACCCGTCTCATTTATAGCCAGTTTTATGAAAACCGTATGAATTTTTGCACTAAGTTCGAAAATAATGTATTAATCTAGAGAGTGAAGTTTACGATGTACCAAGTATAGTTTGGCAAACATAACTGAAGCTGTGAAAGGAATGCGGTCGAAAACATTCGATATTGCCACGTTCAACTATGAAAAAGCTAAAGTGCTAAGTATGTAGTGATAATAATTAGAAAATGGACTTTTTACTATTAACAATATGTCAATAATGATTGAACGTTAGTTCTTTAATGTGCTTGTTTCAGTGGATTTTGTCTATTAACATCATTTTTTCAATTTTCGAATATTAAAAGATGAACACTTTTCCCAATATATTATGGGTTTCCTTCAAGCCGGCAACGTCGTGCGAAAATCATAATTACCACGCCCTCCGGACTAACTCAATTGGTGAATATTCATCGAATCGCCGTTGCTAAGTAACCACCTGACTTCCTATTGGCAAGCGCGTGCAAGTGTTCTTCCCTCTCACTTCGACAATTGATTGACATTGATTTATCCAGTGGCGTTTATAATGTCAGTATTTACCTTCGTATTTTCAGTTTCACTTGGTATCTTATTATTTCGTATCCATATTGAATTCAAGTACGATTTTTAACATCATTTGTTTTTAACAAATAGGTACCTTGTTTTGAAAAATACCTTACCCTCAAAGCAAAGCATAAAGTTTCTATATTATATAATAATTATTATTATTTTTAATACTTTTATAAAATAGGTACGTACGCCATTGCTACGTTTATGACAGATATCGGCCATGTTTCCTCGCTCCTTACCGATGCCCCGTAGCTTCAGATAGACTTGCCAAACTATAACTGTCAACTTTTATAAATAATTTTCAAATTGTCATTCTTCAATAAATATTTGACAACAATGTTAACTATTCAACAGAGAGTATATCTTATTAAGTGTTATGGTATTGAGGAAGTTTCTTACCAGTATACAATTGCAAAATTACACGAAAAATATCCAGATGTACCCATTACGCGGTGTGGATTTAAAAAATTAATGGAGAAGTTTGATGGGACAGGATCTGTTCAAGACAAAAATAAATTGAAAAATGCGTACGTTGAGGAGGATGATGCAGCTAGTGCACTAGCTATGCATTCGTTAAGGGAAAATCTCAAGTTGAGTGTACGAAAAAGAGGAGTGGAGGTTGGTTTTTGCAAGAGCCACTCACAGAAAATATTTGAGCAAAACAAAATTCATCCATTCAAACCGAAATTTATTCGTACCTTACAAGATTGTGATTATGACACAAGGTTAGACTTTTGTGCGATGATTGGTGAAAAACTTATGCATGACCGATTCTTTTACAATAGTATTTTGTTTTCTGATGAAGCAACGTTTACAACAAGCGGAGTCATTTCTTCCCAAAATTGTCGATATTGGGCTAGTGAAAACCCGAGCTACGGGATTAACTGTAATAGTCAATTTGCTAAAAAAGTTAATGTTTGGTGTGCGGTTTTACCGGATCGAATAATCGGACCGTATTTTCTGGAAGATACATTAAATCAGGAGGTATATTTGTATTTGCTGGACAACTTCTTGATACCTGAATTAGAAAATATTCCCTTGGAGCAAAGGCGTGAAATGTACTTTCAACATTACGGATGTTCGTCACATTCGACTTTGCTAATTAGAGGATGGCTGGATGAATATTGACGTTTGATGGGTCGTTATGGACCAATATTTTTTCCTCCCCTATCCCCCGATTTAACTATTTTAGATTTTTTTTTGAAGACTTGAAACGAGCTATCATTGATGCCGTTAACGAAATTACCCCAGAAATGCTGCGAAATACTAACAAAGAATTCAGAAAGAGAACTGAGTGATGTTTTAAAGCTGGGGGAGGATATATTGAATAGATGTTTTTTGTTTACTTAGTGATTATTACATTATTATTCTGTATTGTTATTTTTGATAGTGATTATAAATCTTGAATAGTTAACATTGTTGTCAAATATTTATTAAAGAATGACAATTTGAAAATTATTTATAAAAGTTGACAATTACCTACTTGGTACATCGTAAACGTCACTCACTAGATTAATACATTATTTTCGAACTTAGTGCAAAAATCCATACGGTTTTCATAAAACTGGCTATAAATTGAGACGAGTTTCGAAAAACTTGAATTTTATTTCATTTTATGAGGTTTCAGAACAAGCAAAACTTTTTATCAAGAATGACATTTTTCACTAAAACTAATATTTAGACATTTTTCACCTATAGGATACTCCATCCGTGGACACGCTGTATAAGAAATGAGAAAAAAATTAAAAAAAAAGAAACTGAGCAACAGTTATCTAAATTTGATATTTCAAATATATTTTTAGTTATGAAGAAAATATAATTGAGAATAAAATTCACTCACGATCTGGACTCATAGATGAAAGTTTAGAAGATATTATGAATAGTGAAGTATCGAGGGACATTTTCAAATAAAAAAATTGGAAGAACTTGAAATTTTTATATTTCGATAGTGACAGTAGTGAAACGTCAAAAAGTGATTCAAGCGTTATAAATAAGAAATAAATAGAATTTGAAAATTTAAATATTAGTTTTTAGAATAAACAATTGATCATATAAATTCATAAATTCCACTCTCAAAATTTATTTATAAATATAAATTATCCATATTAAATTAGATTACATACAGCAATTATCATAATGAATAATTTCCAATTAAATTAAATTACATTATAGGGTTGTTGATAAAATTTCAATGACATAAGTTTACTGCTTCATCTATAAATTTATATTTTCAAATTTGAAAATTCAAAATTGTTAATTAATAATAAAATCACATGAAAAATATATTTGTATTTCTTTTATTTTAACCTGCTTCTGTGAAATAATTTTTATTTATGTGTGGTGATAAAATATTAATAATATTTTCAAATCATTACAATTTATATAAATACCCAAACAAATATAAACACATTTATCACTCCTTTTTCAATCTTTTATTGAACTATTGGGCTTTTTGAAATGGAAAATCAACGATTGGATTCTAATAAATTGATAATACGCCCCCTACTATAGTTTCAATATGCATGATGACAGTCAATAAAAATAACTGGAATAATCATTTGAAATAATTGTTTACATTACAAAGATTCCAAAGCAATCACTTATTTTTACATTACAATTGTGATTATATTTATTTAAGTAAAAATATAAATACGAAATATGACAATCCTCCGTCTTAGCTAAAACACCTATCACAAAGGTATGACGTCAATATTTTGTATATCGTATTGCTTAAATCTTATTTACTCGTTATAGAATTCATTATTTCACACAAAATAACTCAAATTAGTGATCAGAATGAATTTTTAATTTGCAAATTGTGGAATATTTGAAGTATTTACAGATGTGTGATGTCATAGAGACGCCATTACTATTCTAGCGTTTTGGTGCAAAATTTGAATTGTATTTTTTAAACGTAAACTTCTCCTATAAAACCTTCATTTTTTCAAGAAACAACATTTTTGGATAAAGCTTATGCGTACAAACATCGTGGAGTAGTTTTATAAAATCAGTCATCATGCCTATTCAACTCGGCATTTCCAGCTTCTTGGAATTTTTTCGATCCAACACACATATGGACATTTGTTCGACCCTTGATTTATTGATCGTCATGGCGGATTGGGAATTGCAGGCATCTGAATGAAAGAGAGAGTTTGACGAGATCATTGAGACCAGTGGCAGTGGAAAACAACTTCACCTTGAAACTTGCTATTACATTCAAGGAAATTACCTACACTTTTCCTACCAATCGCACGCCATTGCATAGCTTGGGTGAATTCAAATTCCGATGAAAAATAGTTTCGAACCAATTTTCGATCAAGCAACAAGTTATGTGGTGGCATTATTGTTTAATCTGGCGGAGGCATCCTCATTTATCAGGGACCAAATAAATATATTAACCATCCAGGATCAATTGTGAATCTATAACATCGAGAGTTTCACTCAAACATACACAGAAAATCGATCCAACCGCATATCCACTCATTTTCCGATAAATCTCATATCATGATACGATACCTGATGGTAGTATATACAACACTTTTTGTGAAGAATAACTTTTTTCGTGATATTAATGATAAGAAAGTTTCCCATATTGCAAACTCAAGTCTCCTATTGGCTATAGATATAAGCCTGTTTAGATCATCCAGCGCTAGATACGTAGATATTCCTGGATGATAAGCATATTGACAATTGCTTAGGGGCCTATCCTTTGACACTCCGTCTGTTGTACCTGTCCAGTAATCTTTTTATCGTTTTTATTAGAAATGAGAATAGGCCTATCGGCCTATATGACTCTGGTGCTAGGTCAGATAATTTGCCTACTTTGGGTATGTGAATGACTTTAACATTTTGCCTTACTTCCGGTATGAAAAGTATTGAAACATACAGTAGCAAAGTGTTAATTTGAAGCTATTGTCTTGTTGACTATGTATTGTTGCGAGGTCTCCAACTCAAAGCCGGCCCTGTCTCTCGACTATAAATTTTGGTGAATGCGATTTCAAGAATTTTCTGGTTACTGCAGTCTTTACGCATATGAGGTGCGGGTTTTTGAGTGCGTGAACATTTAGTGAAACGAAGTCAAAGAGTTAGTTCACAGACAGTTTACCGAAGTTCGTAGTAATCGGACAGTGAATGAAATAGTGAAGATAAATAGTGTAATATTCAAGTGGTGAAAATAAATTAGAATTATTATAATACTGAGTGTAAATAAATTGGTAGATATTAAGTAGAGTGTGTATATAAATTAAGTTTAATACAGTGTGTGTTTCTTCAAATAAATAGATAGTAATTAGCCATACTGCGTATAATTTTATCCCACAACTGAAAACTATTTAAATAAATAATAAAAACATTACAGTATAAACAAGGTTGATGTGAAGTTGACAAATAAATGAGTATTTTGTAGTTGTCATTATATTTTCTGTAATTGTTCATTTGTTTTCCAGAGTTAGTTATACACAATAAACTCAATGAATGAATGGGAAACATCCACAACAAAATGCCGATGTTTAAAGACAACTCTGGAGGATAGGACAATAATATACACTCTGTGACAAGTCATCATCAAGGCAAGGACAGGTAGAGAATGCTCACCACTACCATGGACAGCCTTAGGAGGTGACCTCCCCATAGAACTGTCCTCGACAGACTTTTGCTGTCTTGGATACGCAGATAGCATTGCTATTGTAGTCAGGAGCAAGTTTGGGTGATATGGAAAAAATGCAAACAGCACTAAATAATAAATATAGTTGATAATTGGTGCATACAAGAGAATTATCAAATCTACTAAAAAGACGACACTGCAAATATTAAAGTCAATAGAGCTAGGGGGTCAGGTGGCTTCATTTGCCAAGGAAATAAAGTACCTAGGAGTACATTTTGATCAAAGAACTCACCCCAAAAATGACCCAATGACTATACGAAAGGGTTGTTAAACCAATGATAGCCTATGGATCAGTAGTATGGTCAACGAAAATACTGCAAGTTGGAGCTGTGTACTGCGGAAGCTATAAAAACCACTCTCCCAAGAGCGAAAGCTTATCAACGAGCTGAAAGCGGATTACCTAATGGGACAACCCATTGACGCAACACGTCCATGATATAACTTTGATAATGCATTCCGAATAACTATACTAGGTAGAGAAGACTAGCATGAAGGAGCACCCATACAGGCTGAGGCTTCCTGGTATAGGGACGGCTCCAAGGACTCACAACTTTTCAAGCGGAAGTGACGATGATTCACCACTGCGTTGAAAAAAAATAAAAGGTAGCAAAGGACATACCATTCAGTTACCAACTTCACAGACATCCAAGCTGCACTCAAGGCACTCAATTGCATGGAAGTCAACTCTAAGCTAGTATGTAATTGTATAAGTGCCTTGAACGCACTTGAAGACCTTTGCAAGGTCATGTTAACTTGGGTACCAGGGTACTAGGGTCATAAGAGCAACGATCAAACGGCCAGACAGCTCATCAATGCCTTTAACTGGACCAGAACCCTTCTGCGTCGTCGCAAAGTCAATAATAAATATGGCCACAAGGAAGTGGATGGCACAAAAATCTCTAGAATGGTACCTCAATAGTTGAAAACAATGACAATAAAAAAAACTAATATTCTCATTATTATAGGTTGACATGGAATAGAAGTTAGTTGTTGGATACAAAAGGAACATTGACAACAACCGGTAGGTCTTACGTTTTTTGTTTTACTTATATTTCGGGATACTATAATCTACTAGCAGGTGGCACAATCTCTTGGGGGGATGGGCAAAATTAATTAGTAATTAAAGAGAGGCTGAAAAAACAATACGTCGGGATACGGCTAGCGCTATGACGTCGGTGTGAGGAAGTTTTAAACATTTATTTGTAACTGCCAGTGTGATTGGGCTACTTGTGAACTGGATGTAACTGAGATAAAATTATAACGTGTCTTATATTTATGTACCTACCTATTTGTGATAAACTGATTATGGTTGTATACAGATCTCATTGGGAAGTTTCGTTTTTGTGTCAAGCTATAACAACGCTCTCATAGGAAAAAAATCTTCTTCCACCTGGGTATGTGATCTACTATTTCACACCACCACAGCGCTACGGTTTTTTTAGCGTATAATTTCCCATTGCTATCAGTGTCTACAGTACTCTGGTCAATCAAGTCCCACGACCTAAAATGGAAATATCGGTCTTGGAAGAAAAATTGTGGAGACCAAAGTAGCAGCAAATTGTTACTATGTATATTTATGCTATGGCGTCGAATGGCAATACTTTCAATTCAGGTTTATTTGGAAGAATATCGAACTTTGAAGACAAATCGTGAGGATGAAAGTTGTAGAATATATAAAATAATGGTATAACGACTTTTCGTCAAAATTGAAAACGTCCGAGTAATCTCCTATAGGTATTTACGATTTCTTGTTGGAAGACACCTTATCTCATTGGTAGTGAACTGTTTAAAAGTGAATTAATCCCTTATTTTTCTGAGTGAACTTTATAAAACCTATTTATTCTGTCGCCATTTTCATTTAACACTACCAGTTATACCCAAGAACATAAGCAATCCAATCCTGTGAATAATAATTTCTTTTTTCAAGACGTTCATTTTGAGAAAATGAATGAACACTTTTAAAATTGGTAAGTGTTATTATATGGTCATCAGAAATTTTAAAATAATTTCCATGAGACTTAAGCAACTGTCGAAGTTGCTAGTAGTTACAATATGGGGGTCTCCAGTTTTCAGTTCTTATCTAGTTTCATCCAGCTACACTCTAGTACACATCAAATGGGACACATTCTTATACTGCAAACTGCTAGGCCAGTCTTACTGGCTTGGTCAAGTTTTGGGATACAAAATCATATTCCAATGAGTTATCTCAATGACGATTCAGAATATAACTGACATTGAGTTTAGCAGGGTTTGGCCAATTTTTAAATGCCATCACCTCCCAACTTGATGAGAATGAGAAGGCTGGAATTGAAAAAAAAACTTAAAATGCTAAATAAAATAGATAAATTATCGGGACATCTTAATAAATTTAACTGCATTATTGGAATTTATCAACTTCCTCACTTACACATTTTTAATACTTGATAATTATCAGCAAAAAGTTATCCTTGCATGATTGAACTTGAACTTGTTCTGTTGTACTTGGAACAGGATTTCTTCGTCGTATGCGGCATTTGAGATAATCCCACATGTCTTTCATTTGATTCAAGTCAGGGCTATATATGGTGGCCAATCTAATCTTCGAATTTCGACCGCATCAAGATAATTAGTCACTATGCCAGTTGGATGAGGTCGAGCATTATCGTGCATTAATATGAATCTATCGTATCCAATTTGGCCGAAATATGGCAAAACAAGATCTTGCAGTATGTTTTCGATATAAAAGTCATTCGTCCAATCACTTCCACGAGTTCGGCGCATCCCTCCCAACTAATACCTCTCGAGAACATTATACCGCTACCTCCAAAACTAACGGTCAGCGGCTGGCGTACCGTTCCTCAACTCTTCAGTAGACGTGATTTCGTCTATCTGGCTTCCATAACTGATTCCTAGTCTCATCGGTGAAAACAACATTTTTCTAATTATCAATATCCCACAGAACATGTATTCTGGGAAATTCTTATCGACGAGTTTTGTGATTTTGGAGAAGACGTGGAACTTTGGCGGGCCGTCTTGGCTTTAAGCCTGCTTCTTTCAATCTTCGCCTGACTGTTTTTGAACTCAAATTGATTTGTCTTACATTTAGTAGGTCATTTTTGAGATGCGTCGATGTCAATGTGCTATTTCGTGTAGAATAAAGTATCAAAAATCGATCCTCAATTGCGCCCTTAACCGGGTCAAAGTACGAGATTTCCTGTCCCTTGATACCTTTTTAAAATATTCGATACTGTAGATTGATCTCTTCTGAGACGTCGTGCAATATCTTTTTGTTTATATCCTTCGTTAGAATTACAATTCGTACCGCTTCAACTTCATTTCAGTGTCTAACTAAAAATAGCGAACACTATTTACTGTTACTTAGTTAATTATACTACAATAACTTTATTCCGAGTTCAATTCACTATTCCTTAAAATATGTGTAATGAATTGTTTTTGATAAAATGGGCGAGACAAAATAATATGCGCCATTAATGTCAATTAAACGTCAAAATATTTTGAAATAAGTGAGAAATCTGCCTACTAGATGAATAATATCAGCACATATGAATTTACAGTGATTTTTCAAAATTATTGTGTGATTACAAAAAACATTCGATAATTTTGTCCATGGGTGTATTTGAAACACATTAGACTTTTATAAAGAGCATTGGTTTTTTCCACAACATTGTCCATTTTACGGAGAGAAGAATAATAACTGTACGCCATGTATTTTATCAAATTAACAAAATATTTATGTACCCAGCATAGTGTTTTTCTGTTATTTCAGTTTTGTGGACACTTTTTATATCTCTATATAAAACCTTTTTTTGGTTTATTATTGTTCTATTTGTTGGAAACAATACTTTTTATTCACCAAATTTTCCATTTGAAATATTTAATTTTCAGCCAGCAGGATCTAGGGTGAATCATCCATCAGTATTAGCAGGGGTAGCAGAATGTTCTGAAAAAGAAGGTATCGATATACAAACGCTTTTCGAAGCACTGAAGACGAATGAAGAAGATAATAAATTATTAAATTATAATTATTGCATTATGAAAACTGTTGGCCTCATAGGATCAGATGGAAATCCTGATTTGAAAGTTGCTGAAGAATATACTAAATATATGTTCCCTGAAGTACTAGACGAAGTCCTGAGAACATGTTACAGCTTTAGAGGAGAGCAAAAGGACGTAGCTTGGCGTATCAACAAGTGCTTGTCAAGTTTAAAGTTGTTCGATTAGGTGATTTGGGAAAGACGCACGACCAGGATTCGAATAATTGGGGACGAATTTTATGAATTGTTTATATATTTTCTTTGTTGCAATAAATAAATGAAAACTAGAATATTTGAATATATCATTATTTTCTCGAGTATTCTGTAAATATTGTATTACATATTTAATGTACCTGGAGGGAAAAAGATTTAATACAACAAGAATATAAATTAAATTCTCAATTCTCACACTGTCTTGTGACCTTGTTGTGTCCTCAGTAGTTTGTGGAGTGGATAAACGATTTGGCTACTTTGTAATAGGTACCAATAATGAATACAGGGTGGCCCATAATTGCGTGGACGTGCAATAACTCACTTAGGATAAAAAAGTACCATCGAATTCAGCGTAAAATTCTGCATCTAGCCCTATCTTTTCTTTTGCCAGCTTGGAGCGAGAAATATGAAGATTTTACGGATTGGTGCACTATAAAGTGCCTAGTAAACGTTATCAGTGATCAGCAGCTAAACTTATTTGGTAGGTACGAAGGTAAAGGATGGCTAAAATGTCTGAACAGAGTAGAAGTCTCGTTTGGCGTTCAGGCTATTTTTTGGATAATCATTAATTCAGGAGATTTCAATTAGCAAATACTTTATGTTTTTGAATGGAACACCCAGTATACTATTTTACCATCTTGTAAAACTATTTTATCCCTTCAAATTATGTCTGTATGATGTACTCTCAAAAATTGATTGTTTCGAAGAAGGGTGCAGTATTAAAAAAAACAGTAGATTTCATGTTGTCTCGCTGTTGCTGAACACCCTGTATATCTCAAAATATTTTAAAAATGTGTATGGGCTCAAATACAACAATTTCTATTTAAAACATTTTTTTTGTATTTTTTATCCTAAGTAAGTTTTTGCACTTCCACACGCTAATGGCCCACCCTGTATATAACCCCAATAGTTCATCAATATCTGAAATGTGGTTAGATTCCAAAAAAGGTTGAACAATACTCGAAGAAATCATAAAAATTATGATTTACTCAAACAAGGGAATACCTATATGGAACAAGCTTCAGTTAGCAAGGCTAGAATGAAGCCATTTCAAAATATATAAAAATGCAGTTCAGACTTTCTCATTGTAATTTTCAATTGTTTGCAACATCATGTCATCTGGGTATCCATCCGAAGTTTCAGATTCCCACATTCATCATCAACTTAATTCTCTCAAATACATAGGATTTTTTCAACTTCACCAATCACTCATTCCATTGTGGTTAAGTACCATTACATGTATAAAATTAGGTTATAGTATTTGTTCCATTCCCAAACAGCATCATCAAGCTCCTTATATAATTATAATAGTTTTCAATACTGCCCTGAGAATTTTCATTGTGATGGTCTTTATAACATCTACTGGAGAGGAGTTGAATAATCGTTTAGTATATGAAACGCAATGGAGCCACGTACCAAAGCAGGAACACAGCAAACTCCTGGTCAAAAAACCTCGGAGTAGCTGGCTACCGTAATATTAAACCTCAACAGGCGCCGAATAAGGAGAGTGACATAATTATTCACCAATCAATGTTGGCGTGATAAGTGCTACTGGTCTCTCCGCATAAATGGTACAACCAAGTGCAGAGTACAAAAAGCCTAAAGGCGTCCCATTATCTCTGTGATATGTTTATGGTAACAATCCATACTGTATTGACTGATATCGTTTTCCAGCTTTGAACGTTCCGCATTTTTTGTACCTAGATAATGAAAAAGTTAAAGGCATACAAAAATGAAAATTCATCTCCTTCCACACTCACAAGACATTTCCAAAACGAACCTTGGAAAGTGAGAATAAAAATTAAATTTGAAAACTAAAGCCCGACCACTGGAAAAAATATGAAACAAGAAAATATTCCCATCTGAAATTGAAAATTATAAAAACTTCAATATTTGCATATAATAAATGAACAACTTACACGTAATATATTCAAATGTATTCAATACATCTTTATAGTGATGTTCACCGGATAGCCAGGGTCATAATACCATTTTCTCCTTGAGCTGATGATCGCTTACAACTGTTAGAATGTATTGATTTGTTAAAGTAAATGACATACGACTACATTTATCCTCTGAACATCACTATTAATATGTTAATATGTTGAATTTACTGTTTGGACCCTTACTTTGTGGAATCTACTCATATTACTTTTCTAAATGAAACTAAGCGTTTCTCATTAATTCCACTATTTAATGAAAAAAAAATTCTAAGATATTGATAATTATTTCGATATTGACATACCATCGTCAGAATGACAGAAGTTACATTTTATGTGATGCCTACTTGATGTTTAATATTTTGGCTAGACCAAATAGTAACCACCAATTATCGGGTGTATGGAAGCAAAGCCGAGAGCAGCAGTTAACAATAGACATATTTTTGGAATGTGCAAATCAAGCTTTTTCATTAGATACCCAACACGGGTCTAATTAAGAGACTTTTTTTACTTAATTAGAGTTACCTGTGAAAAATTGTCATATTTTAGTGAGGCGTGTTATCAATAGAATAGTATTGAACTATTTTCTTTGACATCTATTGACTTTTTTTAAGTTGGCGCCACATTCAACTGATTGTGAAGTCAACGTCTTCAGCCAGAGGACGATCAAGATCAACGATACCTCATTTTATCATATATGTAACTAAGAAGTTATGTGGGAACAGAAGAACAAATACACACACATCCCGGTCAAGATCGTAACCCTTCTTCTTGTTTCGCCGTGGTCGGGTGAAAAGTGTGAATAGTTTTCTGTTTTTTCAACATTACTTTTTTGTTGATCGGTCACTGTTTTTGAAAAATATTTTTCAAAACTTGTTGTGAAGCGTAGAATAATATATTTTTATTCTTCGACATCTATTACTTTTTTATTTTATAAAAGTTAATTTTTTATACAAAAATCCAATTAACTTCACTCAATAATTATCTTTCCAGTAACAAATATTCAGTGAAACGTGTAAATTATAATAAAATAGGTATAAATACAAAAAATGATAGAATCACGCTTTTTCTACACTCAAAAGTCATTTTGGAGACGAGCCGTAGGAAGTGAGGAAAATCTTGCGAGAGGAAAGATGAGTCTTTATTGATATTGCTTATTAAGTTTGATTTGCGACCAGTCTTTCGATTTGAAATATAAGTACTGTCAAACTTATATCACTCAACTGTGTTTAACATGTCACTTATATAGGATGACACATTTAAAAAAAATTCAGGGGGAAAATTGACAAAATCTGTCCTCAAAATCGTTTATTTAAGCAGTTTGTTTTTTCCAAAGCGGCGACGCGTCTGCTACTCATATTATTTCGATTATGTTAATAATTACTAATGTATAATCGTTAACACTAGCTCCTGATTGGCTCGTTGCGACGACATTTCTTTTAGTTGGCATATTTTCCGTAGCTCTTGTTTGCTTCTGTTAACTGTAATAGATTACATGAATATATAAAAATATAATATGATTTGCAATTATGATCATAAAAATTTGAATAATAAACATCCTTAGAATATAATGTTTATCTTAGATTAGCTTTATACCTTACATTAAATATAAGAGTTTAAAATAAACTTACTGCTGGATCACATAGTTTTTTTCATTATATATTATTACTTTGAAATAAATGTAATGATACTTCGGAGCTTCACCTATCTAGTTTATTACATTGTTGAGCTTCATATGGTTAATGTAAGTTAGGTTAGGTTTTGGTTCTAGTTACACTTTGATCTGTGTCAGTTGGTCGGTAAGCGATATGATGAATTGAATTATGAAAACTATTGTTATGATTATTATTTGTAAAAGATATGTGATTCCTAATTATGCTAATTCGGCACTAAAAAATTCCATTACAATTTCACTACAAATATTTGTGAATGTTAGTCGGGTTATAATTGGTTCAACGGGTGGAAGGAAATATGTGAATCTTGGTATATTCCCTTCCCCTTCTCCAAAAAACATAATATAATTTGTATTCCACATGAAGTTTTCCAAAAAGGGGAAGGGTAACCCATAGACAAATTAATTTATTTATTATTTTCTTTATGGGGTAACCCCTCCCCTTTCCAAATAATTTGTATTCCACGTGAAGTTTTCCAAAAAGGGAAAGGGTTTTTTTAAATAAAATATCTGACCAAATAGTGGTCGTGGTGAAAATATATTGTTTTTTGGATTATACTTTAGAAATTCTGAATGTACCTACCACAAATTTTTTAGTAAAAAGATCTAAAACCTTGTGTAAAGTATTTCCAAGCCGTCACGAGTTACGGAAATGAGAACTGGCAACATTGTCCATCCACAGCTCTTTCTAAAATGTGTGACCATCCGATATCTAGACATAATTGTCAAAAATTAAAAAAAAATGGCGGATTTTTGGTACTTTTAATTGCAATTTTCTCTTTCAAAAGTGCATGCTCCAAGAATTTTTTTCTTTTGGAATGTTCAATAGCAATAGGGCTTTCTAATAAAAAAAATCGTTGGAAAATTCCGAGGGTCGCGAACCCTACCTCCAGAAAAATTGATGATGAAGTAAATGTTAGTAACAGAATTGTTTGGAATATTCTAAAAGATAATGTTCATTGTATCCATATCTCGTTCAACGTGTTCAACATTTGCAACCTACTGACTATCCGCTCCGTATACAATACTGCCAATGGATTTTAAATAAAATCGCAAACAATTCCAATTTTGCTGCCAATATTCTGTTTACGGATGAAGCCAATTTTTCAAGACATGGCATTATGAATTTTCATAATGACCACATATGGGCAGATGTAAATCCACATGCCATACGTGTGAGACTATTCCAATAAAAATTTTCGGTCAATGTTTGGCTTGGCATTATCGAAGATTATTTAATGGGACCATTTTTCCTTCCTGCACGGTTGACCGGTGAGACATATCTTCATTTTCTAGAAAATGAGCTTCCAGTTTTTTTTGAAGATGTACCTCTTATTATTAGAAGGCGCATGTGGTTCATGCATGACGGTGCTCCTCCATATTTTGCATTGATTTGATTGTACGCGAGTTTTTAAACAACATTTTCCAGACCATTGGATCGGACAAAGATGTCCACACCCGTGGCCCCCTAGGTCACCTGGATACAATCCTCTGGATTTTTGTGTGTGATGATATCTAAAATCGCTCATTTACACAACCCCGATATTGAACTTAGGAGATCTTCAAAATCGTATCATACAAGGCAGTAATGTTATTCGCAACACACCTGGGGCCGTATTCTTGACTGAGGGAGTGAAGCTTCCCGAGAGAACGGATATTTTGTCTTTGTCACTGCAGTGACAGAGTAACCAAGCAAAATAAAGACAAAATATCTGTTCTCTCGGGAACCCCTACCCCCTCAGTCAAGAATACGGTCCCAGGTATCCTCGAACGTATTTGGCAATCCATTAGACGTCGAGCGGATGCTTGCATTTTGGCTGGAGCTGCACATTTTGAACATATGCTCTGAAATGTACTATTTCTCCTTTATGTTTACATGTTATTGCTTCTAATAAAATAATAAAACAATTCAATACCCTGTATCTCATTAACCACAAGTCTTATCACATATGTTTATAAGAACTTTTCGTCTTAAAATGGAGTAACGAAGCGCCCACTACAATATTTCAGATTACTCAGGAAACATTTTTATTATTTGTGACTTTGCACTGTTTGTTTTATTAGAAAATGATATCATTTTTTAACCCTGGCTCATTAACCCTTAGTATCCCTTGGATTTGTGTGCCATGTTCTTTTCGGATGAAAAGTAGTACCCAAGGAAAGCATCCGAGTACACGGCATCCATAAGTTAATTGTTCCAGTTTCGTGAAAATTTTTAATGTTCACTCTAGCGTCAATTATCCAGCTTGGGTCTTGGGAAATAGCCCTATTCTACAGGATTTTCACATGCTACCGGTCGATTAGGGGACATTTTAACTTCTGTACTTTTGAAATAAAAAAATTTTAAAAAATCACATGATCATATATTTATTTTATCCCCTCGGAGAGATCACCGGTAGTGCAAATTCAAAAAAGTCACCAAATATTGCATTTGTGTGTGCCCGTTTTTTTAATAAAATGGTATTTTACAAATAACTCTGCAATTTTCAATTTTGACGAAAAATTGTGAGCACAGAGGTTGTATTGAATTGAGCTTTGGTCCCCATCATTATTCTTTCGAGATCGATATTTTTTCATTGAAAAATTGGAACTAAAAAATATCATGATTTCTATTATTTTCAACTTTACTGCATACATTTCTTCAACCAAACTTGTAGACATGGAGAGGATTTTTGTCCGAACTTTTTTTCGTACAATCAATATTTTAGATGGTATGCCAATGGTAGAGAAAAAGAGAATCATAATAGTATATTGTGTCACACTTTTTTCCGCCTGCCAAATAAACATAAAAATAGGAAAATGTAACAATAAACTTTGACTTTATAATTGAATTTACTGTTGGGACCCTTACTTTGTGGAATCTAGTCATATGACTTTTTTAAAATAAAACTAACTGTTCCTAATTCATTTCACTATTTAATGAAAAAATTATTGAAAATTTTCAAAAATGATCATTAATTATTTCGATATTTGCATATCATCATCAGAATGACAGAAGTTACATTTTATGTGATGCCTACTTGATGTTTAATATTTTGGCTAGACCAAATAGTGACCTATATTGTAATTGACTTGGTACGACTCCCAATTTTTTAAATGGAAAGTATAGGCTTGTGACATATTGTTTGAAGGGTCTCTTTTTGTTCTATTTGAAAATTTTATCGTTTTCAAGTTTATTGCAACAATTGAGATAGAATAAAATAAAATCATGTGGTTACCGAAATTCGCTACAATACAATCAAAAACTGATATGTAATGCAAAACGTATTAAAATGTGAAACACTAAAAAGAACTATGTATGTCAATGAAGAAGGTGTTCAAAATGTTCAATGTACATCAGGAAATTTCTCATGAAATAGGCGAGTTACTTCCTGTTGTGTTCGGGTTTTATCTCCGTAACCAATCATTTAAAAAATGTTATTTTATGCATTTTCGTTAATCTAACGATTTTTCAGCATTGAAGTTGACGAATTTCAAACTGAAATTATAATACCGACAACTTGAATGACAACTTATGTATGATTACAAAACAATTTTCTAATGCGTTTTAAACCAACTAAAGTTGCCACGGAAACGCTTTATAGTATTTTTAATGGATACCATCTAAAAAGTGCAATGTATGGTATGGTATTTCCTTATTTCCATATATTATCAAGACCTGAACGGGAAATAAGTTTTGGGTATATTATAATAAGTTTTGAGTATATTATAGCGAATTTCGGTAACCATATGATTTTATTTTATTCTATCTTAAATGTTGCAATAAACTTGAAAACGATAACATTTTGAATAGAGAATAAATAGACCTTTCAAACGATATATCACAAGCATATACTTCCCATTTGAGAAATTGGGGGGTTGTACCTCTCATTTGAAGTGGGTCGAAGGTAGGGATCGCATTTTCACGTTGAAGAATGTCAATTTATAATTTAAATTTGACGTGTTTCGGGATTTTTCATAAATATGTATAGTAACCGAAATAATTAATTTATTTCGTTTCGCTTTTACACACTGTATATGAATAGAAAAAAGTAGATATGATATTACAAATACGAGAGCTTAGGTATTATTAGCCCTATGGGGATATCCTGGATATCTTTTTCCCATTTAAGATCAGTATAACTGTGCAATGATAAAGGTTTCATATAGTTCCATTCAAAATAGTGATTTGATTTTATAAATACGAACCGAATTCAATAAGAAACTAGAGGAGTGAGAATGTACAAATTTATTTATTATAATACACAAAAATATCAACAATATGTGGAAGTGTCAAATAATACTTTGTAACTGTGAGATTGTCCTACTTGTGAACTGGTTATACCAAGTTAATATTTTAAAGTTTATTACACTCATGTAGCTACTTACGAAAAATTAATTTTGGTTGAAAGTTTCTTTTTTATTACGAGCAATTTGAGCGCTCTTCACAGACAAAAAACTCTTTTTACCTGGGTATCTGATCTACTATTTCACACCCCCACAGAGGTTGGGTTTTTTTCTCGTAAAATTCCCGAGTCTACGCTGAACAATTAAGTCCCACGACCTAAAGTAAAAATATCGGTCTCAGAAAGAAAATTGTGGAGACCAAAGTTGCACTAAATTAGATTATTTACCAGTCTTACTATATACATTTATGCTATGAAGTGTAAAATATATGAGACATGAGAATACTTTTAGTTCATGTCTCCAGGTTTCAATTTTTATCTAGTTTCATCCAGCTACACACCAGTACATATCAAATGGGACACATTCTTATACTGCAAACTGTTAGGCAAGTCTTACTGGCTTGGTCGAATTTCGGAATGCAGAATCATATTTCATTGAGGTGCCATTACGTCTTGACTTCATAAGAATGAAAAGGCTAAAATTCAAAATGCTGAATACAATAGAAGAAGTTATAGCGACATTTTAATAAATTCAACAGCATTATTGAAATTTATCCACTTACATATTTGGAATACTTGATAAGTATCAGAATATAGTTATCCTTACATGATTGAAATTGAATAATTATACGAATAATGACTTCATCGTTATATGCATAATGTGTATTTCTATCTCATGAATTATGATGATCAATTAAGAATTACCGGAAACTTTGATTCATTACTATAAAATTCATATTGATATTTTTTGAAAAATTATTGTAAGTATAAAAAGCTGAAAAAAATTACGAGGAACATTAATAAACGTATTGCTAACAACTAGATAAACCGCCAGGGAAACATATAATACATTAGTAAGTGAATACAACAACTACCAAAATGATCAAATCAGCTGCAATTCTATTTATTTTATTCGGTATGGCTACTGCAAAGGTGAGTTAAAATAGTTTTATAATGTTTAATTAATTACTTTTTTCTCATTGGGGTTATATTGAAAACAGATTGAGCTTAAAAAGGATTGACTTTTCCCCAAACGCTTTCCATTTTATGGAGAAATATATAATATATATATATAAAATATAATGGATTTATAAAATCAACAAAATATTTATTTTGTGGACACTTTTTATATTTCCATATAAAACCTTTTTTTGGTTCATTTTTGTTCTATTTGTTGGAAACAATACTTTTTATTGACCAAATTTTCCATTTGCAATATTTTATTTTCAGCCAGCAGGATCTAGGGTGAATCATCCATCAGTATTAGCCGGTGTAGCAGAATGTTCTGAAAAAGAAGGTATCGATATACAAACTCTTTTTGAAGCACTGAAGACGAATGAAGAAGATAATAAATTAATAAATTATAATTATTGCATTATGAAAACTGTTGGCCTCATAGGTTCAGATGGAAATCCTGATTTGAAAGTTGCTGAAGAATATACTAAATATATGTTCCCTGAAGTACTAGACGAAGTCCTGAGAACATGTTACAGCTTTAGAGGAGAGCAAAAGGACGTAGCTTGGCGTATCAACAAGTGCTTGTCAAGTTTAAAGTTGTTCGATTAAGTAATTTGGGAAAGACGCATGACCAGGATTGGAATAATTAGGGACGAATTTCATGAATTGTTCATATATATATATATATATTGTTGCAATAAATAAATGAAAACTAGAATATTTGAATATATTATTCTTTTCTCGAGTACCTGAGTAAAATTATTGCTCCAATTTTAGTACGATTCCTACGTATTTTGATATCTTGAAATCGCATCTTAATTTTTTTATCAACCCTTCTGAAACCTGAGAAAATTAAAAAAAATGTTAAAAATTGCCATTATAAATAGAAAAAAAATTGACTAAACACGATTCGATGCCTGAAATAAAATCTCTACTATGTAGAAATGCCAAACATTTCGAAATCTGTAAAAAACAAAATATATAGAAAGATTGGGGGAAATGATTTTCACGAATTCTAAACTCTTCTTCGTTTGCATCGAACTCTTTTATCCTCAAATGATCTACGCAGAGGATTCCTCTTTCGTTCCCGACTTTCTTCGGGTTTTTCGGGTTTTTAACATCCGAATCAGGATTATTACACAGATGAGAATTACTTCTTGTATTAGTAGACCCTCCGGTAGCCAAGTTTCCCCCACTGAAGAGCTGCAGTCGCTTGATGACGACGCCTGCGAGCCTGCTTTCCCACCCTGACCATACGCCGATTCTGGGACTTCAAATCCCTGCATCGTAAAGTACTTATGGTTCTGTTGCCATACGTCACCACGTGGAGGTGCTCTGGATACAGGCACAAGCAATCAAGTCTTTGAAGGTCACACGCAAGAGTGGAAAAACAAAAAATGCGAGTAAAAGATAAGTCCAAAGACGAAAGTTTCAAGAATTAAGATTATTTGCCTAGTAGCAAAACAAAAATCTACCTATAGTCGCAATATTTTTGATTTTTTCAAGTTCTTAAGGGTTAATGAGCTAAAAAAATGAAGATGCGATTTCAAGATATCGAAATATATAGAAATCATACTGGAATTGGAGCAACAAGTTTTTTTTATCATAAAAACTGCATTTTCCGCAATTTTCAAGAGTGTTGTGCAATTTTCCCACATTTAAAACGGCTCATGGTCTAAATAAACTTTGTATCAGTATTAAGCGGAATCATCAAAAACATGCTTGGTTTTAGTTTAACAAAATTTTTTATATCACTAAAACTGCCGATTTTCGTCGATTTTTTGAAGTTTTCTCGATATTTTGAGGGTGTGTAGGTCAAACCGACCTTGAACTCGGATTCAGTGGGTCGAAATACGTACCCTTAGGTCGGTCCGGTCAAATGGACATTCCACTTTTTTTTGTGCCGGTGTAATCGTTTAGTATAGGAAATGCAATGGATCCACGTGCCAAAGCAGGAACACAGCAAACTCCTGGTAAATAAACCTCGCAGTAACTGACTAACGAAATATTAAATCTCAGCAGGGGCCGAATAAAGAAAGTGACGAAACTACTTACCGGTCTCTTTACCCTGAGAAAGCACATGCAAACAATTGGCATATAATTTTAATATTTGGCTCCCCGAACGAAAGTTATTTGCAGACAGCCAACGTGTTTAATGAAAGACATCCTGAAAAACATGTAAGTCACGTGTAGATCCGTGATTTAGTCGCAACATTTAGAGAGATGGGTTCAGTGGCAAATGGAAGGAGGAATGCCGCAAGAGTACTTGATGAAGCAGCTCAAATTGTCCTTGGACAATTTGGAATAGATCCTACTTTATCAACTCGTCACGTCTCCGCAATAACAGGACTGTCACATTAGTCGGTACGGAAAGTTATGGAGCTTCATGGATTCCACTCCTATGAAATGCAATGTCTTCAAGAATTGTCTGATGGCGATCCACACCAAAGAATTCAATTTTGTGAAATTATGACTAAAAGAATTGAGAATGAACCTAGACTTTCAAAAAATATTTGTTTTAGTGATGAGTGCACATTTTATCTAAATGATAATGTAAATAAACAGAACTGTCGTTATTGGAATGATAAAAATCCTCATCTGTTTAAAGAAAACCACACTCAGTATCCTGAGAAACTAAATGTTTAGGCAGGGGTGATTGGTCCCTTGTTTATACCGGGAAATTTAAACGGTGAAATATATCCCGATATGCTGAAGAACACTATTGAGCCCTTAATTGTTCATGAATTGAAGAACCAACAGGACGGCGATGGCAATCCAGCTCTAGATGAAAATTTGTTGCACTTCCAGCAAGACGGAGTACCTCCCCATTACGCAGTTGCAGTTATACAATAATTATCCAAATAGATGGATTGGAATGAGAGGTCCCATTGAGTGGCCACCTAGGTCACCAGACTTACCGCCACCTGATTTTTTTCTGTGGGGTCACCTGAAGTCGGTTGTTTATAAAATTAACCAACCTCAATCGACGATTTACGACGAAGAATTAGTCAAGTATGTCGTGACTCCGGGATCCAGAGAGAGGCTTTGGCAGCATTTGGCAGCTTATCTACACTGACGACCGCCAGTGATGCCTCCTCCCACGGCTTATGGTTTTTTGTGGCTTTTTTCAGCCACTCTAGAGTCGCGTAGTCATCGCAGACCTCTCTGATGATTTCACCTGAGTAGCCCCCCGACTTGAACGTGGGCGCTTTACTGTTGCTGCTGGAGGTGGAGAAGATGATCTTGTCCAGCTCCTCCAGAAGTTAGTTTTTGACGAGACTCTCCCGTTCTGCGGTAATTTTACCGTACGGGTTAGTCTCGTCTATTATTGCTACCTTGAGGTGTCTCAAGGCAGCATCGGCGAAGGTTTCAGAAGGTACAGCGACAGTTCTGTCGGTGCGCGGCTTCTTCAAACTTCTTGGGGATCCCTCCGTGGAGGTGCTCAAGTGAGGGCGCTTTCCTGCAGGGGCAGCCGGTTCCTTGCCTTTGTTCAAGGCGGAGCTCTTGGCGCCCGCCGCAGGAGGTGCCCTTGCCATTGCTGTTGGAGGCGAAGTGGAGGAGGAGGGGGGTGCACCTGTAGTTGCTGCCACCCCTGTCTCTTTCGCTCTTTTCCTCATTTTAGCCTCGGTACCGCAAATGCGCTTCCGCCTTGGCCTTTGTGTGTCTTTACGAGGTGATCTTCCATGTCCAGCCTCATTCTGAGCAGTAGCTTGGGGTGGATATTTCTGTACCTCCCCATCTATTGCCTTTGATTGAGGAGAGCACTTTTGTCCAGCCTAGTGATGGGTATTCGTTTTTTTGTCTCTTTTTGAGTCCATTGTGTACCCACGAGTAGCAAGGGAAGAGTTGGTCTCTTCTGGCAGAGCCCTGCATTACCAGAGGAGGGCTGATTACAATGGGGCTTCGCCTGGTTTCCCAAGGTGATCGTTCGTAACCGCATAATAATTTGCGACCATTCAGCTGTCGGCACGATTCCTTACACCTTAGCTTGGGTAGGCTGGTCCACGGTGGCATGTTTCGCAAAGGCTTTTGGGGAGGTTTAATTCCCCTCACCATACTATTTCTGCCACTTGGGACCCCCAGCCGCTTGGCCGTTCTCCAATCTGCCACCTGGGGACGCGCTCGCCCAACCCACGAGGGGACACATTCTTATACTGCAAACTGTTAGGCAAGTCTTACTGGCTTGGTCGAATTTCGGAATGCAGAATCATATTTCATTGGGTTATCCTAATGACGATTCAGAATATATTTGACATTGAGTATTGACAGGGTTCAACTGATTTTTAGGTGCCATTAGGTCTTGACTTCATAAGAATGGAAAGGCTAATAGAAAAAAATCAAAATGTTGAATACAATAGAAGGAATTATAGGGACATATTAATAAATTCAACTGCATTATTGGTATTTATCCACCTCCACATTAACACATTTTGAATACTTGATAAGTATCAGCAAATAGTTATCCTTGCATGATTGAACTTGATTAATTATACGAATAATGACTTCATCGTTATATGCACAAAATGTATTTCTATCTCATGAATTATGATGATCCATTAAGCATTACCGGAAACTTTGATTCATTATTATAAAATTCATATTAATATTTTTTGAAAAATTATTGCAAGTATAAAAAGTTGAAAAAAATTACGAGGAACATTAATAAACGTATCGCTAATAACTATATAAACCTCCATGGAAACATATAATCCATTAGTAAGTGAATACAACAACTACCAAAATGATCAAATCAGCTGCAATTCTATGTATTTTATTCGGTATGGCTACTGCAAAGGTGAGTTAAAATAATTTTATAATGTTTAATGAATTACTCTTTTCTCCTTGGGGTGATATTGAAAACAGATTGAGCTTAGAAAGGATTGACTTCTCCCCAAACATTTTATGGAGAAATATATAATAACTGTACGCCATCGATTTTTTTTACTTTACTTTTAATATTTCCATATAAAACCTTTTTTTTGTTCTTTTTTGTTCTATTTGTTGGAAACAATACTTTTTATTCATCAAATTTTCCATTTGAAATATTTTATTTTCAGCCAGCAGGATCTAGGGTGAATCATCCATCAGTATTAGCTGGTGTAGCAGAATGTTCTGAAAAAGAAGGTATCGATATACAAACGCTTTTTGAAGCACTGAAGACGAATGAAGAAGATAATAAATTATTAAATTATAATTATTGCATTATGAAAACTGTTGGCCTCATAGGATTAGATGGAAATCCTGATTTGAAAGTTGCTGAAGAATATACTAAATATATGTTCCCTGAAGTACTAGACGAAGTCCTGAAAACATGTTACAGCTTTAGAGGAGAGCAAAAGGACGTAGCTTGGCGTATTAACAAGTGCTTGTCAAGTTTAAAGTTGTTCGATTAAGTGATTTGGGAAAGACGCACGACCAGGATTGAAATAATTAGAAACGCATTCGATAAATTGTTTATATATTTTTTTGTTGCAAGAAATAAATGAAAACTAGAATTTTTGAATATATTATTCTTTTCTCGAGTATTCTGTACATATTGTATTACATATTTAATGTACCTGGAGGGAAAAAGATTTGATACAACAAGAATATAAATTAAATTCTCACACTGTCTTGTGACCTTGTTGTGTCTTCAGTAGTTTGTGAAGTGGATATGCGATTTGGCTCCTTCGTTGTACCAATAATAAATATATAGCTCATCCCTATCTCAAATGATCTTAGATTCCAAAAAAGGTAAAACAATGCTCAAATCAGATATCAACATTTTAATTCACGCAAAGTAGGGAGTATATGGAACAAGTTTCGGTTAGCAATTACTATCATAATATAGCTTTTATTGTTAATTTTTTGTAGAGCCATTTAAAAAGATATCAAAAAGCAGTTCAGACTTCTTCATTGTAATTTTTAATTGTCTTCAACATCATATCATCTAGATATCCACCTAACGTTTTGGATTCCCACATTCATCACCAACTTAATTGTGTCATGTACATACCTGGATTTTTTTCAACTTCACCAATCACTTATTCTTTTGTGGTTAGGTACCATAACATGTGTAAAATTAGGTTATAGTATTTGTTCCATTCCCAAACAGCATCATCAAGCTCCTTATATAATTATGATTGTTTTCAATAAGGCCCTGTGAATTTTTGAAGATTTTCATTGTGATGGTCGTCATAAAATCTACTGGAGAGGAGTTAAATAAGCGTCTAGTATAGGAAACGCAATGGAGCTGCGTGCCAAAGCAGGAACACAACAGGCTCCTAGCTAAAACACCTCTGAGTAGCTGGCTAACGAAAAACTAAACCTCAGCAGAGGTAGTGACGGAACTACTTACCGGTCACTGTACCCTGAGGAAGCACATGCAGACAATTGGCATATACAGAATAACCATTCGTGATTTTCAGAAATGACAGAGGGCACTTAAATAAACATTTTTTAATAATAAACTCCGGAAATTCTTCAATATCGAGATAAAATTAAATAAAATTGAATCATAGCAACCTTTTGAAGAAAAACAAAACTATTTTAGTACTTGTCATTTCACGTGTGTCACAAATTATTTCTTATTAGATAAGTGTGTTTCAACATCATTATACGTGTCACAAATTAGTCTTTATTAGATAAATTAGAGTTTGATTGAAAATGTATAATTTTCCAAATATTGAATTAGCAGACAAGCATATGGCCTACGGAGCAGCTTACGGTAATGCGAACGAAGCAAGGCAAATTTATTCGGTGCAGCATCCTCAGCGACACATTTCCTGTCATACATCCTTTTCAAGATTTCAGCGTATTCGAGATACTGGTGAATTCAAAGTCAAGAAAATAGATTCGGGGGCTAATCGTACCTACTGTACGGAATGTGTTACGGGACAAATAATTATTTGTGCCTCTCTTTCAAACATCCAAAAATAAACTCTGTACCTACCAACTGCTAGTTTATTAAAAACAGATCCTGATTGTTTTAAGTAGGATTAATACAATTAAAGTCTCAGGAATCCTCTCACTTTTCTCAAGCGTCTCCCTGAAGGGCACCTAAAAATAATAAATAAGTATTTACCACTTATTATTTACAACAGTAGGAATGATAATAATGAAATATTTATATTCTAAATTTACCGGAATTTATTTAAACATAGGATGATCACCAGATCATAAAAGTTACTGATTTAAAAATATAAAAGGCTCAAAGGTTATTTTGTTTACATGGTGTAGATGACAATCTTGTCATATCTGTCAATCTTAAAAATAAATCTTCTCAAAATGATTTCAATCTTTCATCATAATGTCACTTTTCCATTCATAGATCTACTGATTAAAGATCATTGACCTTCCTTATCAATTGATAGTTTTTTCTTTTAATTTCTGTTATCAAAGCTTATCTCTGGTGTTAAGTACTTTGGTAATAAAGAAGTAAATGAAAAGAACATACCTTTTTTTTTCTAAGACCATCAATACGTAGATAGGAGATTGGTTTTTCTTTTTTCTTCCATGTGAGGTTCGTGATAGACCACATGGTTTAGCAATTTTGCTGATTTTTTGAAATATATTTAGGTGAGCTTAAATTTTATTAGAGCGATCCTGTTGGAGCTCTACCATTTGTATAAGTAGATATTTATTTGGCTCAGCTTAAATTCCTGTCTCCACATCCGTAGGCGAAACCACTTTGAGGCCGCACAACTTCTACGGTGAGTTTAATTTGTCAGTTTACTATACTCAACCCTCATAACATTCAATTATTACCAAATACTTACACAAGTTCCTTTTTTAGCTCTCTTTCTTTCTTCTTTCTTTTCTTCTTTCTTCTATCTATCTTCTTACTTTGGTTATTTCTTCATTCTTTGGCTTTATTTTTTTCATCGATATCTCCATTTCGTTCCTGCATCGACATCGTACATCATCTGCACCCGTCATCACATCGGATACACCTGTATACACCTCTACCTCCAGGATATAGTAAGCCACCACCAGATCTTTTATATCAAGGAATCCAGGGGTTTGAGTAGAAAACACATTTGACTGAAATAACAAATATATTTATGAAAAAGTATTGTAAGTAGAGTATTTTGTCATACCTACTGAAGAACTTTAGTTTTCCTGGTGTCTTTACCCTCTGATGAGGACAACTTGTAGATTTATTTAACAAATAGCACAATCACTAGAGTTTGTAAACCAGCGTATGCATACAAAGGGTAGTTCTTTAATATCATCCTGTATCCAACCACCCCTAAGGTTAGTTTGGCTAGTGTAAAACTTTTCTTTATATTTAATTATAAATTTGTCCATGCGTTAGTTTAATGAAATAATAACCTAAAATAATCTAAAGCTAACTTCATATAAATAGGTTGTACAACGGAAATCCTTCAGGGAGTTTTTGGCGTTACCATTAATAGGCAAGGCCTTGTGTTTTTTTAATTATCCATCTAACAACCAACAATATTTTATATTAAATCAACATTTCAATCAATCAAGGTAACAAATGTTGACTTTGAGGACCAAGTTTTGCAACAATTTGAAAATTACCCGAAAACAAGGACTCGTGCCATTGTCCATGTGATGCATGCAAGCCACACTTCTGTATAGAGGGTATTAAAGGGATTCCACAAGCATCCGTACTACATTCAAAAAGTGCACTCGTTAATTCCAGCTGATTATCCCAACAGAGTTCAATTTCTGCCAAATTGTACTTGAATAAAATTAACGATGAACCAAGATTTCCTAGGAGTGTATTATGGCCAGACGAGGCATGTTATACAAGGGGTGGCTATTTTAATACACACAATAGTGTTGTGACCTTTATTAGACTTGTTGATATTAATCATAAAAAATAAGTAATGTCATCGAGGACTGTCAAAGTTTATATTGAATAAAAATGTCTATTTCTAAAAGATCGAAATAATTCAGTTTCAATCATTAGTTTAGACCCTTCTCAGAATTATAATAATTGGCGACGAGTGAAAAAAAAATCATCCAATTCTCAAGAAACAAAGAGGAAATTTCAATAATTTTTTTTCAAATGGATGCAGAACAATTTAAACAACTTATGTCTGTAATGCGTGAGCAGCAGCAAAGTCTCATCAAGGAGATTAAGAATCAATTACGTCCGGAACAACAACAGCCCTCAACACCTTTTCCTGTGAATTTTTCAAGTATAGTACCGTTTGAAAATTTTGATGCCCACGAAGAAAAAATTTTCCTGTTATCTTGAACGTTTTGAAAACTATTATAACATGAAAGGAATGAAAAGGAAAAAAGAGTGTCATTGTTTCTCAACATTATTTTCTAAACGTTTACCAAAAAGAACGTCAGACAATTGCCGAATATGTTGCAGCACTTCAACGCGATCTTGCAGATTGTGAGTTTTCAACTACATGTGAATGTACCAGGTCTGTTTCTATTGCAGACATTTTCCTCAGAGCTCAGTTTATTCGTGGGTTGCGTGATGATTGGTTAAGAGAACAAATTTTACAGTCAAACGTTACATCTTTCGAAGAAATATTAAAAAAGGCAACTGCTCTCGAAGCCTCGAAAATAGAGAGTAAACAATTATCTCACCACTCCAGTTCGAATCATTCGAATTTCAATACAAGTGATATCAAAGCAATATCAAATTCTACAAGACAAAACAGGAATCGTTCCAGTTTGCAATCAAATTCTCGATCACAGAGTCCAAATCACCAGAATTTGCGATACCGCCGCAGTCAACCAGATTACAAGGCACTTGGTATCGAAAATCTTTGTATTCGATGTGGCAGAAACAATCATTAAATTGGAGATTGTCGTGTCGATAGAAACAAAGTTTCCTGTCAATCCTGCAAGAAAATTGGACACGTTGCAAAAGTTTGTATTACAACATTGTTAAATGCCAATCGCAAAAGATCCGGTATAACAAACACAAGTTCCACATCAGTGCATGTTGTTTCTGACGATCAAACAAGTTCTGATTATGAGTATGGCGTTAACCAGATGGACACATTATATAATCATTTTGAAGTGGTTGATTTATTCGAAATACGTCCTGATTCTAATAAATATTATATTACGGTGTACCTAAATGGGAAATCTCAACATTTCGAAGTTGATTCAGGTGCAAAGTTTTCTTTACTAAATGAGAACGATTTCAATCATTTAAATTTGAATGTACCCATGAAAAAATCAAACATAGCTTTCAGATCATATTCAGGCAATGTAATTCAATCCAAGGGAAAAGTCTCTGTTAATGTTGAATACCGTGGGAAGGTGATTGAAGATGAACCTACACATCGTTTCAGCGGAACATGATGCTCTACTTGGGCGACAATGGATTCGGGGACTAGGTATTGAACTTTATCAAATTGACACCGACATGAAAATCTCAGCTCCAGTATATACCATGCAGCACGTCAACTCAATCGAAAGTATATTCAATCATTTTTCACCAATATTCCAAGCAAAAGTTGGATGTGTTCCAGGACTGAAAGTTACACTCCAACTAAGGAAAGGCGTGAAGCCCTCGTTTACAAGAGAAAGAAGTGTACCATATGCACTCCGGGAGCTTGTAAACAAAGAACTGCATTCCCTAGAAGCAGATGGTATTGTATCATTAGTTCCTACAAGCGACTGGGGTTCACCTTCAGTCGTAATTCCGAAACGAGATGAAGGTGTTCGATTATGTGTCGATTACAAATGTGGGGTTAACGAAAACCTAGTTCAAGCAAATCACCCAATACGTCGCATAGACGATGACTTGAACAGCCATCGAAATTCTAAATACTTCTGTAAAGCTTATCTACATCTACAAGTAAATGAAGAAAGCAGTGCCATTCAAACAATTTCAACCCACCGTGGCACTTATCGCATGAATCGTCTCAGTTTTGGAATAAAGACAATTGTTTTATTACTTCTAATTAATATATCTAATTAATAATTTCAAACTATTTCATCTAGTTGCAAAATATGATGCTTCAATTCTCAATTATTCGAAGGCCATTTAAGTACATTTGAAGTGGCACATTTCCTCCAAGCATTTTAACTGATTTTTCCTTGTTTTTCTTTGTTTTTACATATTTTTTGTAGCTAATATTCTACTCTGTAGGAAGCCAAATTCTGAAAAACTCTATACATAATGTAAACATAATACCTCTTTATCCATCTTCAATTTATTTTTTATAATTGGGCAATCCAACTTGTGAGCTTGGTTCTAGAATATACCTACTTGCACGTAGGGTGTCTTCTTTATTCTTCAAATTTCTCTTTCAAGGACTTATACTCATTCTAACTGTGCTGGATCTTCAAATGTGTTATAAAATTCCATACAAAAGAGAAGACATGATAGTAGATGTTCGTATTTTTCGTCACGTAAAAATATGAATACATTCAGCTAATTATTTTACCTCAAAATGATCACAATTTTCGATATTTTTGAAAACGAGCGCAAAAAAGGGATTTCTTATTCACAATATTTTTCATTTCTATGACCTAACCTCACTTACCTCACACGCGAACCGCGATCTGTCAAAGTAGCTAGCAGCCAATAAAATATCATGAACTCCAGTTTTATGATTGGCCGTTATATTGTTCTGCCGTCAGATGTTTTGGTGCAAGATTTTATGTGGCGTCCTCTATCATGACCAGAAATTGGAATACATGGAGTTCGATCTTCTTGTATAGTATCCATGATATAATCCATCAGAATACTTCTACTAACTATTTGATCAAGTCAGCAACAATTGTATGTATTGTTACGTCAATTTTGCGTGCTGCACGTTAAACAGTTATTAAATAGGAAAAGCATAGAACATGAAAACGCAACATGATGAAAATAGTACTATATACTCAATAATCGGAGTATATAAAAATGTAATAGGTTCCTAGCTCTTGCAAGAGACTATGGATGCTTGGTGGAGATAACAAAACCCCAAAAATAAAATAACTACCTCTCCCCAAGTATCCAGCACACAAATGAATTATTAATTATCTACGTTTAGGAATTGAGCAAAAAGATTATTGGAAAAAAAATGAGTGTTGCGAAAGGTTTTGAAAATATACGATAGTTCATATAATAAAACAAAGTTCCAAATTATTATAATACGGAAAATTCCCACACTGGGGTACTTATCGTTATGTTGCTATGTGGCCAATGGAGATGGCAAGGAAGCACCCTTGAGGTGCACTGGAAACTCCTGTTATTTTGGCTCCAGATTAATATTCATCGGCTAATCTAACAGTAGGTTCAATATATCCAAATCCTTTTACTAATTTAACCATATAAAAACCCATATAAAGGGTAAACCAAAAACGCCTGAAGAAAGGAAAATGTATTGTGCTAAACTTAAAGCTGAAATCCCAAAAATACTGACCTCTCGCCCAGTAAGCCTTATTGCCAGAGACGTTTTTTTTTATATTTCTTCGTTAACCCCAACCAGTTACATCCGTATAAACATATACAAAATGGTATAAACCAAAAAAAAAATCCAAAATTATACAATTTTAACGAAATATTTAAAAAATCTGCCTACAGCAATCAAACTTGAATATTAACAATATTTCTCTACTGGTTGTAGGAAAACTAGCAATCGTTTTCGTTTAATACAATATCAAAATTTCTATTCTTCGCTCGTAGTGGCTTTACGCAGGTTTTCAGTGATAAGGTATTGTAAAAACTAGTTCAACTTAACGTATTGATGTTAACTATACCGAGTGGCCTAGTAATTAAATGAAATTAATAGAATACGTTTTTGATATAATATTTATATTTATTAATGTGCAATTGAGGAATTATTATCAAATAATCTCAACCATGTTACTTCGTAACACTCTCCCCTTCCTAAAAGAAACAAAAAAACAAAAAAAAATGTTAATCTATCTTGATATCCTTAATGTGCCAAGATCCCAATGATGTGCTGGAATCCATCGACTCCAATTCATAGACGTTAGTACTAATTTTCTTTCGGACTTTGCATTTAATAAATTTAGGAGCTAATTTGGACGAGAAATAGTTGGCTTTATCTGATAGAGAATACTTTCTCTTCCACACAATTTGACCAACTGTGAGGGTAAGAGGCCCATGCCTGAGGTTATACCTGTTTGAACTCTGTTCGTAGGCTTTAGCTAAGTGTGATCGGACTTTAACACAAATATCTTTTAACAACTTAACGTGAGTTGTTAGGTTAGAAGTGTCTGTTACTTCAAAGGAAGAACTAACTTGACAATCTTCATAATTTTTATACATTTTACCAGAAATAAATAATGGATTTCTTCCAAAGTTTAAATAAGCTGGCGAATAACCAGTAATTTCATGAACTGCAGTTCGTAGGGCAAAGCCTAATTTAGGTAAGTTAACATCCCATTCCCTTTGGTTTCTCGTTATAAATGACCGAATCATAGTTTTTATGGTTCGATTTACTCTTTCCGTGGGGTTACATTGTGGACTAAAATTTGCATTATAAATAATTTGACAATTATATGAATTAACCAATCGTTTGAACGAGTGACTATTGTATTGCTGACCGTTGTCGCAGAGAATAAACTGTGGCACACCATATACAAGAAAGACATCTTCTTCTAAATGTTTAGCAACAGCCCCAGCCGTAGCTGCTTTTAGAGGGAACACTAAAGAAAACTTGGTAAACATATCGGAAATAACTATCACATACCGATTTCTTTTTTGGGATAACGGAAAAGGACCCATCAGATCTGTACACACATACTGCCATGGGTAGTTTATTACCCTGGGTTTCATATAACCATGTGGTAGTTTTTGCTCTGGTTTCTGGGCTTTACAAACATCACAGCTTCTAATGAACCTAGCAGCATCCACAGACTGCTTGGGCCAATAATAAAAGGAAGATATTCTTTTTAAAGTTTTGTTATACCCTAAATGACCTGCCGTAGCTTCATCATGGTTTTCCAAAAGAACAGCCCGCCGCAATTTCTTTGGAATCACCAATTTCCAATCATACTCACTATCATACTGCTGAACACCCGCATTCACAAGTTTATATAATTTATTATTTTTGACTTTGAACTTTGGATATTTCTGAGGATATTCAGATACCTTCTCCAACAAATCGGAATACAGACTGTCTTGATCACTTTCAGTGACATCAATATAACAGACTGCTCGAGAAAATGCATCAGGTACAGAATGTAATGTTCCTTTTCCGTGCCCAATATTAAAATCATAACCCTGAAGCCTTAGCATCCGTCTTACTAAACGGGAACTAGGGTTTTTCAAATTAAATAACCAACGTAAGCTACTGTGGTCAGTAATAACAACAAAATGAACTCCATCAATATAAGGACGGAACTTTCCAATACCAAAAACTACAGCCAAACATTCAAGCTCAGTCGTACTATATTTAGCCTCTTGGGGGGTAAGAGCACGACTTGCGTAAGCGATAATTTTCTCCCCCTCCGGAAATTCCTGCGTAAGAACACAACTTGAATCGTAAATGGACGCGAAAAATCTGGACATGTTAAGATGGGAGCAGATATTAAACATTGTTTGATATCAAGAAAAGCACGCTCCGTAGCTTGATCCCACGAAAATGGTGTATTTTTCTTGGTAAGACTAGTCAACGGATGAACTCTACTTGCGAAGTCAGTAACGAATCTTCTATACCACGAAATTAAACCAATAAATCGCCGAACATCCTTAACGGTTTTCGGAGTTGGGAAGTCCACCATACTTTTAATTTTATCTGGATCCGGACGCAATTCTCGTTTATCTACAACATAGCCAAGATATTTGAGTTCGTCTCTGACAAACTCACATTTTTCCTTGTTCACCACCAGTCCCATCTCGTTCAATCTAACAAAAAGTTCTTGTAGAACCTTCAAATGGGTTTCAAAATCAGGCGTGGCGATGATCATATCATCCAAATAAACAAATAAGCACCCAGTTTATCTACCAATCGTTGGAAACAAGAGGGAGCATTCCGCAGCCCAAAAGGCATTCGGGTAAACTGATATAGGCCTTTACCTGGAACTGTGAAGGCGGTCTTCTCTTTTGATAACTCGTCCAAGCGAATTTGCCAATAAGCACTCTTAAGATCTACTGAGGATGAAAATTTAGAACATCTAAGCCTGTCCAAGATCAAAGAAATATAAGGGATGGGGTAGGCATCCGACTTAGTAACAGCATTAACCTTCCTGAAGTCAATACAAAATGCTCTCCAATAGATTTCTTTACGATGACCACCGGGGAAGACCACGGTGATTTCGAATGTTCTATCACACCTAATTTCAACATTTTGTCCACCTCATCATTAATAATTTTCTGCATATACGGAGAACAAGGATAATACCTCTGTTTGATAGGAAGAGCGTTTCCTGTATTAATCACATGACAAACAGTTTTTGCACAACCTAACCCGACACTCTGTTTCGAAAAGAAATCCGAAATTAAATCATTTAACTTTCCTAATTGTTCTCCCGTCAACCCCCCATTCACAGAATTTAACAAACAAACATTATTACGAAATTTATAGGTGTTTGTAGAGAGACAAGGCAACACATCCATATCTCTCCAGAAATCCACACCAAAAATAATACTAACGTTAACGTCTAAAACTACCCATACTTTAATTATCTTAACTTTATTATCTAACTTAATAGGAAGTTGAACCGTCCCTAATACATTACAATTTTCACCATTTGCTACCATAACTGACGAAATTGACTGTTCAACTTTTAAATCTAAATTCAGACTCTGAAGTCGTTCCCATCCTTCCACGCCCATAACTGTGCAAGTAGGTCCGCTATCCAGCAGACCTATAAATTCTAAACCATAAATATAGACGACCAAATAAGGTCGAGGGTCCCCCTTAACCTTATGAAGTAAACTATTCAATTTTTGCTTCCGAAATTGCATACCTACAAATTCTAACCAATCACTCCACGAATCTGTAGTCGGTTTCTCATAGTCAACAACCGAAGTCCGACCTACCGACGGCTTGACCTTGCGTTTTTTGTACAATTTTGACAACTGTATCGAGTTACATCCAACTTACCACACCTGAAACAAAATTTTCGTGACCGAGGTTTCTTACATTTTTGAAAACCATGCCCTGATTCACCGCAGTTCCAGCACTTGAGAGAGTCTTCTTTACCCAAAACAATAATGTCATTGGATCTACTACTACGACTTGAACAAATGTAAGTCGACGACGACGACTCTACTACTCCTGCTAAATCCGGCTCTATGGAACTAATATGTGGTGTGAGACCAAGACGAGGACGAGATGCAAGCTCCCTATTAATTTCAAATTTTCTACACAATACTCTCAATGTTTCGACAGTTTGAATATCACCACAAGTCGCTAAATGATTGATAAGATAGGGTAAAATGTTACGTTTTAAAACATAAACCTTTTCTTCTTCCGTGGCCGGTTGCTCTAAACGATTGAACAAATTGATCATGGAAGCAAAATAAACACCTACCGGCTCCTTTTGGTTTTGACATCTTGCTCTAATCATTTCCCATAATCTTTCATTATGATCATACGGTAAGTATTCCTCCTTAAATAAACTAACAAATGTAGACCAGGAATCTATTTGAGACTTAATGGAAGTATACCAAATGAGAGCATCACCTTGAAGAAGATCAATTAACTCATTCTCAGAAACATTACGTGCCATCCTGTAAGTTTCAATTTTCTCTAAAAAAGACTTAACGCTTAATCCACTCTGCTTACCCGTAAAAACAACACCTCATTTACTAGGAGGACAACGACTATCTCGCACAACCATGGTATTAAAATTTGCTCCTGGCGCCTCAATAGGATTTGTAGAAGTCTGCAGAGGACCTGAGGAATTAGGTGCCGCAGGAACTCCAGGGACAGTAACAGCAGCAATATTATCAGCAGGAACCAAAAGAGACTTAGCACATTTCCTGTCTACCACACCTTCAAGATGACATAACTGATCTAACAAATTGTCAATTGACCTCTTCCATGCATCCGCCCCGTCCAAAGAAGCATCAAAAGTAAGCCTGCGCAACCTCCCATTCAAATGTTGAAGAACGGTAAAAATATAACTAGCAGCAGCATCCCCTACAAACTGATCTATGAATGTTTCTAGAGTAACGACCTTGTGATTACAAGCAAGAATCTCCTGATTGACGTCGGGAGTAAAAGAAGCATGGCATTCTAAAGTCCCGAAAGCTTCCTTCTCCAACTTGCGTGACAACATCCGTCTTAATGACCTAACTGATTCAGAACCGAACTCAGTGTAACCTCTGGCTTGTAACTCGTACTCCAATTCTTCCCTAACTAAATATTGAGGATCCATTCTTAGTAACGGAAAGAGAAAATTAAAAATATTTACAATAGGTATCAACAATATACTACTTATTGAGAAATAAACATATAAAATAGCTCGGTACCTACGTTCAATATGGGGAATGCAACTATTAGGACAACCGTTATAGTGCCCACTAAAAGAAAAATTATAATATCTAATAGTACCACGGAAAAATTGAATTTTCAAAAAGAAAATTTAAAAAAAATCAAACTCAACTTTTACAAAGGGTTTTTTTCCGCAATTTATAGTGGTAGATTACCAGTCGATACTATAATAACCGTAAGTCTAATTATCACTAAAAAATAAAATAAACTAAAATAGCCACTTTATTCTGACCCCTGTATATTTAAATACAAATCAGAGAATCAAGTACTTCTTTATAAAGTACCACCCGGTATTTCTTTATTCAAAGTTTATTATATTAATTACAAAAAAAATAATTTCAGTTACTTTCATTTCCATTACTTTCGCTCACTCTGTATAAATAATCAAATAAGTAATAAGTATGTACAAATATTCTATACCTAATTACCAATTCTAGTTCTAAATGATAATTTATCGATGAGTAAGTAATTCTTCCCGGTTGTAACGAAACCAAGCACAAAATCGATAAGTAAATTTAGAAAGGAAATAAAAAAAATGCGATAAGAACCAGCCGTGAAACCTGTTAATTTATTCCAAAGAATTTACCAATTTTTGAATCGTTATTGGGATATTTTTAAAGCTTTTTCTATCCTTTCCCTATCAAAAAAACAAAAAAAAAATCAGTACTAACTCATCTTTGTAGCATCTTGAAAGAAACGTTTCAAATCTGTAATTTGTATTCTCTATCACACAACAATTACAAGAATTTCATAGGCATTACTTTTCCCCTGAATATTTCTCTGATGCTAAAGAAATAACAACAAAAATGATGATCCCGGTTGAGCCCCCAAAAATAGCTGTTACGTCAATTTTGCGTGCTGCACGTTAAACAGTTATTACATAGGAAAAGCATAGAACATGAAAACGCAACATGATGAAAATAGTACTATATATTACTCAATAATCGGAGTATATAAAAATGTAATAGGTTCCTAGCTCTTGCAAGAGATTATGGATGCTTGGTGGAGATAACAAAACCCTAAAAAAAAAACTACCTCTCCCCAAGTATCCAGCACACAAATAAATTATTAATTATCTACGTTTAGGAATTGAGCAAAAAGATTATTGGAAAAAAAATGAGTGTTGCGAAAGGTTTTGAAAATATACGATAGTTCATATAATAAAACAAAGTTCCAAATTATTATAATATTGAAAATTCCCACACTGGGGTACTTATCGTTGTGTTGCTATGTGGCCAATGGAGATGGCAAGGAAGCACCCTTGAGTTGCACTGGAAACTCCTGTTATTTTCGCTCCAGATTAATATTCATCGGCTAATCTAACAGTAGGTTCAATAGATACAAATCCATTTACTAATTTAACCATATAAAAACCCATATAAAGGGTAAACCAAAAACGCTAAACTTAAAGCTAAAATCCCAAAAATACTGACCTCTCGCCCAGTAAGCCTTATTGCCAGAGACGTTTTTTTTATATTTCTTCGTTAACCCCAACCAGTTACATCCGTATAAACGTATACAAAATTGTATAAACCAAAAAAAAATCCAAAATTATACAATTTTAACGAAATATTTCAAAGATCTGCCTACAGCAATCAAACTTGAATATTAACAATATTTCTCTATATCTACTGGTTGTAGGAAGACTAGCAATCGTTTTCGCTTAACAGAATATCAAAATTTCGATTCTTCGCTCGTAGTGGCTTTACGCAGGTTTTCAGTGAAAAGGTATTGTAAAAACTAGTTCAACTTAACGCATTGATGTTAACTATACCGAGTGGCCTAGTAATTAAATGAAATTAATAGAATACGTTTTTGATATAATATTTATATTTATTAATGTGCAATTGAGGAATTATCAAATAATCTCAACCACGTTACTTCGTAACAGTATTTTATTCGGATTGCTAGTGAAAAGATGAGATAACATAAACTTATATCGTTACAATCAGCTTTTGAGAGCAGGACAGATTGTTCTCAAAAAATTTTGACATTCTTCAGATATAAATATGATAATAATGTCCTGGATAGATTCAGTGAGAGTGTTGGATATTGTTTGAATTACTCAATATTCCAATCTGGATTAAGTAGTATCTGAGGAAAAAATTCCAAAAACGAAGGAAACTTTTATTTACAATTCGAAACATTTCGAAAATTTGAAAAATTTGCATAAACTATATTTTTTTCGTTTTTTGTATAATTTCAAATAATTCTCAAACTGGAAAATGGATATTTCTTCAATTGAGTTCAGTTGAATTGAATTCTAGTTCTAGTTCTAGTTCTAGTTTTAATTATTCCAACAATACAATACTTTCTATTCTCCAAATTTAAATGTGAGATATTTCATTTTCACTGAGCTGGATTCAGGGTGAACCATCCATCAGTAATAGGCAGTGTAGCAGAATGTGTGTATCAGAATGAACTCAAAAAGAAAGTATTGATTAGCAAACCCTTTTTGCAGCACTGAAAACGGATGAAGAAAATAGTGGAATTGTAAATCATAATTATTGCATCACGAAGACTGTTAGCCTCATTGGATCAGATGGAAATCCTGATTTGAAAGTTGCTGAAGGTTATACTTTCGGAAGTACTAGACGTATTTCTTGAAACATGTTACAGCATTAGAGGAGAAATAAGGATTTTTTGGCATTAATGTTGCCTATCTGGTAGAGGCCAACTAATTAATTAACATATTAATTGTTATGCGTCTACGAGAATATTCTTCGAATCAGTAGCATATCGTGTTTCAATGAAAATTCCACACCTGTAATTTTTAACCAATAAAAACGTGTTTTTTTGACAGATCACCATGGCAACGGATTAATTTTATCGGAAATTTTTTTTCCTCGCTCATGAATATTTATAGAAAATTATTCCTCGTCTTCGACTCGGGATAATTTTCTAAATATTCATGAGCTCGAAAAAATTTCCGGAAATAATTTGACCTCTAGTGGTATTACTAGTGAGAATACATGAATTTCCGGTCTAATTAAGTTTAAGTTCGATTGTAGAATAAACCACTTCCCTTCCACCCAATCCATCCCCAATCAGTGGTGAAACCTATGTTGAAATTTGGTCCTTCCAGACTAGATAATTCAAATTTGTATAAAATTATAATACTTTTCATGGTTAGCTACTGATTTAAGAGTAACAATTCTAAAGACCTATAGACCTTGAAATAACATAGTTGGATGCTACTCAAAGTCGGATAAAATTTATCTGTTCTTAGCTAAGTCATTAAATATAATTTATGTGTCTGTATATTGATTTTCGCATAAGACCTAACATATATATTTAATTGGAAACTGTTTATTATAAATAATTTCCCCATAAAATTAATGTTTTATTAAAATATTATATCAATTTCGGTTTTTGTTGAATTCAGGTAGAACTTGTTAGCAGGAATAGGTAACTCGTAGAAATTTAAAATCGATTCGCCTCAAATTCATATTGTTTATTGAAAACTATAAATACATTTATTTATTTAACAAATATGCCTACTGTTCCTACACCCGATAAACTTAAATAAGATCGATTGATTGCGCAGCGGGAAATTCTTTTCGGTAAGGGTCAAAAGTGTTTTGATTCCGCGAAGGAACTCGACAGACACCCAAATTCTAGTAGTAAATTAGAAAACTTTTCTATCCGTTACACTACATTTTCACATGTTGTGCAGGAATATCATCAAGTAGTCGAAGAAATTGTAACAATAAAACAAAAACTTTAACCTGATGAGCGTCCAAATTATGATAGCTTGAACACTTTTGACGAGCTGTACTGTACGATTGAGTATAGCTTCTAAATTTTTGTCTACACCGACTCAAAATCCTGTAGTAACTTCTAATGCCGCCACAGATTCAAGGGTGCGTATGCCTAAACTTGGACTTATTAAATTTTCTGGAGAAGATCTTTGCGTTTGGCCTTTATTTTATGAAAACTTTAAATATTTAGTACACTGTAAAGCGGAAAAATTACAATATCTATTAGGAAGCCTATATGTAGGGATGTTCCGATACTACCGATACAATACCAGTATCGATATTTCTATTCCGATACCGAATACTTTCATATCGATAACAGCTTTTCGATACTTCACTTATATTAGTACTCTAGTAGTGGTATCGTATCGAGCAAAATGGCTCCTCCTAAGAGTAAAACTTGGACATTCTTTACGAAAATTAACAAAGAGACCAGCAAATGTAATCTTTGTTTAAGATAAATAAAATATTCTGGGAATACATCAAATATGGCAAAACATTTAAAAATTAACCATCCTAGACAATTTAACTCTCAGTCCCAAGAAGAAGAAAAATTTTAGGTAAATTTAATACATACCATTTTATTTTTACATTCGTTCAGGTCAACTTTATCTGAGTCAACTAATTTAAATCTGGGCGCTTCAACTTCGACTACACCTACTATTAAAAATGTAAAGGAAGAATTGTTATTATCACCAGGGACTCATTCAGAACACACGATTAAAAGTTATTTAAAGAATATAGAATCGTTAAAAGGTAAGATTTGTTTGTTTGTTAAACATTTAATAGACACCCCCTAATTTTTTTTCAGAAGGTGGAAAAAAGCACGCACTCATAACAAACTCAATCTTATTTTTTATATGTAAAGACAACAGACCATTCCATATGGTCAATGGGGAAGGTTTTAAATGCATGTTGGAAAAATTGTCACCAGGCTATAAAATACCCTCTACAAAAAGTTTTAAAAAGCTATTAGATGGAAAATATGAAGTGCTTAAAAATATTTATAAAAAAAAATTTGAAGATATAGATTACTTTTGTGCTACATGTGATGCATGGAGTGAAACAATGAGTATGAGAAGCTTTCTAGGCGTTACTGTCCACTACGTACAAGGTAACTCATTGGAAGCTAAAGCATTACAAGTAGAAGAACTCAATGATCGACATACTGGAGATTACTTGGGCCACACTCTTTCTCAAATATTAATCAAGTGGAATATTCCATTAGAAAAAATAGTTGCTATGGTACCAGATAATGGGTCAAATATGGTTGCTGCAATAAATTCTACAGAAGGTTTAGGAAGGTCTAAACATATTCCATGTTTTGCCCACACTTTAAACCTAGTTGCAGAAGTAGTTACTAAAAATGCCTCAATTATGCCTTCAATAAATAAAATTAGAGAAGTGGTTAAATGGGTAAAAGCTAGTGTTGTAGTAAGTGACCAAATAAGAAAAATTCAAAAAGACCAAGGAATGGAAGAGGAAAACATTAAGAAATTTATTATAGATGTAAAGACACGTTGGAACTCGTTATATTATATGATAGAGAGGTACCCAGAACTTCAAGAAATGGTGAATCCAATGTTATTAAAAACGCCAAAGAGTCCAGATGTTCTAAGTGCCTCCGAAACGGAAAGAACCAGGCAATTCATATTGTTGCTGAGACCTCTGGAATATATGACCAAAGAATGTTCTGGTGAAAAATACATAACAATCTCAAAAATAATTCCAATGTTGTTTTTTTCATTTCAGCAGTTAGATGCAATAAATACTGAAGACGGGATACTACAAGCATGTAAAACTGTCTTAATTATTGAAATGAATAAGAGGTTTGGACAAATTGAGTCATGTTCTACTATAGCTCTTGCAACACTTTTGGATCCGCGATTCAAAAATTTACATTTTAAAAACCCAACAGCATGCGCTGCTGTCCTTTCAAAATTAAGAAAATTAATTAACGAAGAAATTGGTTTATTAAGTGAAGACGAAGAATCGCTAGATCAAACTATGGCTGAAACAGACTATTCATCTCAGTTCTGGAGTCACCACACTCAAGTTGCCCATGGCAAAAAAAACTAAAAACAGGGCAAACCAGTATGCAGGAAATAGATAATGAAGTTACACCATATTTAAGAAATCCTGTGATGCCTTTAAAAACTAATCCATTTGAAGTTTGGGAGGATATGAAAACGGTTTTACCAAACATTTATTAAGTTTCAAGAAAATATCGATGTATTGCTACTACATCGGTTCCAGCAGAACGTTTATTTTCTAAAGCTGGAGCCACTTATCGCAGGGACAGAAATAGATTACTGGGAAACAGGGTCTCCCAACTTATTTTCTTAGGAAGCTGCTCCAAATTAGAGTGGAACATTTAAAAAAAAGTTTTATTTGACGTTGACGTGTAATATTTTTAAAAGAATATATTTTTTTCGTTTTTCGATTATTACTCCTTCTTCGATATCAGTTTCGATTTGATACCAGTAGGTATCGATAATCTCTTATCGATACGATACTGGTATCGATACTTCACATTCAATACCTTTCGATACCTAGTATCGATATTTAGCGAGTATCGCATATCCCTACCTATATGGGAAGGCTTTAATAACCTGCAATGCATTTCAAGCTACCCCTAATAATTATGATTCGATTTGGAAGTTATTAGAAGATACCTACAATGATAAAAAATTCCTTGCCGATTTGTATTTAGATGAAATTTTAAATTTCCACTCTTTGCATAATGGAATGGAATGGAATGGAATAATTTACTTCCATTTTTAGAAACCTTTGATACCGCTGTAACTGTCTCAAGACGTTTAAAATTAAATGACCTCTGTAGCTATATACTTACTTATATTGCTCTTTCAAAATTGCCCAAACAAACCATTGATGATTTTGATTTGGTTACCCCTCAAAATACTATACCACAATACGATGATCTTATCAAATTAGCTCGCCAACGAAGTAGGAATATTAGTGGAATTGATAAGCTTAAATCAATGTCTAGCTCAAGCTACCAACATTCTAAATCTAATAATTTTAATAGACATTCAAAGACATTTATGGCCAACAACTCCAACCCTGTTAAATTAAATTGCATTGTTTGTATACATCAACAACATTACTTGAAAGACTGTCCTGTTTTTAAAGGTTGGCCATTTGATCAAAAATTCAGATTTATAAAGGATAACAGCTTGTGTATTAATTGTTTTTTAAACAAACATAAAGTTTGTGCTTGTGCTTCTCGATTTAATTGCACATTATGTCAACAGAGACATCACAGTCTGTTACATAAAACCAATAATAGTAATCAAGGGAGTTCAAATGTTTCTGAAAATAACCTAATACAGTCCACACCCTCTAGCAGCTCGCAAAATACCTCCCATTTTGATGCATTTCATAACAAATCTCAATTTGTAGTTTTGAGTACCATGGTTGCCAATATTGAAAACAAATGGAATAAAGCAGATAAGGTTGGATTTTTTTTAGATAGTGGCTCTATGCCTAATTTACTTACTCTTGATTGTTGCCAGATATTGGGATTAACTTTCCAAAAATTTAATTCTAAGGTAGAAGGAAATATAAACACCTTGAAAGGTAAAACCAACCTTACTATTTTTCCCACTTTTGATTCCAATTTGAAAATTCCGCTAGAAGCCTTCATTGTAGATAAGATTACTAACCCATTGCCAGAATTTCCTATAGATATTCGTAATTTGGACTATTTGAAAAATTTGCTTTTAGCTGATTCTTCTTTTCACACCCCTAGTAAGATAGATGGTATTTTGGAAGCAGCCCTTTTTGCAGACTTAGTTAAAAATGATGAAATTTTCGGACAAGAAGGATCCCCGATTTCCATTGAAACCTCCTTTGGTTACGTAGTTACTGGTTATGTCCAACCATTACAAAGCAATACGAATGAGTATACTTTCCATGCCTTTATAGATGTATCTCCTACTTTGGAATCCTTAGTAGATAACATGTTTCAGTTAGAAGATTTATCTCAGCCATTACCTAATGATGAAGATGTAGCTTGCGAGAAAATCTTTTCAGATCATGTCGTTCGAAGCTGATCTGGTCGATATTCTGTAGCCTTGCCATTTAAATCTGATCCTAACCAATTGGGTGACTTTTACACTTTTTCCAAGTCTCGTTTATTGTCGCTTTAACGAAAGTTGAGTAAATTTCCTAATCTAAGAATAATTTATTCCGATATTTTACAAGATTATATTAATCAAGGTCATATGTCGGCTTTGATCAATATCCCCTCGTATTATATTCCACACCACTGTATCTTAAAACCTGATAGTGTTTCCACACTCTGTCGTATTGTGTTTGAGGCCAGTATGAAAACCGACAAAAATATATCTTTAAATGATGTACTCCATACTGGTTGCAAACTTCAAAATAATTCAGTTGATATTCTGTTGAATTTTAGATTATTTCCAATAGCAGTAACATCAGATATTAAACAGATGTATCGACAAATTGAAATCATTCCATCACATAGACAGTATCAGAGAATTCTTTGGCGTTTCGAGCCTCAAGAGCCTCCTATTTCAGTATACCAGCTCAATACAGTGTCCTTTGGTGTAAAATGCTCACCTCATTTAAGTTTAAGGGTTATTAAAAAACTTTTAGATCATGAAGGTCGTAATTACCCTGATGCTGTTCAACCCCTCCAAGATGATAAGTATATGGACAATTTCATTAGTAGTTTTTCTGATCTAGAATCTGCTAATCTCGCCCATTCACAAATTGTTGCCTCATTTCCTTCAGCATGTTTTCAAATAGTGAAATGGATGTCAAATTCATCTCATTTACTATATATTATTCCAGAAAATCTCAGGTTAATGGAGATTAGGAATTTTGAGTGTGATTCATTAAAGATTTTAGGTTTGCAATGGAATCCATATGCAGATAAATTCATATTCAAACTTTCTCCTGGTGATTATTCTGCTTGTACTAAAAAGCAGTTGCTGACATTTGTCGCTAGAACTTTTGACCCCTTAGGAGTTTTATCGTCCACCATTCTTCTTATCAAGCTAATGATAAAATCACTATGGGATTTAAATTATGATTGTGATGAAATTGCACCAACGAAAATCTGCCAATGGCAATCAGTCGTATTGCAGCTACCGGAATTTTCGAAGCTAGAAATTCCAAGACAAATTTCTTTTGTAAAAGATTTTAGCTTAACTTTATTAGGATTTTGTGATGCCAGTAAGTCTGTTTATGCCGCTGCGGTTTATGCCAGAACTGAGGCCACCAATATGGCCAAAAGTACTCTTTTATATTCTCAAGCACGCGTTGGTCCTAAATTATCTGTTACTTTACCTCGTTTGGAGTTATGTGCTGCTGTTTTACTCGCTAAAATCCTATCCCATATTAGAAATACCTTTGCCCATCGAATAACTATTGAAAATATTTTTGCGCTTTCGGATTCACATATATCTCTTCATTGGATTCATTCCCATCCTAAACGATGGAAAACTTTTATTTTCAATAGAATATCTTTCATCCAGAGACTGATGACGATGACAGAGACGAAAAATGGTACTTTGTGCCAGGCAATCAAAATAGTGCTGACATACGACATACCGCGATGGCCTATAAAAACACCACAAGAAATAATTAGTAATAGTACTAGTAGAGGTTCTAATTCTGAGCCTCATGAGCTAGTTGCCACAATAACCCATCCTGCAATTGAAGGACCTCTTTATAAAATTTTAAATCATTTTTCCTCTTTTAATAAAATGTTGAATTCCTCGGTTTATGTTCTCAAGTTTTTAAAATTATTACACCGAATTTTTCCCATCAACACAAAGGATTTGGACCTAGCCGAAATCCATTTAATTCGCACTGTTGAAACGAAACATTTTTCAGATATTTTTAAGGCTATTGCCAAGCAAAAATTATTGAAACCTAATATTCGTCGTCTTAAACCATTTATTGATAAACCCGGTATAATGCGTGTCGGTGGAAAATTAACCAATTCTTTATTAGAATATGATCACCAGCATTTCATTTTGTTACCCAAATTGGACAATTTTGTTACTCGTTTAATTGATCACTACCATAAAAGGTAGTGTCATACTGGTTTGCATTTGGTTTTATCTTTTTTGAGACAAAAATACTGTATTTTGTCTGCTAGAACTATCGTGCGTTAACGTGTTTGGTTATGCAATCGTTGTTTTAAAAACAACCCCAAACCATTATGTCAGACTTACCCTCAGAAAGAGTTAACCAAACTAAAACTTTTTTGACGACTGGTGCTGATTATACTGGTGCTTATCCCATTACAATGTTTCGCGAACGTGGAGTAAGAAGCCAAAAGGCTTATGTCCGTATATTTATTTGTTCCGTAACGAAAGCTGTTCATTTAGAATTAGCTTCATCATTATCCACTGAATGCTTTTTAGGAGCCTTTAAACGCTTTATATCTCGTCGAGGTAATTGTTTAAGGCTATATTCTGATTGTGGCACCAATTTTATTGGGTTTATGAAGTTCAAGAATTGTCAGTATACCGTGACGCCATTCAGATAGAATCAAATTTAAATAAAATCGAATTGATTAATAATCACCCCCCCCCCCGAGCTAGTCAATTTGGTGTTCTTTGTGAATCCAACATCCGAAGCATGAAAATGCATTTATCCAGAGTGATCGCAGAGCAAATTATGACTTACGAGGAGTCTAACACCGAGTTAATTCAAGTTGAAGCTATTTTGGATAGTCGCCCCGCATGTTTGTTGAACAACGACCCTAACGATCCTGTTGCTTTAACTCCAGCACACTTTCATTATGGTACCCCTTTATTTTCTTTTCCTGATGGAAATTCTTATAATGATAGCACACACCCGGTTTCAAGGTATAAATTATTAGAGTCTATTGTTGAGCATTTTTGAAAGAGGTGGCATAGTGAATACCTTTTTACTCTTCAAGTACGCCAATATGCCTGTAAAGGAAGGTACCATTGTTCTCATAATACAAGAGAACTTGCCTCCACTGCAATGGCCAATGGGTATTGTGGAACAGGTTTATCCTGGCAAAGACGGAGTTATACGAGTAGCCAGGGTAAAGACTAAGCATAGTTCCTACTCCCGACCGGTAGTAAAACTCTGCCCACTGCCACTCCAATAATTTAATTTCGTATTTCCCTCCTTTTTTTGTAAAGAGTAGTTTATAAGTGAATACCAGCCTTTGGGATATTTTATTTAGTTTATTTTTTCGCTTGATTTTTTTTTTAAATTCAATTTGTTGGCCCGCAGGATGTTTTGGCAATAATGTTGCCTATCAGGTAGAGGCCAACTAATTAATTAACGTATTAATTGTCATGCGTCTAGAAGAATATTCTCCGGATCAATAGCAAATCGTGTTTCAATGAGAATACATAAATTTCCGGTCCAATTAAGTTTGAGTTCGATTATAGAATAAACCACTTCCCCTCCACCCAATCCATCCCCAATCAGTGGTGAAACCTATGTTGAAATTTGACTGAGCCAGCGTGAAAGGTAGGTTTTTTTAGTTTCTAGTTTTTTTTCATAAATCCAAAATAACCAACCAAGGATGAAATGTCTCTATCTCAATGAACATATTCATATATTTGTTTTGTTACAATAGGAAACTTGGATATTTTATTTATATATCTTATTGAGATCGTCTCATTATCTCTGTTATATGTCTCTGGTAACACTCCATACTATATTGAATGATATCCTTCTCCAGCTTTGAACGCTTCGCATTTTTTGTACCTAGATAATGAAATACAAAATACACAAGAATATAAATCAATCTCCTTTCACACTTACGAGACATTTCAAAAACGAGCCTTGAAAAGTGAGAATAAAAATTAAATTTAAAAATTAAAGACTGACCACTCAAAAAAATATTAAACAAGAAAATACTCCCATCTAAAATTGTTATGTAAAAACTTCAATATTTTTATCTATTAAATAAACAGCTTACACGTAATATATTTAAATGTATTCAATACATATTTATAGTGATGCTCACAGAATAGCCAGGGTCATATATCACTTTGTCCATGAGCTGAATTCAATAGACGATAAATATTGAAAAGTAAATAACAATTTCAGATGGGAATGTTTTATTGTTCCATACTTTTTCCAGTAATCAGATCTAAGTTTTTGAACTCACTTTTTATATAAACTATTTTGGGTCATAATCTCGTTATGAAGTATTTGCAGAGCATCTTTACTTTTTTTTGTTTGATTCCAGAAATTATTCCCAATTATCGGGTGTATGAAAGAAAAGCAGAAAGCAGCAGTTAACAGTAGATATATTTTTGAAAAGTGCTAATCAAGCCTTTTCATTAGATACCCACCACAGGTCTCAATAAGAGACTTTTTTTAGTTGATGCCTTCATGTGCGCTACAGGGCGCCACATTTAACTTATTGTGAGGTTACAACGCCTTCAACCAGAGAACGATCAAGCAGCTTCCAACCATACCTCATTTGTTGAATTATGATATATGTAGTTAAGAAGTTATGTGGGAACAGAAAAACATATACATACACATACTGTTCAAAATCATAACCCCTCTAACTAGAAATTATTGGTTTAATTAGGTGAACATGAAAGAAACTACTTAATTTTAGTTTTTTTATTTGCAAAATTCAAACTACCAGGTTACAAAAAAAAGTATTTACTCAATTGAGTGTAACAAGTTCATATTCCAGAATTTTAATTGACTGGCATACAGATTTTTTCGCTGTGGCTTCAGAAGGTTCTTCTAAGCTCTCATCACTGGGTTCTTCGCCTATTGTAGCAGTTACTCCTGACGTTGATGCCACAGGATTTTTCTTAAATACTTTATTGAAAAATTGTAATGATTTATTTTCTCACCATTCTTCTCCATGAAGCTTCTCAATCAATTTGGTTATACTAACCAATTTATCGTGCTCTGCCGGTACTCCCATTGCTATACGGTTTGCTTCAATATTTTTTTTGCGTCCTCTACGTGATAAAGAGTTTCCAGAACCCACATTGTTCTTATACATGGATTCGCCTCTGATTGTATAGCCATTATCGTTTTTTGAAATCAAAATGCGGTTGGACAATTGAAATTAGAAATTAGAAATTAGAATACTTTGTACCTTAGTTTTCCAGTCAAGTACTGGTGCATCCACTCCTAATTTGATGACTTTTCCCCATTTCTCTATTATTTTTATGTACTTTTCTGGACTCGTAATTTCAGGTTTCCTCTTGGTGAGCTTTTCGATCTGACCGAAAAGCCTGTCTGGAGGAATATACGAATGCTCTACCATAGGGAAGATAACCTCGACGTTCTCAATATTTGGAGAACTTGCGTTTAACAGCCAATTAGACAACATTCCAATTCCAATATGGAATTCTTATTTTGTTTGCCAAAGTCGTCACAAAATAATCGAATGGTTTTTACAGTGTCACTAAATTCATAAGTTTTTAGAACGTGATACAGTGCAGATGCTATTTATTTCATTAGATCCTCTTGGGTGGTCTAGTTCAGTCCATTCGTACGACATAACTGTAACTTGGTTTAACTTTCCTTTAGAACTCCCTTGAACGACAGCAAAATGGTAAAAATTTTGTTGCATACTGAATTAAGTAGCTTGGTCTAGAATTTTAGGAAGCGCCAAGTTTTTTTTGACAATCGAAGCTAAACATCACAGCCTCCAGATTTTCTTGATTCTCTTTCAAGAATTCATAAAAGACTTTTGCTCGAATTTCGTGAAGACGCTGCTGAACCTTCAGTGTATTAATTATGCCAGGATCTGTAACAGTTTTTATTTTTCCTTGAAACTGTAGACATGTGGAACATAGATCCGTTTTCGGAGTACCGAAACCAACATTGTATGTCCTGAGAAAGGACTCGGTCACTTGAAGGTCGAGATTTACTCTGTTATTGTACATTCTCCAGAGTTCCCGGATATTTAGTTCGACTGGCAAATAAAATCTGTGCGCAGTTTTGGAACGACAGTAATGAGACTGAATACATGTTAGTGACTCTACGAATGTCTTTATGGCAGCTCGTTTATTGTTATTTTTTCCTTTCGTACGGTCTCCTCCTCGGCGTCCTAAAGGCATCTCATTTTAATTTTTATATCGTTTTAATATGTTCAGAATTCTGTCTTTTTTGACTTCCAAAATGCCCATGAAGGTCTGTCTACACACATGGACCAGTGATCCATCCTTTCTTTTAACATGGTAAGATACTGACAGTGATTTTGGTTTGTTACTCTCTTCCTTTCGTTTTCTAGCTCTCTTGGGAATATAAGTGGTACAGTGTTTTAATATAAAACGGTCCTGAGCGATTTTATCAGGCTTCTTGAAAAAAGCATTGTAACGGTTTCAATTCAACATTGGGTATTGAAGAGATCTTCTAACGTTGACAATACAATTTTATTAAGATAAATAGTGTTCATGAATGTAAAGGAAATTCACCACTCACCTTGTATATATTGCATATAATACCATTTACTAAAATAATTAATAGTTAAACATCATTGTCCACACTTTATTTGGTTATGATTACATTTTCTGACAATGATAAATTCTCAAGAGGACTTCGACCTATCAAGTCAATTTCAATGAACTATACAGCTACTTGCTAGATCAACCTTTGACCTGCTCACCTGTTACTAAGGGTAAATAAATAGAAGAAGACCGACCTTGACCTTGTGGGGCTTGGACTGGTCCATAATACTCCATTCTTGTGCTGGTGCTTTTCAAGAGGTCACATGCATAGTGCTATTTCGAAGTTATTTCGGATTTAGCCCAGCTACAATCGTAACCTGTTAGGGAAATTTAGTGATACCTTAAGTGGTTATTTAAACGCATCTAGCCGATTTCCTCCTAACATGAAAAAGGATATCACTTTGAGGTCACTCTCCATCCATGGTAAGTACCCACTCTTCTCTCTTATTGACCTAGGCATCGTGGGAGTTTCGTATTTCAGATCTCTTATTCACCATCTAATACATCATCTTATTCACCATCTAATACATCATCTTATTCACCATCTTATTCACCATCTTATTCACCATCTTATTCACCATCTTGTACATCGTCTTATACACCTTCTCATTAGCAGTCTTCGATACCATCTTCACAGTCTTTTCCACTGACTGCTTGAGACTTCTCTTCTTAGATCTCTTTCTAGTCTGACACATAGCCGTGTAAGTAACTAAGTTACGCAATAAAAATACGAGTGGCAGAAAACTCACCAGTATAGGACCAGCCCTCTTCGTCCAGCTCCTGCGACATATCGGAAACACACCACCTGATACATTCCAAGTAAGATCATTCATATTACTGTGCTGTGCCTGCTGCTTGTAGGTGTCTCAGAGAGTTTGTCGACAACTCTCTCAGGGATTATTGTTATACTACATCGCACAATTCGTTAGGAAGTTGAATCTAAATAAAATGTAACCTTTTGTGCCTGCTCATAGATATTTCATAGTTAATAATTGCAATACTAACCCCTCAGTGTAATCCAAAAGTATACTCTTGGAATCCATTCTACCATCTGGTATATTATTAGGTATATTTTTATTTTTACTGTTCATTTTAACCATCAGCAGAGACCACTTGTACATTTTGCTTTTAAACTTATTAATCATTTCATTTTTTATGTTTTATGATTTTATTAGGTTAGTTTAATATTTAACAACGTGCTCTCGATTGTCACTTGACAGCGACAGCTGAAAGTAGGTCAACGGCGTGGGCCAACTTCGATCAGGCCTACTCTACACCTAGAAAACTGTTGTAGGACATAAAACTGAGTGACTATCAATGATTTAGTAAACGTAAAATAATTTATTGAAACCGTTAAATAATTGTCTCTTATTTTACCTCGACCCCTCCCCGTTGTGAAACCGGCAATCATTTTATTTTCGAGAAAACCCCCCCTTTTGTCACCTCAACTCCAGTAAAGGGAGAAAAGGGGTGACATCATCATGAAAATTTTTGATATCCCTCATAGTAAGCAAGGATGAACACTGATAAGGTTGATATGGTTTACCTTTGTGGCCACATAGAGGAAAAGCAGGTAAACTTTTCGGTACATACCCATGAAAACAACAACAACAAAATTTTGGAACAAACAAAACACAATCTGACGACTCACCGATTTTGTTTAGCTAATTCGCGTTTTGACTTTGTATTTATTCTCTTTCGAGATGTATTATTTTCCGCTACCACTAACAATTCATTCATTGTTGAATTCAAAACAATGTTACTAGTCATAACAACTTAACGTCTCAGTAGAATCTAAACAAAACAACTACGTACTTAATAATAATGCGAAGACTGAAACACGTTCGACGGCAGCGCAAGTCATCAGGCATCACGTGACACTATTACAAAGAACTCTATTGGTTGATGTGGACATGTCGGCATTTGCATACAAATAGTGTTCGGTCATGTCGGTTTTTGCACCCACGCGCACTGTTATAAGAGGGATTTTTCATATAAGTTGTCGGTTTTTGCATTAAAACTGAATAGCAATGGATAGCCCTGTCATTAACGAAAGCATTGCTGCATTAATCTAACTTACGGAAAAAGTGTGACTTGTCGGGTTTTGCATTTAGAGGCCTATATAGGATAACACATTTGAAACAAATCCAGGCAACATTTCAGCGGTAATACCAATGTAATGCCAGATAAGGAGAACGAATTCATACGGGAAAATTAACAAAAATCTGTCCTCAAAATCATCTATCCAAGCAGTTTGTTTTTTCAACGCGGCGACGCTACTAATACTCCTGTACCATTTCAAAATATTACCGACAGTAACCTTAGTTTTTATATATGACAGTAGTAAACAATACTTATGCCAAAAACTCAAAGTAAGAACTAGAAGTATTAAAATTGTTAAGAATTGACAAAGCACACAAATTACTTTACTTTTGCTGATGACACCATTCTGTTCTATACAAGTGAAATTTAGGAGAACTGGAAAAGAGAAGGAGAACAGTGATTTGAAGAAAAACGAAGGGATGATTGATGAGGAATGAGCTGTGAAATAATTTGAAAGAATTACTGATATGCTCGTTATACAGAAAAATATGGATTCTGTTGATATTCAAATAAAAATAGGAAATAAAAATATAAATAAGGTGAGAATATATATTGAAGCATACATGTACAACAAATGGGAAAAAAAATGTGGTAGTATATTGTGTCACAAGGGCAGAAAATGAGCTTTAGCAGCCCGAGACTGTCATCTGCACGAGCAAGCATATCGAAGCGAGGGGAGCTAATATCGAAGTGATACAGAAATTTTTTCCGCCTGCCAAATTAACACAAAAACAGGAAAATATAACAATAAACTTTGATTTTATAATTGAACCCTTATAATTGGAACCTTACTTAGTGGAATCTACTTGTAGTACTATTTTAACCCTTCTACTGCTAAGCCTGAGTTTTCAGTCCTTTCCGGTATGCGCACAAATTAGGGCGATACGTTTTTATACGTCAGAGTAGTTCCATAGCGTTTATATATAGTAGGAGAGCTGGCACCAATTTTTGGGTAGGTATTTGAGGCAAGCTGAAAACTTGTTCCATACCTCTCCTATTATACTCCAACTCGGAGCAGCAGACCTGGCTGGTGAGTAGCGGGGCTAATTCAACCCCTAAATTTTTAAAAATATTAATTTATTCTTGCAAAAAATATGTTTGAGGCAATATGAAATTTTTATATGTTTTAATTTGATGTTTAAAGAGTAAAAATAAGCCAGACGATTTAGTCGGGGTTTCAACATTGCCAGACGCGTGCAAAAATATTTTGCAAAAAAATATAAAAAATTTATTTGAGGCAACTTGAAAATTTAATAGGGTATTATTTATAACTAAAAAATAAGATTTTCGAAAATACAGATCATTTTGGTGGGATTTTCTACCTGCCAGGTGATCTAACAAATTATGTATAGGTGCGAGTGAGTAGCGCTATAGGCAAGCCGTTGTGTATTATTTATGGAGTATGGCACTGGGAACTCAAAAAGGTACATCCATGTAACAAAATTACACATGGAATTAGGTTCATCTCTATGTACGAGTTTACCTGGTTTTCATGCATTAACAGGATGCGATTACAATCCATAATTTTCTCAAAAAGGCAAGATAAGACCGTATAAAATATTGATAAAAAATAAATGTTATCAAAAAGCATTAACAGACCTTGGAGTTGCCGGTTTGCGTGATGAAATTTTGCCATTTTTGGAAGCATTTGTTTGCGAAATTCATGGATATGGAAATATATCAAATATATAAATGCCTCACGATTTCAAAAATTTTGTACGACTTACAAAGCCGACACTGAAGATGAACCTTTTAAAAAAACATTGAAAAATTGTGATCCCTCTACTTTACCTCCGTGCAAAGCTGAATTACAGCAACATCTTTCAAGAACGCAATATATAACGAGTATTTGGAGAAATGCATATTTGCGATTCTCCAGCTCTTTGACACCGGACAGGAACGGATGGACACTTAATGAGGATACGCTAGATTTTCACTGGTTCGACGCCGTTGTTTATGAAATGTTACTGCATGTGAATATAAATAGTTTTTCTTCAATAACTGCTGCATTCGAATTTCTTTGATTAACTAAATAAATAAATATATATATTACTTTTCGCAGATGATGCAGAGGTAGCCCAATCGAACACAGATAAATCCGAAGAAGATTCTGTTAGCTCTGATGAAGGAGAATCCACAGAAGATGAATCACAACTTATTTCTGACGCGGATTGAATTAAATTTATATTTTTGTACTTATAATAATTCTTCAGTTGAATAATTATTTTATATCTCAATAAATCTGATTTTGAGATTTTGTATTTTTGTAATCATTGCTTTCTTTTACGTTAGCCTTTATTAATTTGAACATGAAAAAAATATTCAATTTCTGTAAAAATTTTGAGTTAGAATACTGTCACAAAAAAAGTAATTTTTTAAATTTTGGATGTAGCGGCAAAAATATGAATCCTATAAAAAAATTTTTGAAACAAAAGTTGCTGAAAAATCAATTTAAAAAATATGTCTCTTATGATTTCTTGAAAAAAACAATATTTTTGCAGTAATGAGAAATATTTAAGTAATTCATTACATTTAGAATTGTATTGAAATTGACTAAATAACAAATTTTTTATGATAAAAAAATATGTCCATTTAACACACACACAAATCAACACAATCATTTTTATACAAACCGTTTTTAGCACAAATTCACAAAATTTTCTATTTTTTTACTCCAAAATTTCGACTAGAAACATCATGGCTATTGTAAGTCACGTAACTTCGCTAGAGCCAATAGTAACGCGGCAAGCAAGAACGCAGACAACTGCCGATAAACGCCCTCTCTCACACTACGGCTTGCCTATAATAGCGCTCCTCACTCGCACCTATACATAATTTGTTAGATCACCTGACAGGTAGAATGTCCCACCAAAATGATCTGTCTTTTTGAGAATCTTATTTTTTAGTTATAAATAATACCCTTTAAAATTTCAAGTTGCCTCAAATACATTTTTTATATTTTTTTGCAAAATATTTTTGCACGCGCTGGCAATGTTAAAACCCCGACTAAATCGTCTGAATTATTTTTTTCTTAACTCTTTAAACATTAAATTACAACATATAAAAGTTTCAAATTGCCTCAAACATATTTTTTGCAAGAATAAATTAATATTTTTAAAAATTTAGGGGTTGATTTAGCCCCGCTACTCACCAGCCAGGTCTGCAGCTCCGAGTTGGGGTATAATAGGAGAGGTATGGAACAAGTTTTCAGCTTGCCTCAAATACCTACCCAAAAATTGGTGCCAGCACTCGGACTAATACGTCCGGAGCAGTTAATCGTTAAACAACCCGATTTTACGGTTATGTTCAGGGCCGGATTCTCTTACTTTTTGCAGAGGTAGAATAAAACAATCACTGGTTATTTGTTTACATATTATATTTGGTATAATAAAATGAAATATAACTTTCAAAATAAACAAACAAAATAAAAAAAACCTCAATAAATGTATGTAACTAAAAAAGAGATTCTTGAATATTTTTTTTTCTCAAATTAAGTGGAATTACTTCAACGGAATCCTCACTGCCCGAACTATCTGACGATCCAGGAGGCACATAATATGAAGGTTCTGGTGTGGGCATTTCATCTTCGGCGTATTCATCTGACTCCTCAAGCACATCTGCAACAGATTCATTGTCACTATTTGCTGAAGCTAAAAGGTCCTCGGATTCACTGTCGCTCTCTGCTAAAATATCTCCCAGTTCTTTGTCAGTGTAGTATTGAGTTGTATTGTAACTTGCCATCGCGAAAATACACAACTAAATAACACAACAGAGAGCCACGGACAAACAGAATAATTGCTGAATGCATACTGCCACAACACAACCCCACTTAGCATTGCAACTTCCATGTTAAGAAGTAGGGATGCAGTTACTAGCGCCACTCGTGACTGGTCGCATAACCATTTGAAGGTTAGCGGTAAAATTTAAAAAGACTTCAATTAATTATATAGCGGTTTGAGATATTTGAGGTTAAAAACACGAGGTGATTTCGAAGATATTCTTTATTATTACATTGAAAAATCAACTCTGTTTAATATGTCCCTTATCCACCCTCAAGACTAGTCTTCTAACGTTTGTACACCAAATTTAAAATTAATTTGTAGTTTTAATCAGCATTGAATTTTACGAAATTGTATATAGGATAAAAGTTGGGTGAAAGTGACCAACTTGAGGTTAGCTTACTGGGAATTGATATTTTAATGTCAGAAAAAATACTTAAAATGAAACCAGCTCCTGTTGTCAACCTCAAAATCTAAACCATTTCGGAGTTATTGGATCATAAATACTTTATAGTATGGGGCATTAAAACAAAGGTAATATATCCAATCTATATTTTATTAAATTGTTCATAGGTAAAAGAAAAATTAATATCAATTAAATAAAAATACACTAAATATTATATAGGTATAATAATATATTTATTGCTTCTAAGAACTTGCTTACAGCAACAAGTGGTTACAAACACATAAAATTACATAAATATTTTGATACAATTAGTCAACTAGACTGAGAATAATAAAAGAATAAAAGCTTAGTCATTTAATATAAAGGATCTTAATTTGAGTATATGCCAGATGTATTGGCTTATCACCATAGCTTCCTCATTTGTAATATTTTGCAAAGCATTAATTAAAGCATCTACATTCTGTAAACAAGATATATTGTGCTTCATCACAGTATTTATGGGACACTCAAAAACAACATGTAGAAGTGTTTCCTTTTCTTGATTGTTACATATAGAGCAAACTAATTTCAGGTCAATATAATAGACAATACCGTTAAACATAATTTTAATTTTATAATCATTAACCATATGTAGTTGAGCCAGGGCGCGGGAGACTTGCATAGGTAACTTTTTTTGTAAATACAGACTTGGTGCTTCAGAAATATCAAAAATTCTATATAAAGAAATATGAGAATACCTAGACACAAGATTGACATCCACTTTGTGAAAATGTGTGTAATATTTAGCTACAACGTCTTTCTTTAAAACAGAAAAGTTGAATGATGAAAAATTATTCCAGTAATCGAATACATTCAAATCAATGGAAAACTATCTTACTTGCCTTGACCAATTGTAGTTGATATCGCAAGACTCAATTAGTTTTAATTGTTGGTTATAACACAGCTTTGGATAACGGTTATTTTCCATGAGACAATTTATGCAATATTATATATAAAAAAACAGAAAACAAATAACATATGATATAAAGACAAAATATTACAATTTAATTAGCTAACTATATAGACATATACACCACCTATTATTATTGAGGAATTCTAATTTTATAAGCTACTTTTGGAGTTATTTTTTAATTTTCTTGCTCTTCTACCAATAAACTTGTTGTGGGCTTTCAACTTGATCGGATCTACCAAATATGAATCCGGTTTGCTTTTAAGGTATGCAATGAATTTTTGGTCATCACCTCTGGAAATTTTATTTACCTTTTTACACCAGAAGTACAAACAAAATCTAACTATAAATTTACATAATTTTGCACCTGTATCTGAATGTATTTTGCAATTAACAGGTACAAAATTTAAATATGTCAAAAGTTGTCTAACTAAAGTAGCATGTATATTGGTTAAATGACACACTCTCGGGATTGTATAAAACAGCATTGCCAGTGATTCTGTTACTAAATATGTCATATGTTCCGGGTATAGTCATTTGCGAGTTCTGATAAGTTCTAGCTGTAATAAAATCTAAATTGCCAAATTGCCACTGGAGTTCTTGAGATTCTTGAAGGTAAGTCCAAATTTATATGTGGTTCAAGAAGAGTACATCCAGAAACATACTCACCACTTAGAAAAAACCGAGAAACCGAAGATTGTCCAAAGCCCACTCAGTCACATTCTCTTCACAATTAGAGTATGGTGAATGTGATGACAGAAAGTTGTTAATTAGAAGAGCTTTAAATGTAGCAACATTTGACACACTAGGAGAGGTATCCCTTATACTGTAACTTCTAATAATCTAATCAAAATAAAGCCGGACTCGCTGTTCTCTTCACACCTCTTTTTCCTATTTTAACTTTATCTTCATCACTGAAATGTCTTTCGCAAACACGCACATTTTTGTAAATAGCTTCTGCAGTCATGTTACTTAGTATTTCACTTTGTATCACATTTAACCACGTTTGTAACATATTCAATTCGTTTTTGGGATTCGGGAAACGATACTGACTACTGGTGGTGTCAGTACATCCTAGGACGCTGCATTTTTTTTTTGTGGGTGATGGTTTCCATCTTTATACACAAAGAAGCAATTAAAAAATGTATTAAAAATAATAAATTTTAAAAAAGAATCAATTAGCACAACAGCAAAGAACAGAACACAACATGATTGCAAAAAATAAACAATGGCCGAACCAAAACACAAACAGCACCAAAAAAGTCAACTTCATATGCAGCGTTCGCGCATCAGAAGAGTTTATCTGATTGGTGTTATTGCCTTAAAAATTCACTTGACAGTTGGTAGCGCCAATAACATGGTGCGATATGCATCAATGTAGCCGTAGCTTATTCGATTGTAGCGCCGCTCGTGACTGGCCGCATCGTAACTTCATCTCTATTTATCATATCCCAGTTGCAATACTAAGTGGGGTTGTGTTGTGCATACTGCATCAATTCGTCAACTCCGCCGCCCGTCTTAGCGCCAAAAAACCTAATACGGTCCAGATTCAAGGGTGGGGAATCCTTGGAGTATTTATACGTCTGGAGCTGTCGAGCAGTGAACTATTTTTTACAAAATATGGTTGTCAGTCGACATTTTTGATGATAGAAATATAATATTGACAATGTAAAATGCCCTAGTATCACTTTACACTAATTAAAATGTACTGCGTTTATATACTTATGGAGCAGTTATTTGATTTGCGTATATATATACGTTCAGAGCAGCTGAAAGGTTAAATGAAACTAGCTGTTTCTGATTAATTCCACTATTTAATGAAAAAATTAATGAAGATTCTAAAAAATTATTCATAATTATTTCGATATTTGCAAATCATCGTCAGAATGACAGAAGTTACATTTTATGTGATGCCCACTTGATATTTTTTAATATTTTGGCTAGACCAATTAGTGAGTGACCTATTTTGTGAGTGACTTAATATATTAAATGAATAGAAAAAAGTAGATATCGCACATCCCGTTCTAAAGTGTATTATGTCAAAAAAATAGTTTTTTTTGGATTATTCCAAAAACAAAACTCTTTTAATGTCACTTATTCCCCTGCAAAACGGTATTATTGTAAATTAAAGATATATACCTAAGATGTCGCCACTCGACATGACACGTTCTGCATAATTGCGTGCATATCCCGTTCAAAACAGTATGAACCGAACTTGCTACGTGTACATGTGTCAGTTCCGGTCAAAAGTGTATTAATTCAAATAAGTGCTATTTTTCTCCAAACATTATGGTAAGTATAGTGTAAACTTTTGGTAGAAAACTGTATTATTTTGAGTTAATACGGTTTTCCGCGGAATATTTTAAAACTTTTAATTTCAACTGTAGAAGAATAGAATATTATCCTGATTCAATACTGTTTTTACCGGAAATTTGGAAAACAGAAATGTATTATTTCAACTTAGTACTCTTTTCTTCTATTTTTTCATAAAACAAGAAAAATATAATAGGAAAAAATCAATAATCATAATAATTGAAAATTCTTTTTGCCTTAATAATTATTAAAAAAATATGTACGCTTACTCTTCTTATTTTTATTTTTAAGAATCAATCCGGGAAATCAAGGAGTGAGAAAATTTTGATGGCGGCATTAAACAATATCAGTTCTACCTCTTATCTGGGAATTGAAGCACTTAATACAATAGAGAAAAAAGATTATACCCCTCAGCAAAATAGTAGTCCACCAATTATAAGGGAGATACATTCGGATGAGGAATTTAACGATGAATACAATAAATCTTCCAACTCTTGTTCAGGAACTCAAGCACCTGATACTATAGAGAAAATACACTATTTGTCTCTGCCTACTACTTCTCAGCAAAGTCGCACTCCACCTATAGTACGGGAGATACATTCTGATAATGAATTTAGTGAAGATGATGATGATAGTATTAAGGACCCTACATTTTCCTCTGGAAGCTCTTGTTCATCTTGCTCTTCAACTTCGTCTAATGAAGGAGAAACTGAAGAAAACACAATCGAAGAAGAAAGAGTGCAAGAAATAAGAGATAACGAGATGCAAAAAAAGAATGTTAAAAAAACACATCGTAGTGAAAGCTAATGGGAGAAAAACAAGAAAAAGGCATTAAGAAATGCTGGCAAAGAGTATGTTTCTTCTGCTAAAACTAAAAAAGTTATAGCTTCTAAAAGCATGAAAGAGCCATGTGAAGATAAATGTATTTTAAAATGTAAAAGCAAAATAAATTATGAACAGAGAATGAATTTATTCAGTGAATACTACAACCTTAGTAATATAAATAGAAAGCGAGATTTTCTTTCAAAAAATATGGAACTGATTAATCCCAAGTATCGATATGTTAGGAATGAAAATCATAGAAGATTGAATTACGCTTTCTATTTTCAGATAAATGGCAACCAAAAAATTAGAGTTTGCACGACCTTTTTTAAAGCTACCCTTGATATTAATGACAGAACCATTCTCACAGTCAGGAATAAAACGAATGTTTCAGGTGTTGTTTCTGAAGATGCACGTGGTAAGCACAAAAATCATAAAACGGTGGATGAAGACATAAAAAACGACGTCAGAAATCATATTAAACAAATTCCAAGAATCGAGTCATTATCTTAGGCAGCAAACAAGTAAAGAATTTATCGAAGGCAGTAGAACAATAGCAGAATTACATAGAGATTACAAGTCTGAATGTGAGGCTGAAGGGAAGCAATACGCAAATTACCACATGTACGCAGACATTTTTAACAACGAGTTCAACATCTCTTTTTTCGTCCCAAAAAAAGATCAATGCTCGTTATGTTATCAGTATATTACAGTATCTGAAGTAGCAAAAGCATTAATAAAGGACGAATATGATGAGCATTTAAGAGAAAAAACCTTATCAAGGAAAGAAAAAGATAGTGATAAGGCTAAAGTTGGGAAATACTTTGTAGTAGCCTGTTTCGACATGCAGGCTATTTTTCAAGTACCGAAGGGAGACATTTCCATATTCTATTATAAGTCCAAATTAAACACCATGAATCTAACAGTGACAGAACTGGGAAATGATTCTTCTACATATTGCTATGTTTGGCATGAAGGAAAAGGTGGAAAAGGAGTTACGGAAGTTGGTTCTTGCATACTTCAATATTTAGAAAAGTTAGCAAATAAAATCAACCACGAAGATCTTGAGATTGTTTTGTACAGTGATAACTGTGGAGGGCAACAAAAAAACAGGTATTTCTTTAGGATTTTTAGTTCATTTCCAATAAAAATAATTATAATTATTTTAATTTAGATACCTGATTGGTCTACTAGTATATGCAGTTCAGAAACTAAAAATCAAAAGAATTCTACACAAATACCTAATTGTTGGGCACACACAGAATGAAGGAGATTCGACGCATTCTGTAATCGAAAAAGAGGTTTGTAAAAATATTTCAGTTTTTAGTAATAACAATTTTTAGTAGTCGCAGATTTCTGATTTTCGAAAGGAATGTTTTGCGTCGGTTACATTTCGTTGCCTAAGGCAAACGTGCTGTCTTTATTGGATTGTTCTTTCCCACTCCTTATACGAGAAAGATCAGAACATGATCAAACTATACCAGTATCCTTATTATTTCAATACCTGATTTTTCACCTATTTTAGGTCAGAAGATGCTTAAAATCTGGACCGTTATTTGTTCCTGATCAATTTATTACATTGATAAGAACTACAAAAAAAAGGAAATCCATATTCAGTGACGGAATTATCCCATAGCGATTTCATTGATATTAAACAACTGGCAGCAGCAATGGGTTCTAATTTTAACGTTAACCAAAATGGGGAAGCAGTTCTATTAAGTAAAATGAAGGTTGTAAAAGTAGAAAAGGATGTACCGTTTTCATTTTTTTACAAATATTCTTACTCTGAAAGCAACAATGATTGGAATATGGTTGTCCTTAGACGTCAAAAGAAAATCCGCAAGAACTTCGGGATCCCGAACTTTAACATTTTCTGATACCTTACCTTCCTTAGAAAAAGCTTATAAAACAAATCTACTGCTAAATGACAACAAAAAGAAAGATCTTAAATTTCTTTTGGATAAGAATTTCATACCGAGTTATTACCATAACTTCTACAATTCATTATCATTTTAACTTATATTTGTATAACCTGATCAATTTTTTTTAATTTGCCATTTATTTCATTTACTTTAGTTTTTTTTTGTTTTTAATAGTAGTCGTTTACTGTTTGATAAGCAAAGATTTCTTTCAGTAGGTACCCCATTTTTGAAGTTTATTTCTCTAACCGTAGTTTTTTAGTAATGTAAACTTACCTCGAAGATCATTAAAAAAATGTTTTAAGTAAATTTTAGTGTATTATTCAGTATCTCGAACAAGACCAAATATTAACCTAAACTGGAAATTTCCGGGAAAAACTGTATTATCTCAAATCAAATTTCGATTTTGGGCGCAAATTTGAAAAGTGTAATTTTTTTCCACATCTTTGAAAGAATACCAATAAAATTGTATAAAAATCCAAATGAAATAATCATATCAAATTAATGATAACGAATTAGCAGCATATTGTATTAACTCAAATTTTCTTTTGCTTCTCTTGAAAAATATTCAGAGTTTGAGTTAATACAGTTTTGAATGGGATGTGCGATATGATGTTACAAATATCAAAGCTTAGGTATTATTAGTCCTATGGGGATATCCTGGATATCTTTGAGATCAGTATAATTGTGCAATGATAAAGGTTTCATATAGTTCCATTCAAAATAGTGTTTTGTTTTTATAAATTCGAACCGAATTTAATAAGAAACTTGAGGAGTAAGAATGTACAAATTTATTTATCATAATACACAAAAATATCAACAATGTGTGGAAGTGTCAAATATTAGTTTGTAACTGTGAGATTGGCATACTTGTGAACTGGATATAACTAAGTTTATATTTTAAAGTTTATCACACTCATGTAGCTACTTATGAAAAATCAATTTCGATTGTATACAGACCTCGGTGGAAAAATTATTTTTTATTACGAGCAATTTGAGCGCTCTTCACAAAAAAAAAGGTTTTTTTACCTGGGTATCTGATCTAGTATTTCACAGAGGTTGGGTATTTTTCTCGTAAAATTCGCCAGTGTTGTCAGCGTCTACGATACGCTGATCAATCAAGTTCCGCGACCTGAAGTAAACAAATCGGTCTCAGAAAGAAAATTGTGGAGACCAAAGCTGCACAAAATTAGATTCTTTATCAGTCTTACTATATTCATTTATGCTATGATGTTTAAAATATATGAGACATGGAAATACTTTTAGATCATGTCTCCAGTTTTCAATTTTTATCCAGTTTCATCCAGCTACACACGAGTACATATCAAATGGGACACATTCTTATACTGCAAACTGGTAGGCAAGTCTTGCTGGCTTGGTCGAATTTCGGAATGCAGAATCATATTTCATTGGGTTATCTCAATGACGATTCAGAATATAACTGACATTGAGTATTGACAGGGTTCAACCTATTCTTAGGTGCCACTTGACTTCATAAGAATGAAAAGGCTAGAATATGAAAAAAATTCAAAATGTTGAATACAATAGAAGAAATTATAGGGACATTTCAATAAATTCAACTGCATTATTGGAATTTATCCACTTCCACACTTACACATTTTGAATACTTGATAAGTATCAGCAAATAGTTATCCTTGCATGATAGAACTTGATTAATTATTGGAATAATGACTTCATCGTTATATGCATAAAATGTATTTCTATCTCATGAATTATGATGATCAATTAAGAATTACCGGAAACTTTGATTCATTACTATAAAATTCATATTAATATTTTTTGAAAAATTACTGCAAGTATAAAAAGTTGAAAAAAATTACGAGGAACATTAATAAACGTATTGCTAACAACTATATAAACCGTCATGGAATCATAATAATCCATTAATAAGTGATTACAACAACTACCAATATGATCAAATCAGCTGCAATTATATGTATTTTATTCGGTATGGCTACTGCAAAGGTGAGTTAAAATAATTTTATAATGTTTAATGAATTACTTTGTTCTCCTTGGGGTGATATTGAAAACAGATTGAGCTTAAAAAGAATCTATTTTCCCCAAACATTTACCATTTTATGGAGAAATATGTTATAACTGTACGCCCTGGATTTATGAAATCAACAAAATATTTATGTACCCAGGATAGTGTTTTTCTGTGTAGTTATTTCAGTTTTGTCGACACTTTTTATATCTCTATATAAGGCATTTTTTTGGTTTATTATTGTTCTATTTGTTGGAAACAATACTTTTTATTCACCAAATTTTCCATTTGAAATATTTTATTTTCAGCCAGCAGGATCTAGGGTGAATCATCCATCAGTATTAGCCGGTGTAGCAGAATGTTCTGAAAAAGAAGGTATCGATATACAAACGCTTTTTGAAGCACTGAAGACGAATGAAGAAGATAATAAATTAATAAATTATAATTATTGCATTATGAAAACTGTTGGCCTCATAGGATCAGATGGAAATCCTGATTTGAAAGTTGCTGGAGAATATACTAAATATATGTTCCCTGAAGTACTAGACGAAGTCCTGAGAACATGTTACAGCTTTAGAGGAGAGCAAAAGGACGTAGCTTGGCGTATCAACAAGTGCTTGTCAAATTTAAAGTTGTTCGATTAAGTGATTTGGGAAAGTCGCACGACCAGGATTGAAATAATTAGAAACGCATCCGATAAATTGTTTGTATATTTTTTTGTTGCAATAAATAAATAAAAACAAGAATATATATTGTATGAGTTTCGGTGCTAGAATGAAGCTCGTACAATTGGAAGACACGTATATCAAAGGATAACGAAATTAATTCGTAATTTGTGATTTTGCTAATGAAACATTGTGTTTACGCCTATTTAGTTTTACGGAAACGATTTTTTAACTTGGCAACAATGCTTTATTGTTTTCTGTCCGATATTGTTATAAGGATTTGGAAAAGAGTGTAATTAGTACATTCGAGATATAAATGAAACATTTTAGTTAAGAATTTAGCGGCCAGCGGGGCGATTTTATTTTAGTTGTGACACAAAACCGATCAACCGATATTCTTGTGATTTCTCACATGTGACAAATAACTTAGAGTGCTCAATTTTCCTTTTTTTCCTTAATTCCCATTACCTTATGAGCAAGAAATGGAACTTTAGAGGAATAATTCATTGGTAAATTAATTTTGAAAACAATTGTTTTTTTTTATTTTCTTTTTATTAATTCATAATTTACAGTCCATTTTTTTTTAAATTTATTGAGCTATAGAAACACATTGGAATGGTTGAAACTAATAACGAAGCATCAATAATAAGTTTAGTGTAGAGAAAAAGAGAGTGGTGGAAAATTACCAAATTATGGTAATATTAATGTAGGTACGAGAGAAATAAAAATATTTTTCTTATTCAGTTTCGCTGAACTTTTTCTTAACAAAATCGGAGAAAATCATCTATAACCTGAAATACCCTGCGTTCAATTCAGTTTTCTCTCAACAGCTAAAAAAAGTGGTGATCTGCAGCATTTTCTTCATTTTAATTTCCACTTAACAACGATTTCTATGGTCGTTTTTATTGTTACACCACTATATCTCTAAAGAAGATAGTGGCGGATATTATACTATTCCACCAAAGTGTTTCTCACTGGCAAAATACCATAGCAGAGGCATATTTTCTACTGACAAAAAAGTTACCTGCAATTACCTTGACAAAATTCAAATGTGGCTTTTACAGCGACAAATTTTTTTCAAAATTCGTTGATCAATACAAATTTTGTTACCATGGTTCTGAAATTTATTCGAAATGTTATTGTGTTATTTCTTATTATAAAACTTCAGATTAGTTAAGTTCAAAAATGAGTGTCTGTGAAAAAAAACATAGTTGGAAAACAATCCATTGCAAAATTTAAGAAGGCAGTGTCGGTTAATATATTTCCAAATACGTGTGTCTCCGAAGCTTCCTGTTGGCGACAGTTTTCGCAGTTTTTATTGACTAGAGATTGAAATCTTGATAAGCATATTCTAGCCGAAGAATAAGCAAAAATTATGGAAGAATATGGTTACAATATGGAAAAAGAAAACGGAGAGGACTACAAAGAGTCAAGTATCAGGAGCATATAGAACACCACGGCGCAGATGCTACAAGAAAAGTACTATCAAGAGTTGAATATAAAAGTAGACCCATTTACCGACATTGTTTTTAAATCAACGTTCGAAAGCACTTACAACACAAGAATTATTGGAAATGATAAAAATCCATGACGAAGACACCCCACGGAAAAAAATATTTCACTTATTCTCTTTTGAACTTGCCTGGCCAGACAACAAACCAGTGAACTGCAAAGTACATTATTTCCAACAAGAATTAGACTTAAAAGGAGAATTTACGGGACGTATAGAATACTATCCCATATTTCAAAGACCACACAAGGAGGTGCAAAAGCCTTGACCAGTAGCAAATGGTAAGTAAGAACCAACATTAACGAAGATCTTTGTCCCACTTGTCTAATTTTAAAATTTTTGGAAAAAAAATACCAATCCAGAAATCACACGTGACAGGCTTTTTTTGACAGTCCATCCAAATTGGAAGAAGGAATTTGGTACCAAACACGCCCATTAGAATCTACATCATGTCAAAATGGACCAAACTCTCGGCAGAGAAAATTGGCGTAAATACCAAAAAATTTAAAGTAACAAACCATTCACCTCGCTCTTCCCCCATTCCTGTCCTTTCAAAAAAGGTGTTGGTGAACAAGAAATGATCAAATTAACAGGACATTCCCATGCCAACTCTTTGAAACCTTATTTGCACTTGGACTCCGAACATCATTTGAAATTAATTGAAAACTTGAGAGTAAAAGCACCAGATCGAGTAAATTTTCCTAGTACGAGTTCAAACAAACCGCAAGTACATGTCCAACAATCACATCATAACGATAAAAATGATGTACAAACGTTTGGTTTATGCTCCATTGTTAAATAAAAGTTCTCTGAATTTATTGTTTTTTGTCTTATTCTCGTGAAATGGTCCTGTCGAATATCGCTCGAGAAAAAAATGTCAATCGCGAAGTTGCCAATCAACAAAATATAATTCCTTCCGAATATTTTCCGACAAAATTCTTTCTCTTGTGATAGGTATTATACATATGTGAAAATAACCTCCCCCTTCTCTGACAAAAAAATTTCAAAAATCTGCATTATTTTTTTTCCAAAATATCTACGTCCAGAGTGATTTGAAGACGATCCATCCTCCGAAGGGATTTATCCCCTTAGTGAACACATTAGAAGCAAACATTCAAGAATTCTCTCAAGAGTGAAGAAGAATCGATGAGTACTGTTACTGAGTATCAACTGCTTGTGAACCATTTATTCCCAGATCTATGTAGAAACATCAATGAAACAACCAGCTACGAAAATTCTACGAACTCTTCGTTGGACCATAAAATTAGATTTATTCAGGACAAGAGTTATGAAAAGATAGCAGCTACCTGGAAAAATCGTACATCAGTACTTACAGGCGAAACAAGTTTTATCTGAAGAATGCTATTTTAAAATTGTAACTTTCGAACAAAACGAAAATGATCATGTGAGGTACGCGTGGCCTTTCGTCACATGTAATCCGTCAAGGACTTTTCGAGAACCGCAGGCTTTACTCAGATACAGCTCTGGAACAAGCACGGGATCCTGAATTGGCTCAAATACATAATTAAACATATCAACGAAAATACTTTCCTTCAATCAACTCTATTAAAGCATGACATCCTACCACAGCAAATACTACAAGAATAACAGAGGATATTACGGTAGCCACTACGTTTTATGCTGTATCTCACAAGGAGTGTGCTATTTTTATGGAAGCAAAACACATTCACGGCAAAGCTGTCCTACTGCAGAAAGTACATTTTAGGATTGTGGTAGACGGGACTGTTATGCCAAGGTCTGCAGCAATAAATCTCAACAAAATGCCGTCATCTCAACTGACGGCGATTCTAGTGATACTTCATCACGTATAACTTCTGCATCTGGTTGTGATTTGAGCAAAGCGACTATTAAAGTTAAAATAAATATTAAAATAATGGTACGAGCACTCGTCAATACAGGCAGTACGGCTAGTTTTATTGACAAAATACTTGTTGATCAATATGTTCTACTTAAGCTACCCTGTGAATAATATATAGCGATGGCACAACCCAGTCTAGTAGTCTCCCACGTCGATGAATTATGTTCCGTTAACCTCTTCTGAAAAATACAAAACTCAATGTCAATTTAATGAGGATGGGAGAACTCTGACGTGATCCTAGGACTAAGGAAATTTATTTTGGAGGCTGAAAACCATCTCTCTCTAAAAATATGTGCCTGGTCACAGGCTAATATTGAACCTATAAGGCTGTGGTCAGTGTAGCTCCAGTATCAGCAAATTACTTCCTCGTCCGATTATTGCCGAATACGCTTTTCCGTGTCTTGTGGTCCAAGTGTACCAGTTGCAAACCTACTTGTTGCAAACTCGTATATTCTCTCAAAACAAATGTAATTAACTTTATCGTCCATATTGACTGAATGTACACATAAAATAGAAGCCATGATACAGATACAGATGTCTTCATTCAATGTCGTCCGTACTGTTGTACTTTTACTACGACTTTGTATCACGGTGATAGTATGACCACCTCTATAACAAAACATGATTTTTCAGTTGGCCAGCTTCGGCGGTGTACGACGGAGTTAAGATTTTTGCCGATATCGGAGCTACTCTGATCGCTGCCTAAGTTTATTCAGTGACCTTTCACCCTATGATGAACCTGTCGCAATCAGTTCGAGAAGACGGTCCCAAGGAAATTCGAGATCTATAAAAGACGAGTATCACAAGTTGTTATCAAATGGTATTATCGAACCGAGTCAATCACCAGTAGAGTATAAATTCTTGTCACTTCAAGTGATAATCACATAAAGAGAATGGTGTTTGATTATTCCCTAGCAATCAACAGATTCACACAATTGGATGCGTAGCCTCTTGCTTTGATTGAAGATATTGTCAATGAAGTAGCCAAGTATAAAGTATTCAGTAAAATTGATTTGAGAGTGCTAATCACCAAATTCCTATAATGGAACTAGACAAACTGTATACAGAATTTGAAGCATGTAGAAACTTGAACCAACTTCGAAGGCACAATTGGAGTGGAAGCCTTCCAAAGGCAATCAACAATATTATTTCAGAAAAGAAACTTGAATGCGTTTAGAATTATTGGGATTATATCCCGATATGTAGCTCTGATCAAGCCATGCATGACAACAAACTGGAAAAGTTCGCAGCCAAATACAACAAAACACTAAATATTATTGAGAATTACCTCTCAATAACTGGAATTAATTTGCTAGGCTATAAAATCTGCATCGGTCTTCTCAATGCCGATTTAGAGTAACTACGACCCCCTCTTATAATATTATAATATTCTTTATTTCAAAATATGCTTACAGATATACAATATAACCGACCATACATAACGAAATGACGTCACCCATACAATTTTTTTGGATAAAAGATGATTCAAGTAATCATTCATATTATAAGGTTCTAACTGAACCAAGGACTCTTCTATTTTTTTTAAATAATGAGTGTGAATGAGTGTGAATTTTTGATATGTCGCGGTAATTTATTGAAGAGTTTCATTGCCATATAATAAGGAGATTTTCCGGTGACCGTTAGCCAGTGTTGTGGATAATACAATTCTTGTTTTTTGGTGTTGTAATTGTGGGACATTACACTATTGGTAAAACTAATATATTATATATATTATAAAAATACATTAAACAGTCAAAAATATATAAACCTTACATGGTTAAAAAGTTATTGGATTTAAATACAGTTCTGCATGAGTCCTTATATTTCATATAATTCATTGTTCTGATTGATGATTTTTCAGCGTTATTATTGTTGTCACAGAAAATTATTCCATACCTTAAGAAAGACACAAAATTGGCAAAATACAGAGTCTTGGATGCTTCCTTATGCAGATATTTAGTGACAGTTCTTAACCCATAGAATATGCTGCTCGGTTTCTTTAAAGACATTTCTATATGCTGTGACTATTTTGAAACTTCATCTATAAATACCCCTAAGAATTTTGTATTATCTGTCAATTGAAAAGACACATTGGTATTCAACTCAACTACATTAGGCTTTTCATTTAATGATGTATTATTAAAAAGTATGACATTGATTTCTGTTTCATTTAACGCTTATTTGTTTTGTGTTTGTGTTCTTTTAAATATTTCATTGCAACTCATTACTGCTTGTAGAACTACCAATTCCACTAGACACATCTGCGTAGAAGCAATGTCCGCACATTACGCTCGATGCATCGCCAATTTTTTGATAAAAATACAAACTTTTGCAGCTAATGAATGTTCCCTTTTGACACTTGAATTTTAAATCAATGGAGCTGAAAATATCAAAGGCAGCTATCAAGGTAATAGATGCCAAAGGACTGGATAGTATAAACAGTGGAAAAGGACAATCGGCTATAGAAAAAGAAGCAGCAGCTATTGTAGAAAGCTTAAGAAAATATAGACAATTTTTGTTTGGACATACATTTAAACTGATTACTGATGAGCAGTCTGTAAAGAAGCAGAAGCGTGATAGCGTAAATGTTCATTAAATGAGGCGAGGTTGAACAAAATATATACATTGAAATTTTGTGTGGCCGACATTTTGAATTTTTGAAATGTAAGAACACCAACGTTTTCAGGGGCCGGCCTACCATATCTTCCCATACTAAGTCGTTATTATTATTCTAATCATGTTTGTCGCCAAAAAAAAAACAATTTTGCAAATTTTTTTCGAAAATTAATGGTTGAAAAATTTTTTTTACAGAATACTGCATTGTGTCATCTTATAGGCTAAAAAATTCCCTACAATTTTGATGTCTACAATTCTTTCATGCGATCAAATCTAAAAAAGTTATAGACAAAAACTGTTGCATTTCACTTGCTCCAATCTGTGTCGCAAGCTTCGGAATCACCTCCAGAATTTAGGAAAGTAGTCTATACTATATATACTTTCGTTTGGAAACATAAAATCTATTTACCCAAGCTTTTCAATTTCACTACAGCCTTCGGCCTAACTTCCCCGGCCTAGTACAGTAATTTACGGGATAGTTTGCAGTATTTTGTTTCATCCTACCTTTTTTGAACTTATTGTGAGTATGTTTGTGCACTAGGCTTGCTACTGCTGAAATAGTTACTTTGGCGGAGCAGGTCGGCTGAAAAAAATGTTAGGCTGCTGCCTTTCTAGCCAGGGCGTCAGCCGCGCTGTTATCTATAACTTAGGTTAGGTTAGGTTAGGTTTGTGGTGAGTGGGTCTATAAGGCCCTCCACTGCGACTCGTAAGAGTCTATTGTGGCTCTATTCAGATTTCACCAAACAAATTCAGCTCTTTAACAAAGCCCATTAGTTTGTTTGGTGAATGATATTTCAGGTCCGGGGACAAGAGAGAGAGAGACTCTGCCAAACATAAGATATCTCATTCGAGCTGCGGCGGGGCAGGCACAAATTGTAAGCTCTGCTGTTTCATCATCTTCCAGACAGAGACGATAAGTCGGATCTTCCGACAGTCCAACTCTTAGATATGATGATTGAGATGACAGTGGCCTGTTATAAGGCCCATCAGACAACGTAGCTCATGCCTCCTATAGTCTTGTTAAGAGACATTCTTCGAAGGATTTATAAAAGCCTTTGAATAAACCAATCCTGGTATATTATGCCAGAAGGCTAAAGCTCTTCTTGCTATCCATGTATTTAGTGTTTGTTTGGCAAAGCTTATCGCGATGCCAATTGAAGGTTCTGGTCCGATAAAAAACGCGTGCGGCACCCTCCCTTGCAAAAGAGTTCGTCTTCTCATTGCCATCCATGCCAGGAAGGCCAGGGAACCAGACCAGCGATACTCTATTGAGTTCTTCTATTGAGGGGAGTCTTTTTTGGCAGTCTAAAACCAGTTTCGACGTTACACGGTAAGAGCTAAGTGCTTCCAAAGCCGCTTGGCTGTCCGTGAAATTTTTTATTGATTTATGTGTGAGATTGGTTTGCTCCAATCTCTCCACACATGAAGCAATGGCGTAAATTTCAGCCTGGAATATGGTTGCATAGGATCCTAGAGAGGTTGAAATTTCTGTCCTAGGTCTGAGCCCGTATACTCCTGCACCAGAGCCTGAGGGTGTTTTTGATCCATCTGTGCACCAACAGCTGTCTGCTCTTAATAAATCATCCTTACGGAGGACCAATTCGTCTCTATTTGAAATTAGGACGGTATAAGGCAGGTCGTAGTTTACTGTTGGAGGCATTATGTCAGAGGTCATCCCCAGAATTCTGTGACTTTCAGTGTCCACTAGCATTCTGCTTTGCTCTGTATAAGCCTGTTTTGTGCATTTAGAAATATGCGCAATTCCATGTTGTCCATATGGCTTCCCTTTCCAGAAATATATGGAGAGGAGGTAGGTCTACAAGGATTTCCATGGCAGCTGACGGTGTGGTACTGATGGCACCAGTAATTGGTAGACAAACCTGTCTCTGTATGCCAGAGAGCTTTGCTTGGGCCGTTCGCTGTAAAGCTTTTGACCCCCAAGCAATAGCTCCATATGTGATCATTGGTCTAACAATCATCACATATATCCAATGGATTTGTTTGGGTCCCAAGCCCCAGGATTTTCCACCGATCCTGCGACATGTCCACAAGGATAGACTGGCCTTATGAATAACTTTTTCCAAGTGAGCGTTCCATGTAAGTTTTGTATCTAGGAGAATCCCCAAATATCTTACTTCCGCTACAAATAGAATAACCTCACCATTGTAGGAAAGTGGTGGAAGATCCTCCAATGTCCTTTTCCTAGTGAAGGGGACTATTACAGTTTTACCAGGCTTAACAGACATCTGTTCCCTCTGGGACCAACTGTGGACATCGTCCAACGTCTTTTGGAGGATATTATATGCTACCCTTCCTGACTTGGTCCTTGCCAGGATGACATTGTCGAATGCTCCTTCGATGTCAAGAAATATGGCCACCGCAATCTCCCCATTGTTAGCGGATTGTGTGATTTTCTCAAAAAGGTTGTGTGACGCTAAATCTTTTGATTTGCCAGTTTGATAAGCGTATTGGTGGGTGCTCATGGGGAAGTTATATAAAGCTACCCGCCTGATGTAGCAATCCAGTACTCTTTCAAGTCCTTCAACCAGGAAATATGTAAGGCTAGTTGGTCTAACCGATTTAGGGTGTGGGTCTGTATGGCCCAATATCAGTATGTAAGCCACCGTAGCCGCCAACCAACTGGGTGGTATGTAATTCCACGCCAGACTAGCTCTATACAGTTTAATGAGGATGGGTGAAAGTAATTCCAGTCCGTTTTGCATTAGAGCTGGACAAATGCCATCCTCACCGGGAGATTTGAAGGGTTGAAAAGATTTTATTGCCCATTCAATTGCCGGCGTTGTGATAACTGACTTACGACCTCCCAATCGTTGTTTTTGGGGTGCCTTGCGCCTTCAAAGTGGGGTGGTCGATAGTTATCCAGAATCAAACTTCCAGGAATGTGATCTTAAATTAAAAGCTATAACTCTTCTTTTCTATAGGTAGTGAAAGTGCCAAGTTTCGTGGAGTGATAGAGATGGAGTCCTCGTTGAAGTACAGGTAACAGGTAAAGTTCTAGGTAAAGCGTTCCATGGTACTTTCCTGGAGTGATAGAGATGGAGCCCTCGTTGAAGTACAGGTCACAGGTGAAGTTCTAGGTAAAGCGTTCCATGGTACTTTCCTGGAGCGATAGAGATGGAGTCCTCGTTGAAGTACAGGTAACAGGTGAAGTTCTAGGTAAAGCGTTCCATGGTACTTTCCTGGAGTGATAGAGATGGAGTCCTCGTTGAAGTACAGGTAACAGGTAAAGTTCTAGGTAAAGCGTTCCATGGTACTTTCCTGGAGTGATAGAGATGGAGTCCTCGTTGAAGTACAGGTCACAGGTAAAGTTCTAGGTAAAGCGTTCCATGGTACTTTCCTGGAGCGATAGAGATGGAGTCCTCGTTGAAGTACAGGTAAAAGGTAAAGTTCAAAAGTCCCATCTAAAATGTCCCATGTAAAATGTCCCAAGTAAAATGCCCCATGTAAAGTTTCGGGTCCAGGTAAAATGCTAAGGAACAATACTAGTATCAGGAACAAATTTACCCAATTCAACAAAATCCTGGATGTCTGAAGTATGATATTACAATGATTGAAGATTACAATCTTTAAGAAAATCATTTAACAACGTGGTTCATACATCCTGTATTTTAGATAAAAGAAATAATAAAAAAAAACAATAAAATCGAATAACCGATTCTATACCGGTAAATATAGACATATTTTAAATATGTATATATTTCAAAAAGGTTTGAAATATATTCAAAGAGAATGTGAAAAAAATCTGAAAGAACAAAAAAAAAACAAAATCCTATCGATATATATTCCTGGCACTGGAACGACATTGTTACATAATAAAATATGAAAGTGGAACTGCTAAGAAAGAATAATTAACAGACATTTGAGAGAAATAACTTACCATTCACATGAATGCACTTTTTAAAGATAAGATACGATAAAAGAAATTTTTGCTTCAATGGCACATGTTCACAGGAAAGAAGAATGAAACCCTTTTGCCACTGTTTAAATACACGAAATCATGTGAAAGATAACAGACTTACGTCTCATGTTCATGTCACGCTCATACGCTTTGACCAGGAAAGGAATTTACATTTCAGTAGTGAATTCTTGATTCATATTTAATTGATAATTGGTAGAAGAAGAGATAAGAGCGAGTTCGAAGTGGGAATATCAAAATAGCAGTGGCTATTTTCACGACAGACGGAACTCGATCGACCCGTAAAGAAACGTTGATTTCGACTCTCGTCGACAGTAAATATATTCAGCTTTGGAACATTTCTCGGTGTTGGGTGTGAGAAAGGACTGGCTATTCGCCGCCCATACGATAATTTAATATTAATTAACTGGAGGAAAGTAAAGTGAACGAAATTAACGTTACATCGGTTAACTAGTCGTCGAACTTATTTTCTTATCTTATATTATCTTACCTTTAGACTTACTATGGCGTTCAATTAACTTCTCATAGTTACATATCAACCTTTGTCATCCGGGCACTGGCTGCGATCGAAAATTTTACCGTTCTTTACCGATGTGAGACATATCACAGCTGGTATCAGACCTGCACAAAAGAAATCCTGGATTTACGCAGTCATTCGGCACTTTCATTGAAGAGACTGACCTGCCGTTATGGCACTTTTTTAACGCTTTTTTCACTTTGATCATAAAGAACCGTTTTAAACGCTACAAACCGGTAAAATAGGAAATACTGTAAAAGTGGTACGTAGAAAAAAAATCCCATTTTCAAACTTTAGGTTTATGTTAATGAACATGGAGCAGTACGAATCACTCAAACATATTTTACTGTATTTACTGTTTGGACCTTTACTTTGTGGAATCTCCTCTGAAGATGATAATGTAAATATCGAGATAATTATCAATATCTTACAATTGAATTTACTGTTTGGACCCTGACTTTGTGGAATCTACTCATATTAATGTTATAAATGAAACTAACTGTTTCTAATTAATTCCACTATTTAATTAAAAAATTTATGAAAATTATTAAAGGATATTGATAATTATTTCGATATTGACATATCATCGTCAGAATGACAGAAGTTACATTTTATGAGATACCTACTTGATGTTTATTATTTTGGCTAGACCAAATAGTAAGTGACCTATCTTGTGATTGACTTAATATATATGAATAGAAAAAAGAAGGAGATATGATTTTACAAATATTAAAGCTTAGGTATTATTAGCCCTATGGGGATATCCTGGATATCTTTTTCCCATTTAAGATCAGTATAACTGTGCAATGATATAGGAAACCAAGGAAAACTATATCTGCTGATCTTTACAATAGTTACTTAAGAAGACAATTTATTAGTGGAGAGCTCCCTAGATTTATCTGTTCATTGACAACTTCACATTGTGGGTCTCTTAAGTGTCTTCTTATTTCTAGTTCTTCAAGGAAATCTAGTTCTTGTTTCTTATCACAAATATGCAGTACTTCTAGTTCTGTGTTAGGTGTTAATGAATGTTTTGTGTCAAGAAGGTGTTTTGCGTAATGTGATTCATCTGGCTGTTTTAACCTGAATGCTCGTGAGTGTTCATTGTATCTAATTTCAAAATTTCGAATTGTTTGACCAATATAGACAGCATTACATTCTAGACATTTAAGTTTATGTATTCCAGACTTTTTTAATGGGGGTATTTTTGTTTTTACATTTAACAATTTTTCACTCACATTGTTTTATGTTTTAAAAGAAATTGATGTATTTGTTGAACAAGATATTATCTTTGAAATATTATTAGAAGTTGGAGAATATAACTCAATCAATTTCCTTGATATTCAAATTCAAATTCAAATATACTTGATTTTTAAATTTACAGAAAACCAACACATACTGATGTGACTTTACCATATAGTTCCAATCATCCCATGTCACATAAATTAGAAGCATATAATTCAATGATACATAGAGCATTTTCAGTTCCTATGAACAAATATAATTTTGATAGAGAAATTAATATAATTATACAAATAGCCACATCCAACGGTTATCCATTACATATAATAAATAAATTAATTAATAAAAAAGAGGAAAAAGAGGCATTACAATTAATATTTCCTGAAAAAATTAGGGGAATACAAAATTACAAAACCATCACATATGCTGATAATATTTCTAATAATATTTCAAAGATAATATCTTGTTTAACAAATACAGCAATTTCTTTTAAAACTGGAAACAATGTGAGTGAAAAATTGTTAAATGTAAAAACAAAAATACCCCCATTGAAAAAGTCTGGAATATATAAACTTAAATGTCTAGAATGTAATGCTGTCTATATTGGTCAAACAATTCGAAATTTTGAAATTAGATACAATGAACACTCACGAGCATTCATATTAAAACAGCCAGATAAATCACATTACGCAAAACACCTTCTTGACACAAAACATTCATTAACACCTAACACAGAACTAGAAGTACTGCATATTTTTGATAAGAAACAAGAACTAGATTTCCTTGAAGAACTAGAAATAAGAAGACACTTAAAAGACCCACAATATGAAGTTGTCAATGAACAGATAAATCTAGGAAGCTCTCCACTAATAAATTGTCTTCTTAAGTAACTATTGTAAAGATCAGCAGATATAGTTTTCCTTGGTTTCCTATATCATTGCACAGTTATACTGATCTTAAATGGGAAAAAGATATCCAGGATATCCCCATAGGGCTAATAATACCTAAGCTTTAATATTTGTAAAATCATATCTTCTTCTTTTTTCTATTCATATATGTTAAGTCAATCACAAGATAGGTCACTTAGTATTTGGTCTAGCCAAAATATTAAACATCAAGTAGGTATCTCATAAAATGTAACTTCTGTCATTCTGACGATGATATGTCAATATCGAAATAATTATCAATATCCTTTAATAATTTTCATAAATTTTTTAATTAAATAGTGGAATTAATTAGAAACAGTTAGTTCCATTTATAACATTAATATCCTACAATTTTTATATTTTTTCATTAAATAGTGGAATTCATTAAAAAGAGTTAGTTTCTTTTATAGCAGTAATATTTTACTGTTATAAGATATCAAGAAATATGTTGTTAAAAAATCGTGTGAATTCTATAATCCTCTTGAACACAATATTCCTAATTCTAGTCTCAAACGTTGAATCATATTCCATTGCTACTCACATGTACCGGATAAACTGACCTCTCCTGTCTTCATCCAATGACAAAGCTAGCTAACGACACTTTCAAATAAAATACTTTTTCCGGAGCGCAAATTTTGAGTGAGCGTTTGTGAGCTTCTATATACCATGGAAGGTCACGTATAATAAAATAAGTAAACCTCAAAGAAACGAAAGTTGCAGAACTGCAATTTATATGTATATGCACACCTTTCTCGACGACTTTTTGGATTAGAAATTGAGTCTTAACAGACGCAGTCCACTGAGTTGATTGTCTGACTTATTTTACTATTGAAAAAATGTTATTAGCATTATTATTCAGGAATTAATGAACGAAAACCAATTATGCCAAAATCTAGTTACTATTATTATCATTTTTCATATCAATTTAACAACCCACTTATATATTTGATAATAATTACTCAAATGAACAATTACCAACAGCTAAACTGAAAAAAAAACATTTTAATTCGTTAGTTACGTTATTAATTTAGTAAGTGTAGATATATAAAAGGTGGCCACTGCATCAAATACTCACTCAGTTGACTATTAACTTGGGTGTTCAATTAATATAATGTTCGAATTAATGATTAAATTTCTTTTTTATCTTTTTATAATAGGATCATTGAAGACTGAGGTAAGTTTTTGTTTTTAATGAGATATTATGTTTGATATAGTTATATTTACAAGCACTACTCGTGAAGCTGTGTTGTTAACAGAGATAGGCACACGAATTATTTTTATTAGTTTATTTTGACGACTTATGGACTCTTAAACTCAATTCCAATATACTTCAGAGTCTGGAAGCTATTATCGAAAAATTAGTCTATTAGATTACGGTACATGTGATATTAATTGAAACTTGGACAGAAAACTTAGCTCTGAATATTTCTTTTCATATCTTTGGCTGAAAAACTCATTGAAATACGGCTGGTTGCCGTTAAATATACTAAATCACAACGGAAACATTATGGTTAACTGATTGATCAATTGCCTTTCGAATGATAATAAATTTGTCGAAGTCCGTTGAGCGGTATTGAAATTATGATTTTATTTAATTTGCATTAATAGTCTCCTCTAGTTATTATTTTAAAAGAGAGAAAAAATTGGTAGGTCAAACTTGTGGAGAGTAGATTGGGAATTACATTTCTATTATTTTTACTTTTGCTCAGAGTTTTGAATATGAAACTGGGAATTTTATGTTCAGATTACTTATTACGCCCCTCTGCGATAAAATAAGAGAACCGAAAATAACTTCCAGCTGTTTCTCCTGACCGATTTAGTCGCAAATATTTTTCAAGAAGCGGCACAGTGAATATTTTTTAATTCAGGCCTGAATCAGATTCCCGAATATTCTACTCAACCCTGTATATTGATGTTATAACAAATATTCACATATTATATCCTTTCCACAACAAAGGATACAATTTCTGTTTTGGTCTTGGACATTCGGTCTCATCCTTGTATTTCCGGTCCTGGTTTTAGTATTGTTCTTGTTGATTGGGTCTCAGGTGAGGTCAGGTCTGTGGTGGGTGAGTCTATCAGGCTCTCCACTGCGACTCGCAAGATTTTTTGTGGCCGAGACCTATCCATATTTCACCAAACAAATTCAGCTTCTTAACAAAGATGATTTGTTTCTGGTGTCTTTCCTCACTATTTCCTACCTGTAACTGTAATATTCTGGTTCTCCATGCTAGCTCACCAATTCAAGATTTCTTCACTTTCAACTTTGCTTGGTATTTTATATCCTGAAGTCGACATTCAGGCGAAATATAGGTTTTTTTTGAAACGATTTCGAGATTCATATTAACAAATCTTCCATTTTTAGGCAGCAGCACCTAGGCTTAACCATCCGAAAATACAAGATGCTATTGTATCATGTTCAAAGGATATGAATGTTGAGAGGAAGCTGCTTTTGAAACTCATGAGGACGGGCGAAGTTGATGCTAAGATGAAGACTTACAATTATTGCATCTTGGAAAGAAGTGGCATTGTGAATAGCGACGGAAAGATCGATATGAGTGCTGCTAAAGAGTTTTCTGGAATTTTTTTTCCTGAAAAAGTAGACGAGATAATGAAAAAATGTTGCGTTATAAAAGAAAATCCTGAAGAAACTGCTTATTGGATAAGCAAGTGCTTATTGGAATTGAATGTACTTGACTAGATCAAGAGCTAGAGCAATTTGATAAATATATAAAGAAATGACCGAAAAATTTGTAAAAATTTGTTTCTCTGAATAAATTAATCACTATATTATATAGGTACGTTTTATTTTTCTTGAGATTTGATATGATATTGGATATTGAAAATAACCTAAGGTAAATGTACCTAAATCAGACAGTATTAGCAGTTCTGGCGAAGTATTGGATCGTATTATATTTGTGTTCAATGCTTTGTTGAATTAAATAACATTTACACGTTCAATGGTCTTTCAAAAATTATGTATTTATTTCATATTTCCCCAAGATTTTAGATAAAATAAAAAAAGTGGAGAATTTATCTAGATCTGCATCTGAACCTAAATTCGACATATAATTCCCATGTGCTGACATAAATTCGACAGAGTCAGCTACCTATTTTCGACATATTAAATTTCAGAAAAACAAGTACTTAAAATAAGCAAAATAGAAACCAAAATTTTATTTTTGGATAAAAATAAAACTATAATAAAATTACATTGTATATTCCCGGAATTTGTTTCTTTCTGGAACTTTAAAACTACCTCTTTTGTTGACTTCTAAGGGCACCTCAATTTTCTCAACAATTTCGTCATAATCGTACCAAATTTCATCAACCTCTTGGGGCCAATTCCATTTATTTATACTCAAAAATCGAAATAAAAAACTCATACCTTCGATAAATCCATAGAATATGAGACATTTGAATCAGGAAGAGGCTTCGGTATTACGAGAATATAGACGAATCAGGTCTGGAATTTATTATTATGATATTATGTTGAATTCAAACGAGTTTTTTGGTTATAACCTGTCTAAGTAGAGCATATTTGACCTCAAATATCAAATGGAACTACCAGCAAGACCCAAGTATTAATGTGGATATTCTTAACAAAAAAGCTAGCAAAATTGTCTAATAAAAAAAAAATGAAGTGGCCACAACCGCACCAAATAAAATAATACAAAGTACCAGGATTCAATGGTTGATGCAATGAATAGACGGGGCAAACCCGAAATAATAAATTGGCAACCTTTGTAGATGACCATACGGAACTGTCTATGGCAGTCTTGGATGCGCTGATGACATTGCTATTGTAGTCAAGAACAAGTTTGCTGGGGTGATATCGGAAATAATGCGAAGAGCATTAACTCTAGTTGATAATTGGTACATACAAGAGAAGCTGATAGTCAATGCTCAGAAAACACCATTAATCAATCTTAGGAACAAGACGGGACTACAAGGTCTCAAGCCAATAGTACTGTGAAAAACGGTGATTCAATTTGCCAAAGGAGCAAATTACCTAGGAGTAAATTTTCAGAGAAGGCTCACTTGGATCTCTCAATAATGAAATCAAAAACGATAGGGACAGACCAAATGAAACATACATTGTTAAATAAAGATTCTAAAGAGCTAATCAAAGTTAACCACAGAAAGTTATTAATTGTTTTGTTTTGTTTGTTTCACTGATTTTATTCCTCAGTTGAAGCATTGAAAAAGTACAACGACATTACTTGTAGGGGACTTTGTTTGGTTTCAGACAAAAAAAAACAAAATTATATTTTAAACTTATCGGCAGGCATGATTATTTAGTTCATTATTTCAATGTAATAGCGACTGAAAAGTTCAGGCAAAACATGTTCGATTTAATGAGTAATATACCTTTGTATTGGTTAGCGATGAAGCAAAAAATTGGTAGAATATGTCTGGTTTACAAACGTCGTCAACTGCTAGTTATGACAAATACCAATTATTTCACACTGAACAACACTGCTTACACTACCAGTACACCAACACTAACACCTCACACTATCCTACGCGCGTTTCGATAACCAGATTATCTCATTCAGAGACTGAAGCTGAAGTTTACGCCAACACCAACGGTTCCAAAATTCGCAATTAATTATTTTACTAAAACATTTACCTTGTAACAATTTCGCTTGAGCTCATATCACATAATATGCTCGTCTTTAGTAATTGCTGACTTCACCGCCATTTTCATACATTTCTCCTCTATCTTTCAGTTCAATTTTCTTTCCTTGGCAGAAGTGTTACAGATTTTCTGTCACCACTCCATAAACTGTTCAAGACTTGTTCTCTTTATTCAAATTAATGCTCGCTAGACCAGTGAATATTGACGAACATATTAATTAGAGCAATATTATGAGTCTAAATATTGGCAGAGTGAAGTTGAGCAGTCTCATACAGGTTATTTTCAAATAATCGACAATATTATTCCTGAAAATGACACTGTGTCGGAAGGAATGGAAAGCCGTCAGGAAATACATATTTCTGTGAAGGCAAACCTCTATCGGGCCCGTATTTCAACTAAATTGCATATTTGAATATTTGTTGTTGAAATAATTCAAAGAGGGTTATGAAGGTTATGAAAAGAAAATCTCATCAATATAATTTTTGTCGACTAGTGTCATTTTAGTCTTGCCATTGTTATCGGCATTCTAAGTACATTTTCATGAATTTTAGCTAGTTAGCGTGAGCTTTATATAATTTAGCAACTGCAAATTAATTAACTAAATTCAATTAAGCATTTTAGGGTGTTCCACACAAAATTCTGTTGACTCATTATCTATTAATAATTAAGTTCAGTAAGTATTTACATCGTGTTTATTTTGAGCAACTTCACGAGATTAATATTGCTTTACACTTAAACGGCACAGCGCACTTTGGCGCGACAACGGTTTACGGTTTCCAGGTTTCTTAAACGGAAACTATTACAAGCAGAACTTTTAGCGCTTTTTGTGTAATGAGATTTCCAACGAATATGCTGATGCATTACAAAATTAATAGTGTTAATGGAAATGTGTACGATTTACCTGTAGAAACTTAAATTAACAACTTCTTCTTGATTTTTTCTCCATATTTATTATTATTCTATTCTATATTCTATTTTTGATGAAAAGTTCAAGATAATTTTGTGTCTAATAAGTTCTTTGGTATCATTGCTAATCCAACATATTCCCGATTTGCTTCCTATTCCGCTGAAACTTCCCAATTCCTTTCCATATACTTGTCTTCTTGTAGTAGAGCTTGGGTCATTGATTGATTGGTTTGGCACCACCAGACAGAGGCCTAGAGACCTCGGTACCTCAGCCTTTAGGCTTTTTGTGCTCTTGATTATTCCGTTTATGTGAAGAGACCAGTAGCCCTTATCACGCTCAACAGTCTTTTCACTCGGTCCTTCTTGGAGAAATCCTCAGTGCAGCAGATTTTGATATTCCAAATACTGGTTGAAGACCAGTGAATGCCGTTTCAAACGATTGTCATGAAAAATTATACAATTTTATGGAAACAGCGACATAATTAAAGCAAAGCCCTTTCGAGTCAGACCAGGACTTAATAGTAATGAGATCTTTGCCTATTGTAGAATGTAAAGTTGGCATTTCTGAACTACTCCAGGTTACACTAGTATCATTAGCAAGTGAACTGAAATTACAATCAATTCTTAAGTCTGTGACATCGTTGATGAATACTAAATAAATAATAGGACCTAAAACTGAACTCCTGGGGTACACCACTGCTAACTGGTGAACTTTCCGAAACAGTACTTCAAAATAATATAACATATTAGTATCATACTTGGAGGGAAGTGTAGGAACTATGGACGTCTCAGGCTACTACCCGACGCGTACTCCAGGTGCAAGTGACTGGTTGATTCTTCCCAAATTCTACGCAATTGGCGGAATCGCAAGCATCTACATTTTTCAATAAATTCCAATAAATAACATTAAAGTTTCATTTGCGTGATAAATGCAATCCTGTGACTCAACATCACCGACATAATTAATACACATTAAAATCAAAATAATTGTGCAGTTTCATGTTAAACTTGAAATATCTTGGAAATTATGAAGGAAGAATAAGATATTTACGTAGAAAGTGCTAAGATTGCATTTTCGTCAATTGCATAAAATTTTGGAAGAATCATCCAGTCACTTGCCCCTGGCGTACGCCTCTGGTAGTAACCTGAAACATTTCGCGCCAGATATGACAATGATACGTCAAATAGTTTTGGAGTTCTGGTCCCAAATAATATGAAAATTTTTATATAAATTACTCTGTAACTCAGATAGGAAATACATTTTATTTAGGTGATTTGGGTTGAATCTTCATATTGTGAGAACAGGATTCTACTCTTGAAATATTTCCAATTAGTAATGAAACACCATGTATAATACTTCTTGATTTAAAATATTATACACAGGCTAGAATTACACAATTTCAATCCCAAAATCAATTTGAAAAGTAACTCAATACTTGACAAAATAATAACGAGAACTGTTCGAAGTCTCTTCCATTGTTCGCAATACATAACTGGAATCTTTTGGACATTTTTTACATGCCACGAAAAATCATATTGGGTGTAACCTTGTAAATGCTTTTATTATTCTCTGGCTGGTGAATTTTTAACGTAAATCTTATTTTTGAGGTACTCCCAAACAAAACAGTCGACTGGAATGAAGAGGGGTGAGCAAAGTGTACATGTAACTTGGCCTTTGTTGCCAATCCAACATTGTGAAGGCTTAATTTAAATATTATCGAACTTTATAGGTATTACGGTCGTGGATTTTAACAAAACTCCAGTTTTTCATACAAAACTCCGAATGGTTTGCTAGGACTGCATGTTATAATCCACTGACCCAAATGATATCTGGAAAGCAATTGACAGTTGGGGCAGCTGAGTCAATGGTTTCGTTTTACTCGTTCATGAGGTTTTGAAATGCCATCTATACTGTTATTTTTCTCGGTGCTGCCCTCCTTTTACAAAAAATAGATATTAAGTAGCACTTTATACTGTCTACCTTTCCGTTTTTGTCATTTCTCAGCTCCATTCAATCTATGGGCACTCAAAAAATCAGGATGATAACAATGAACTTTTCCCATAAGGTTTTTCATCAACAAATCGTATATAATAGATAGTCAGTTACATATTTCTGAGTTCAAAGTGGAAATATTTTCAAAAATGTACAATTTAATGAATTAGCTGTGGCATTACTTCAAAGATTAATTTAAGAGTAAAAATCAATTTATTATATGTTTAAAATGACCACAATTTTCCCGAATGACCCTTGAAGTACGAGTGTCCAAATTTCAATTGATTCCTAAATATAATTTGGGTTAATATTTTGGAGGCATGCTCAAATTTTGTGATGTTGCATCAGGTTTCTCATAAACAACACTTTTAAAATAATTGTTCAAATAACTTTTTTCATGATTCTTAGGAATAAACGCTCTGTGGCTAGAAAACGAAAAAGGACGATTACTTATCTATTTTCTTGAGTTTCTTGGAAACGGAACCTGATAGTCTCTGTATTTTACTTATTCATAGGCTAATTAAAACCATCCCTTCATATAGTATTGCTTAGCATTTACCAATAAAATGTCAATAAAAAGCTAGATACCCTGTACACTTGGATTCCAGATTTCTCGGGAAAAATAAAATGTTCATTTTGTTAATTATTTTGAGAAATTGAACCACAATATTTTCATATTAAATGTTGATTGGTACCTTTTTGTAGATTTGTAAATTCAAACTTCCAATTCAAGGCAAACTGTTCTTCGAAATCTACATCTCAAGTCTTGTGTTCCGCAATACGGTCTTACCACCTCTGAGAAACTCCGTTATTTAAAACAAAGATGAAAAATCCTCCAACGTGTCAATTATTATTTTAATCGAGTTGTTTTATAATATACAAAAAATTGTGTCCCCTTTCACCCCCTACACCTAACCTAAACTAACCTAACCAGGAAAAATATGATGGTACACCAAAAACCATACTACAAGAATCTGTAAATATTCGGATCAAGAAGTGACATGAAAATTACTGGGTGCACATGCCAAGGCTTATGCACAGGAAAAATTCCGTGAAAGATCCTGAGAACTACACAAGAACTGCTAACACTAAGTAGGAATCAGCTGAGAAATATATCACTGGTCATGCAATAGTGGAGGAAAAATTGAACAAATTAAATCTTCACCACAATGTACTCTCCATGTAGATTATATGGTGAGGCAACTGAGGTAGTGAAACAAATATTGTACGCATACGAGAGACCTAATTGTAAACGACAATCACCACTTGGGCAACCGCAAGGGCACGCTCAACTACATTGCAAACGCCCAACTAAGATCTTGTACATACTGGGAACAAAGGTGCTGGACTGGTTGTAGTGTTATCGAAGACCTCTTCAAGCGAGATGGGAAAAATGATAATGGAAAAGCACGGCTTGTGAAAAAAGTAACATGTTCAGTGGTTCCAACAATATTATCACTCCATCTGCTGTTTTGGTCTGCGCATGATTGTTTGAGACATGCTTTTACAAGAAATTTGTTTTTTCAATGATTATTTTATTTAGCATGGCCCGAGGAAATGTTCAGAGAGAATTTTGTAAATTACTCAACCTTTTTTCATTAATAAAAATGCTTTTCATGAATGTTTTAACATTATTAACAGGATTGATTCACTGCGGGCTAAAAACAGGCCAAAAATTATTTTCCCAACGAGCAATTGTATAACGCCCTATGGGTTGTAGCTCAATTTCAACTGCCAGAGGGAGTAAAAGCTGGATCAAAATACTTCACAAAAGAAAAAAGTAAATGTGTATTGTAATTCATTGAAAATTAAAAAAAAATCGTATGTTCAAATATCGAATAACTGATTCAGATAATACTATTTTTAACGTTAAAAATGCTTGAAAGTATAATATAATGGTGAATGGCAATTTATTTAAGTGAATGGGCGATATGAGGGTACTAATAGTTTTCTTCAAACCTACGAAATGAGGAGAATCTCCAAGTAATTTGCATTGATACCAAAAGATATATCTAAGACTGCAGGCACTTGTTTTAAAATATAGTTAATTATAGTATGTGGTATCAATTTGTAGTGTATTAGATAATCTACCTGTTGATTGTGAATTTGCTTCAAAATTTCCAATAGAGAGTTTGAATTTGAGCAATTTCTGTTACTGTTTTGGTTCTTTTCCTTACATATCATTTAGTAAGCAACTTTTTGTTGGCAAACTGATAAGCAAAGTGAGTACATCTAAAATATATTGAAATGGAAAAATGCAATAAATATCTTAGTGATATAGATGGAACTGAAATATTTACAACTTGTGATATGTAAGAAAAAGATTCATGTAGATTGCATGGGTTTAACATCCACTGAAGAACGTGTAATTCCAATGACGAAAATAAAATTAAAAATAGTATGTGAGGAATGTTCAAATTTCCTGGAAAAGATGGTAGTATTTATGAAAAAAGTGGAAAATGTGGAAAATGATTTAAAGGAAGTTAAAACATTTATGATGGATATGAAAGCTCCATATGGAAGCAATATTGCTATGCAGCAAAGTGGAGCAGTAAATAATTTAAATACATATAGTAGTGTTGTGAGAAATAATGAAGAAGTATTGATAATTAAATGAAATTAAGAAAAAATTACTTGAAAATGTTGATCCAGTTCAATTGAATGTGGAAGTTAATGTTAAAAGGAGTCTAAAAAGTGGGGGAGTTTTATTAGAATGTGGTAGTGAAGATGAAGCTTCAATTGTATCAAACTCAATTAAACAGAATTTAGGAGAATCATATGAGGTAGTTGAACCGAAAAAAGTATATCCAAAATTGAAAATTATTAATGTCCCCAAATATATACTAGTGGATGAAGAAGAAATTGAAGAAGCTATTATAAGACAAAACAAAATTGGAAACATTGGTGATAATTTTCATTTAAAGGTAATAAATAAGTCCAAAGAAATAAATGAAACAGGATCAATTAATCTAGTAATAGAAGTAGATAGCGAAACTTTAAACTTTCTTAGAAATATGTAATTTGTATACATTAGTTTATATAGGTGTAGAATTTTTGAATTTGTAAGTGTTGTAAAATGTTTTAACACGTTGAGGGACACTTTTCTGAACTGCCTAATTGCAATTAGACACTAGCTGTAAATGGCGCAAGTGGGTTGGATTATGTTTGGGCGCGGACGGGATATGCCGCATATAGCGTCGATTTTGTATTGACTGCGGCCTAGAGTGTCACTTGGAGCACACATTAGCTATATTTTTTCAAGATGGGTAGTATCGATTGTTTTGATCTGTATTTGAAAATTAAATCCCTTGCATGCACGTGCTTTTCACTATTGGTAGTCTAGACGTTCTCGTGAACAGGTGTCTAAGTGTTTATTATTTTTTATAATGGATGGTTATTGAAGTGGTATGATGAATGTGATTTTAAAAATAATTTAGAATCTTCAGAGCATGACCCTTATAGTACCGACTACGACTGGGATTCAATATATGAACCTAAATCTAGTGAACTACAAAATACATCTGATAGTGAAACATCAGAAAACAATGAAGGTACTTATCTTTAAGTTTTATATACACAAGTAATATTAATAATACAGTTTCTTATACTCTTGTTTTTCGATTAAAGCATCAACTTCTAACGGTACTAAACGTAGTCGTGACAATGTAGCCAGACAAATAATAGATCCTGATTCCAATCATAATACGGAGCCAGAATCAAGTTCAGACACAGAAGGGAAGGCACAAATCGGTAATATAATAAAATATATCAACTATCACACATATACTATTTTAATTTTGGTTTTATATTAGATGACAATAATTTCGATTGGGACCCTCCTAATCTGGTGTTTAAAGACTCGCAGTCCGGAATTAAGGAGGGTACCTACTACAAATTTGACGCCACTTCAGATTTTTGAACTTATATGGACCCCCGAAATGATGAATTTGCTGCTCGAAAAAACAAATCATTACGGACAGACTTTAGAAATAAAAAATAGACCAAAAAGAAGGAATGAGCGATTTAAAACGTTTCGCCCAGTAACTATGGACGAACTAAAAAAAATCTTCGGGCTCTGCTTACTGGGTGGTCAACTTAAATGCCGTTCAGTACGCAAATTACTTTCCCTTGATCCCCTCTATTATCATCCAGTCCTTACAAAAACGATGTCTGGTGGGCGGTTTGAACAGATATTGCGGTGTGTGAATAGTGCCAGTGGGGACAAAAATGACCCTTTAGAAAAAGTGAGCCTACTCCTACAAAAGCTGATAAGTCAAAGTCAAGCTATGTATAACCCTAAAGAGGGTTTGTCTTTAGATGAATCTCTTCTTCTTTTTCGAGGGAGATTGCGATTTCGTGTTTATATAAAAAACAAAAAATCTAAGTATGGAATCAAATTCTATGAGCTTTGCTCTAGTGACGGTTATATCCTCAACACTGAAATCTACAAAGGAAAAGCAAACTTGTTCTTCGTTCAATGCAACCTTATTTAGATCACCATTTATATATGGGAAAATTTTATAATAGTGTCACTTCAAGCAAAAAACTTTTGGCGAAAAAATCACATACCACCTGAACATTGAGGAGTAACAGACTCGGAAATCCTGAAGAAGTTTTAACAGCAAAATTGAAAAAAGGTTAACATATTTGCCGAAGAGCAGGAAATATATATGAGTCTGAATGGAGGGACAAACGTGACGTCCTTACGATTTCAACTGCATATGCCCCTCGCTTGGTAGAAGTGACTAACTGATATGGTAAAAATCTACAAAACCAGAAGCTGTAGCCAAGTATAACGAGAATATGTCAGGAGTTGATAAATCGGACCAAATGATAAGTTATTACTCATGCCCAAAGAAAACCATAAGATGGTGCAAAAAAGTTATTTTCCATCTGTTAGATAATGCTGCGTCGAATGCTTTTTTCATTTATAAACGTGGCTTGGACAAAAAACCCTCATTTGCTGATTTTAGAGAAACCCTCATTAGAGATTCATTGGGAATAGAGGGAATACTTGACGGTAGAGAGTGTGTAGCTGAGATTCCATCTAAGAGCAGAAAGAAAATATCTAAACGATTTGGAAATGGAAATCATATTTTGGATTCCCGAGGGTTCTAAAAGAAAAGGCAAGTATTATAAAAGATGCAGGCAGTGTACTGTTGAGAAAAAAAGAAAAGAAACCCCTTGGTGCAGGGATTGTGTTGGAAACCCACCCATATGTGTTGGAACTTATTTTGAGCTGTGGCATACCTAGTTTTTTTCAATGCATATGTTTTTAATAGTATTATATCATACTCATTTTGTTTTTTTTATAACAGAATAAACATTATTGGCTAATTTCTTCAGTTATGGTAAAAACAAGGCAAGCGTTATATGACATCAGTGTCATTCTAGAGAACACCATGTTTTTAATTGGACATGACGTCATATGACGCACGGTTTTTAACCTAAATACACAAAGTACAATCTTTGAGCTTTTTTTCTGTACAAATTTGACACCTGTAAGTCAAAAAATATTAGAATAGACAAGGTGTGTTTTTGAGGTGACATCATTATTTTAGTGCCTGAATAAGCACTATCCCTTCTGCGTCATATGCCGCAGGTGTCCGTCAACGGAGATTGCACAATAGAGGAGAATTTTTGTGGAAATTGTAGTGAATGTAAATCAAATGAAAAATGTTGCATAAACTGCCTACGAGCTAACACAAAATTCAATTTAAATTTGGATGTTCAACATGCGGTGTGGGATAGATCTTGCCAATGTGTTATAAAAATGGAAAAACAACAACTTAAAAAGACGAATTTTTTATAGCAATTAGAAACTGTTCATTTGAATACATGCAGCTTAGATAGAAACCATGATTTTCAGTAGTTCTTCGATATTAGTCGCTGGAGGAAGTCACTATCTATTCGAGCATTTTGAGAATTTTGAGTAAATGAGTTTTTGAATGAAATACTTTTATTATTACAATAATGCAAACGTTTTGCTGAGTTGTGATTACAATTAATGAATTTACAAAGCTTCTTGAGACCACTTAATGGGGAAAATTGATTTTAAGGAATAATTGTGCTTTCTTACAAAATTGACGTCACTGTCACAATGGCAATTTTTTTCCTTTTTTTTTTGAAGTGGGAAATCTATATGCTAAACACTAGAGACTATATAATATTTCACACAACTAAGAGACATAGATAAAATACAAACATTAATATTTGAATAATACTACTTTGGAGGAATGTTTTTTCTCCACAGCTTTATTGTCCAACTTAAATCAAATTGATACTTTATTACATAGAGGTAGCATTGATCTTTTAGCACTAACAGAAGAAAGAGTAATAACTGAAAATGAAGATAATGAAATATATATAACAGGGTTTAATACAGTGAGACTTAATTCCGAGAATAGGCACACGGGTGGCATAGTGTGTTATATAAAAAATGGTATTCCTTATGAAATAATTTACGAATGGACAATTCCAAAAATGTTATAGGTAATAGGGTTAAAAATTAAAGGAATGTGGTTTGTTATTTTGTACAGATCCCAAAGCTCTAGTATTTCTGCATTTTTAACTGAATTGGATAACATAGTAGAGGAAATCTATCAAAACTGCAATGTAAATTTTTTTTTAATTGGTGAGTTTAATATAGATGTTAGTCCAGAAAAAAATGATTTTTATGATGGAAAATAAATTACTCAAATGTAAGCTTTTCAACTTAAGCCAATAATAAAGGAATATACCAGGATAATACAAAATACTAGAATTACAGTTGATCTAGTATATACAGATAATAACGAAGTAACAGCTGAAGTGAGGAGGGAACCAAAAATTACAGATCATGATATGACATACTTTAAAATAAAGTTTAAGGATCCTCAAAGTAAATTGAAATTGAATAATGATAATACACCTACTTTTAAAACAAGAAATGTTAAAGATATTAATGAGAATGATTTTGAAAAAGCCTTATATGAAAAACCTTGGAAACGTGAGATGAATGTAAATGACCTGCTGGGGAAATTTGATGAAAATATTACTTCTGTTTCAGATAATTTTGCTCCAGAAATAACTATATGTAAAAGGCTTGGTTGTGAATGGTATGATAATGGAATAAATTCTTTACAAAAATCAAGGGATCTGGCATATAAAAGGGCTATAATTACAGGGATGGCTGCTGATCGGGTAGAGTATAAATATAAAAGAAACAAAGTTGGTAGTCTGATTCGATCAAAAAGGTTATATTTTATATTTTTTAGTGGAAGATGATAAATAATTAGCCGATTCATTTAATAATTATTTCGTGCAATGTATAGAACTAATAATAGCTAGTATGGAACAAACATCACGATCGGAATCAAAGAGATCATGTTATTATTAATAACCAAATAACACCTTCATAAAACTTTCAAAAAGTAACCCAACAAAAAGTAGAACGTTTAATATTAAATTTGCAAAAAGATTATTCAACAGACGAGATTACCAAAACCATTATGCTGAATGGCTTAAATACTATTAGTGATAAACTAACAGATATAATTAATTTAAGTATACAACAAAGTAACTGACTTGTGGAAAACATCACTTATTGTACCTATTCAAAAGGTAACACATACAAAAAAATGTGATGAATGCAGACCAATTAACATGTTGCCTCTTTGTGAAAAATTAATAGAATTATACATAAAGGAACTTCTTCTAGAACATATTAACACTAACAATATTTTAATTGAAAATCAGTCTGGTTTTAGAGAGAAATATTGTTGTGAGTCTGCACTACAACTGGTTGTCTCAAACCACTTTGAAGGAATCTGAAGATTAAAAAAAAGTTATTTGTACTGTTTTTCTTGACATTGGAAGAGTGAATAAACAGGGACTTGTTAATCATAAAACTGAAAAAATATGGTATACTTGGAAATGCACAAGAATGGTTAAGTGGTTACTTGAAAAATCGTTACCAACAAGTAAAAGTAAATAATTGTCAGTCAGTAAACTTCTTGTGAAGTATGGAGTCCCTCAAGGAACAGTATTGGGACCTCTTCTTATCATTTTATATATCAATGATATTGCTAAGTTCTGTGATATTCCATTAGTTTTAAATTTATTTGCTGATGACACTACACTTTTAGTGGAGGGTGAAAATGTGGAAAAGACGATGAATACAATGCAGAATATTATTAAATTATTAGAATCGTGGCTTATTGAGAATGATTTGTATGTAAACAAAAATAAAACAGTAGTGATGTTATTTAACAACAATAAAAGTAATGCTGCATGCAATATTAAGTTGTTCGGTCAGTCCTTAAAACTTGTTAGTGAATGTAAATATAAAGGTGTTATTATTCATGAAGATTTGAATTTTAAAAAATATGGTCAGTATGTTCATAAGAAAATTAGTGAACAAATCAATTATTTCAGAACAATGAGTTCAAATCTATCTCTAATGACAAGAGTTACATTATATATAACCATAATTGCACCGCATTTTGAGTATTGTCCAACAATTTTATATTATTTAAGCAAGTCTGAGATGTCTAAATTACAAATTTTACAAAATAAAGCAATGAGGGTTATTTTAAGAGCAAATAGATACACTGGTATTAAAGATATGCTCGGCCGTTTAGGATTTGTGAGTGTTAATCACCAAATGGTTTTACAAAACGTAATTTTTATTTCTAAAATAATTCATAATATGTTACCAAAATATGTCCAACAAAATCAGTTTTGTTAGAGACATACATACTTACAACAGAACATCTAGTAACATGTAGGTATATACCGACTATAAAAACTATTTCAACACAAAATTCTCTATTTTACAAAGGTTTATTATTATATAATAATTTGCCAATGCCTATAAAATTGTGTATCACTCTTGACACTTTCATGAGAGAAACTTTGATTATGAAAAAATAAATTATTCGTAATTATTCCTATCCAATTATTTGACATGTAATCAGCACATAGTGTATAATTATTTGATATGTCATTTTTGAAAATATTTCGATTGTAATAGCATTATTGCTAAATGAACTATCTATCCATCTATCTACCTATAGAAAGAACCAGAACTTATTTTAAGCGTCGTGAGCCATCTAAGAAATACTCAATAAAAGTTGTTTATTTGCCAGTATGATGGAAACTTTTGCTTGAAGAAATTGTTTAGTTCTCCTTCTGGGGACCATTTTCGTTCAACGGAAAGTATATTTCCAATGATGGTATAAACGAAGCAAGGAGAACATCAAATAAGAGAAGTTAAAGATAGTACTTTTTAACCAGATCAGTTAAATTAAGCAGCACACTTGCTTGAATCAAATCATCGAACCCCATTGAATAATACCATTAAACTTTTATACATGTCTCAAAGTTATCACAGACTCAGCTTCTTAGAATCACTAGAAATGTAACAAATACAAAAGAGATATCATATACTCTTATAAATAAATAGATATTATACTCTTTGAACTCCATTGTTGAGTTTTCCTCAAGATAGCATATGAATGTTTTCTATTATGAGTGTCTGATATCAATATCATGAAATATCTTAATGTAATATGACATATCTCAGGTTATATGTAAAAATAAGTACTTTGGCTACTTGTTTATTTATATCAATTTCTATCATTCACTCCTGACAATGCAAATGTAGGTAATTTGTGGACCCGGTCGAGCAATAAAGTTGACTTGTTTGTGGAATTTGTTATTAATTGATTTTATTCGCTAATTATCAAAAGTAATAACAGAGATGAGAAAAACAACCATAAATTTGTTATAAGTGGTTATTGCACTGTCACTCTCCAACTATATTATTAAACACGACTCAAGCCGATATCAGATACTAAAGCTAGTTTATATTCATTTCAAAATTACTATGCGACTAAATTCTATATACACACGTATAATTTATCATCATTTTAGGTTTTTGAAAAGGGGCAAGCCATTTCACTTGAAAGATTTGAAAGAGTCACACGTGCATGAATTATTACAGCCATGAATGCACTTAAAGGGTCTAAAACTTTTTGGAAAATATTAGCGATGAATCCCCTTGATTATGGAAATTAAAAGTTTCACAGCGTTATAGGGTTTAAGTAGGGCCAGAATCAGCCTGAAGGCAATCCGTGCTTCCAGAAAATGCGGTCTAGCTAGGGGAAATTAATTTCTCAGATAAATACACACAACAGCATACTTTTGGCTGTAAATTGAAAACTGCTTGATGTTGGAACATTAAAATTATACGACATTTAGTTTCCAAAAAAAGAGTTTTATTCCTTAATACCTTATTCGAAGGACTTTATTTACGGAACATTGAATTGTCAACCACTATTTCAGATAAAATGTTCATTTTAATTTTAATTACTCTTAAAATCAACAACAAAGTTGACGATATCTTTGCAGCTATAGAGCAGCAAGTAGAGAGTGCGTTCACTCACAATAATGCCTCGGTTATTCATTATGGTCAAGGAAAATACACCACCATAAAAATAGTCAATAATTTATTTTCATACTACTGCTATCTGAGAAAAACACCACAGTGCAGATGATTTTTATATATGATTGATATGATATGATTGAATATCATTAGAGAAATAATATATTACATTCAAAAAATAGTAGCAATTTGGAAAATGCTAGGTCCTTGAAAATTTCTCTGTAGCCGAAATATTGTAGGGAAAATAATGGATAATACCAGAGATTCTTTGGATTGCAATCATTTATATCAATTTGAGTATGATTTTCAATCGAAGAAATTGATATTAAGTGTAAAGAATTGCAATATATTTGAAAATATAGTTAACAACGATGAATTGAAATTTGCTACAGCTTAGTTAAATGACAGATTTAAAAGGAATGAAAACAATAATATCTATTATGAGTTTAACATCACAAATAAAGACATCGATGGGATTATCAACTACAAGTTTATTCATTAATTCAAGCCATTTTATTTAGGTGTGGAATACCACACAAGATTGATGATCAAATCTGTATATTTTATTTTATGATTCTCAAAAAAATAGTATTTTTGTTTCAATTCATTGTGTATCACTTTTTTGATACATTTTATATTAAATTCGGAGACTATGGGGTATTTTCCAGGATTATTTCCTTCCTATTAATTTAAAAACTGTCAACTTAGCTGTCAGCAGTTTTTCCGGAAAAAAATCGAAAAAATTTCATGCAAGTTTGACAAGTTGTATTAAAATAAAATGTTTATTTAACTCAGGAAATAATCTTACCAAATATCCCTCGTTCATCTAATTTTTCCTGTGGAAAAATTGGAACACTCGCTTCTAAGTAATTTGTTTTAACAAATAGCATGAGCGAGAGTGGTTTTAAAAATCCGAGTCGAAGACGAGGATTTTTCCACTTTCGCGAAAACTCGTTTTTCCGATTTTTTCCGGAAAAATTAAATGCACTAGGGATATTACCCCCGGAAAATGTGCTCTTGTTTGAATTCGCGTTTTCGAGAAAAATGATTTGTATTTTTTTGACTGACTCTGTTTTAATTTTTGAGAAGATGAAGATTGATAACAACATGAATATTATCGAATTTTATAACAAATATTTTACATAACGACCATTCTTTGGGAGACATAGATCCAATCGTTTCTATAAGGGTTGTCTACCTCTTTAAAAAATTCTGTAATCATTTCGAATTTCTTGACATGCAACCTCTATCTTTTCCTAAGCTGAATACGATGTTGTATTGAAACAGCATACGAGTAAACTGATGATTTTGAGTAGCCCCAAAAACAAATATCAAGTGGATGAAAATCGGGTAATCTTGCAAGCTAATTGAGTGGCACTGCTTGTCCAATCCATCAATTTCCATACGCAGTGTCAAGATATTGACGAAGTACTCGACTGATATGGACCACCATCGTGAACCATACATTTTTTTCGGTAAGTCTTTATCAACGATACATGAAAGTGCCAACGACGAGCGAACCTACTATTTATTGTCTATGTACGGTGGTCAAGTACCTTTCGATTTACCCCTACTCCGCAGCCGGCTGTAACGCGACATGCGATAGATGGACGAAAAATTTTGGGGCGATGTATTGAAAGTTTCAATTTAAAAACAACTATGGTCGATGAAAAAGTGAAAAGTTACGGAGTTGACTCACATTGCAAATGTTGGAGATTCAGGCACAATGGAAATTTATATTATAAATGAGCATCATAAGTTTGCTGTCAGAGTAATTAAAATCGTATAATCAGTCAAGTTTAGTATTCACATCATTCTGTTCATATCAATGACGTATTAAAGATAGACCAGCCTTCACACATTATTGCCTATACAATGTTTTGGTCGCAACATAAATCAAGGCGAGTATACTTCACGATACCATTTCGGGAGGGTTCACTTAAACTATTTTATTAAAAACGTTTTGATAGACTAAATGATGTACGTTATTACTTTTTCGTTTGGATAAGTGTAAATTATATCAAAAATCGTAACTCTTAGGTAGGTGAATTTTTAAAACATACCTAGGAAGGATTTTAAAGTTAAAACAGGTTTTGCAATAAGTATTATAAACATGTCAATATAAAATTGTAAAGTTTATTTTGTTTTTACAAATCTAAGGAATAAATGAATGTTCATTAAATTGATACACAATAAAATAGAATAATTGAAACAATAATCATAATAAAAATTAAATATTTTTATTGTTCTCGACAGCTATTTACAATATTATAACAAGGATTACAACATAAAGTAACTAACACCCAAAGTCGAACTGTTTGACAGTTTAATGAATCAATTTATCAGCAGTTTTTAATTTATTGAATTCGTATTTCGTAGTGAAGTCGAATGTCTATATATTTCTCCGAAATATCGAACCCCTCGTCTCATACCTATACTACGCTTATGTTAATATAACCTTACTTGTGAAATGACCGATTATCTCTCTTAATCCATGTATTTTCAGAAACTACACATTTTTTCACCATCCAAAACGTTTTCTAAGCACTTTAATGAACAAATTACAATAAAAAACCAAATAAAAGCACAAATATAATTAAAATCATATTGACAGATCTCAAAAAGTAGTTCGAGGCTGCCAAGCTGAAAATTCATATGCTATTTTATTATTTGATATTGAATAAAAAATGAAAAATCCTCACCGAAAAAAATAACCAGCTGATGGGCTAGTTTTGAATATCAGTGAAATATTTCGATTTTTAATTCGCCATCGAAATGGTATACCTAGCTTTGAATTATAGTGAAACGAAATTATTATAAATTCACTTGAATGAATTTGATTCGATAGCAGCGATACAATCTGACAACAGCAGAATAGCCCTAATATCAGTTCTTCTTCTGATTCTTGGCCTTTTGCTTTGCAGCATCCGGCCAGCCTCATATTAGTTCAAACACAAAAAGATGAATAATTGAGGTTAAAATTTATTAATTTCATAAGATATGAGATCATAGATGTTGAAAATGATTTTTATTTATTTTTTTCTGTGTTGAAGTTGTGACTTAGTGTAAATTTTTGTTTATTTTTTGTTATAAAATACAATATACAGTTCCAAAATTCAAAGAGGCTTAGCTCCCTTATAAGGCATTTTTGGATATATGGGAACTTTTTGCCCGATTATAACCTGTATAATACGCTGCTAAAATATTGACATCTAATTTAGGAACACCCTCTATACTCTCGTCTAACTAATCACTGCTTATTACTATATGCTAATTACTAAAAGGAAGACTAAAAACTTAAAAGGTTCAAAAAGGTAATCAATTAAACTAAAAGAAGGGATATTAAAACTGCACAAAAAGTATCTGACAAAACCACAACGCACACACGATGATTCTAACCCCAAATAAATTAAAATTTCGCAAGTGCAATAAGCGTTTCGACAGCTAAACAGTATTCGAATTAAATTTGTGAAATTTTTTCGAATTCGAATTTTATTTCACACATGAAATTAGTTCAAAACTTGGGTTGATCGAAATCAATCGAAATATGAGAAATTTCACTAGTGAAATATTTCAAAACTATCCCTCTGGACTGGTCATACCTATTCACTTTTTTTCTAACCTTTAAAAATGTAAAATACTGCAAAGATCTTAAACATAATCATAATTACGTTTATTGTTATACGAGATTTGGCATCATGTAAGAAGAGTCTCGTCCTAAATATGTTGGGGACAACCAAAATGTAAACGTCATTGGCTCATATTATAAACATTGTAACATAACTTGTAATTGTCACATGTCACAGAAACTGAATAAAAACTAAAAGTTATAACAACCGTTTTAATAAGGCAATATAAAACGATACAAATATTATGAAAATACGTGATAACTAACTATGTTACTTTGTGCGACTATGGAGATTGGTTACTGAAAATTTTCTTTGACTTCTTCAACTTTGACGATCAACATCCAGTATACTGCACATGAGGATAATTCCGTAGAGACCGCGCCCAGTTTACTGCACATATACTATAGCGCGTTTAAATGTGCTTAAAATTTCGTGCGGACTCTTCGGCTCTACTGATTTATTTCGTTGGTTCCCAGGATAGCAAAAAATGTAAAATCTGCTTGTTTTTAGACTCATGTGGTGGCAAATGACGCGTTTTTTATAGGTGGGAGAAGAACAGTTAACGGTACACGTACACGCTTTGTTTCTATGTCATCAATTATTTTGTACACGTGGTGTGTCGCGGAAGAGCATAATATGGTACCTTAAAACAAAGGAAATAGTGCGATTAGAAGCAAATATCGATAACAATTATGGATAGTGGCGGCGAACCAATGGACGGATAAGATCAAATTTTTTTATTGTTTTTGTGTATTAGTGTTTATTTTTTTTACAGAACTAGTACACCCAATACCCGTAAACGAAAATGTCTATTTGACAATAAGAAGCCACTCATTCAGGCCGAGGTGGAGGCAGCACTTGACAGTCTCTCTGAAAGTGACGCTGAGCCATTTTCGAGTGATGATAGCCTAAGGGACAAAACATTTGACCCTGACCGGAATAATAATGGAGAATCTTCTGAGAGTACCGCAGCAGCTGTGAATCTGAACGACGATGACCAGATAAAAATTTCTGACGCAAATAGCCACAATGGGGACCAATCCCCAGCGAGGTCTCGATCACCAACAAGGTCTCCATCACCAACAAGGTCTCCAGCCAGAGTTCCAAATCCCAATGACGATGATGAGTGGACAGACATGGATGACAGACTGCCAGATATCCCTTTTTCTGGAATCCCTAAAATACAAAGTAAGTGATACTGATAAACCATACGATATCTTCAAAAAGTTTTTTACTGACGAAATAATTGACGTTGTTGTTCGAGAAACTAACAGACGGGGCCAAAAAATGCCTGACAGTAACAAAACAAGAAGTAAAAGGGCAAGAAAGTGGGTAGATGTCACTGTTGCCGAATTGGAAAAGTTCCTAGCTCTGTGTAGTTTGTCTGGTATAGTACGGTTCCCAATTTTGGCTCGCCAATGGTCTAAAGATCCACTATACTTTCACCCGATCTTTGGTAAAACAATGTCCCGCAATCGTTTCACCACTATTCTGAGACATTTGCGATTCGTTGATCATGAAACGGTCGATAATTCCGAGCGATTGTATAAAGTCAAACCAATCATAGATATTGTTCAACACAATTTGAAGACTCTACTTTCTGCAGAAAGACATTTGTCAATCGATGAGTCAATGTTACAGTGGAGAGGCAGGCTAAAGCCGAAACAATATATAAGCAATAAACGACATAAATATGGTTAAAGTTTTATGTACTGACGACCTCTGACGGATATGCTCTCAACTTCATAATCTATACTGGCAAAGGCATTCAAAAAGGAGAAAATGACAAAGGTCACGCTTTCTCTGTCGTAAACCAACTTATGGCTGATTATTTGGGTAAAGGGCATGAACTCTATCTAGACAATTTTTTTAAAAGTGACTCTTTGGCTGAGTATTTGATAAAGAAAAATACTTACATAATAGGTACACTAAGAGAAAATAAATAAGGGAATCCTAAAGAACTTTTGAAGAAAAAATTAAAAAAAAAGGAGAAGCTGCTTTTAAAGGCAAAGGTCCAGTTTAAGTGGTAAACTGGAAAGATAAGCGCAATGTGTGTATGATAAGTACTAAACATAGACATGATACCGTCGATATTATAAACAAACGTAGTAACAAAAAAATTAAACCGCAGTGGATATTAGACTGCAACGTTAAATGCCCCTGGCTAGAGCACTCTATGCAGGGAGTGGAATTCGGCACCAATTGAATTATTTTATTTGCTATTACTGGGATGGGGTGTACAATTAATATTAAATTGGACGCCACCAGCTTTTTATCGAAACGAAAGCTAAGAAAAACGAAAGCAAAAGGAGGAAACCTGGAAACACCTTGTAAAAATTAACGTTAACTTAAATAAAAGGAGAAAATCAAATTATTTATTCCTGAACCCGTTTATCCAATTTAATAATTATTGAATAATCAAAACAAAGAATGAAAACAATAATTATTTATTGAAATTTAAAAATTCAACATATATTGGATACTGAAAAAACCAAACGAGGAGAATAACAAGTTATAATAACATGCCAAATTCAAATCTTATAAACGCTAAAGATAAGACAAAGGAACTTATCTTAAAGGGCTGGGTCGTTTGCAGCTCTTAGCGATGGAGGCGATGACGGCGATAACTGTAGACCTCGTGCACGGGAACGGGAACGGGAACGGGAAACCTTGAAAACTTGAAACGTACTTGCCGGAAACTTGAGTGTGTAACTTGAGGGGAATCTTGAGGGCTGCAGAGCTGCGGAAAAAAAAGAGAAACAGGGATAAGGAACTAGAAAAAAGATTAGGGAAGGAACGAATAGATAGAACAGATCAGGTAAAAAGGAGCTTAAGCTATAGCGCATACAAAACCCGAACTCCACGTGTTAAAATACAACTCAACAGTGATCTGTTTTATTCTATTCGTTTTGTTCCTTAAATATACAAAAAATGCAAATTAGCAAATAAGCAATAAACATAAATAAGCATTGAGCACTACACTAGAAAATTACCTAGGGAAAATACAATAATTAATTTACCAACCAGACGATATAAAATTGTTCACCAACAAAAAAATTGAAAAATATATTTAACTGTTGCCTTCAAGGCGGCAGCTAGAGGAAAGAAAGAGTTCCAATCGACAATTTGAAATTTCGAATATAGAAAGACAAAAATTGAAGGGGAATTTGATAAAAATGAATGTTTTAGTTTGGAGTGGCTAATGCGACAAGGAAACGGCATGTTTAGAAATGTAATAGAAATCTGGGAGGAAGTGACTAATGAGCCACAAAAATTAACTAAATAAAATAGTTTGAAAACGAAAAACGTAACAAGTTGAACAGCATGTTACAAGACTAACAGGTATATGTCGGGTATCGATAAATCTTATCAGATGATGTCATACTATTCGACGCCTAGAAAAACTATCCTCTGGTATAGAAAAATTTTCTTCCACTTATTTGACGTGTGCCTGTGAAATAGTTGTTACGCGTATAAAAAAATAAAAAAAACTGCCGAAACTAAGATTGTTAAAATTTAGAGAAGATATATTGCGAGATATGTTAAAAAGTTCACATCTGGACGACACAGATATTGGTCAAAAAAATAACATTTTTCATTACTTAGAACCCGTAGAACCCAAGATGTATGAATATATGTTTTGCTTACCTCAAAATCTTCGTTTGTACCAATTTCAGTCTGATTTGATGTTTTTTATTCAAAGTGTTTTTTATTTTCGATTATTTGTGACTAGTTCAAATAGAAGTTTATAGCAAGATGTTTTTTTGTGTAAAAAATAAAAAAGGGACTGGACGTTGGTACCTCAGGGTGAAATATCTTTTTTGGTGCCGACTTCCAGTTTACTGAACAGCATTTTTACAAATTTTGAGTGCCACAAAAATTATCTATAGTAGCCCTACAACCCATAAAAAACATATTTTTTTTTTTAATACCCACAACTTTCGATGGTTTCTTATAAAGTTCCATATTATTTTGACTGTCGGTCGTCAATGTGTTAACTAGCATTGGATGATGATATTTCTTTTCTCCAAAGAACGAAATGGCTGAAGGGATTAAATTGAAATTTTTACAGGAAAGACAACAAATATTAATGATCTAAAACCATGATTCAAAAATTTGTTAGATGTTTTCAATATTATAAACATTAGATGTCAAATAGTATAATACTGTTATAACGCCTTACAAATTTTTTGAAAAATATCAGACCGTTCACTAAGAAACAACAACTACTTCTCAGGCTATATGCCACGACAGACATTGAATTACACTTTTGAGTTAAACGGGGTTGGAATATCTTCAAGATATAATCAACCATTCTGGTTTGTAATTAGAAGGGACAACATCACTTGTAGACCGGTTTTGGCGTATTTGTGCCTCATCAGTACAAGGTAGATGCTATCCATCCAAAAGTCCTGAGAGCATAATCCTCGACTGGAGACAACGTTGAAACCACATCAATACATTAATGCTAAAAATTCGATAACAACGACATCTCCACATCTAACCACAAACCATAATTCTATATTGACAAAATCCATCTCGGTTTTGTAGTTATTCACTTAATTACAATTACCTGTAAAAAATTGTCTTATTTTAGTAAAGCGTGTTATCAATTGATGTCAAAGATAATGCTTTAATATTATTACAACGCTTTGCAAGCTTTTGAAAAATATTTTCAAAGACAAACCGTTCACTAATCTTCTCTTTGTTAGTGCTTCTAAATATTTTAAAACAAAAAAAAGCATTGTGTGGTTTTATGAAACCACGACGCAAGTGAAACTTTTTTTTCGCATTGTAAGCAGTTACAAAACCACACAATGATTTTTTTTTTTTAATTCGATTTTCAATGTCCACTGTAGAGTCGATTATCAAGTTTGTGTCCTGGGGAATATCCTTATTCTACTTGGTGTTCACATGAAACCCGAAGGTGAAAACGGCTGCCATTTGAAATAATGAAGCCTACATGTGTCATGGGCTGAAGGTCTATAATATTTTTATGTTGTTTATTACGATGTATGTCAAAACGCGACGTGCGACATGCGATAGATGGACGAACAATTTTGAAGCGATAAAATAAAGTTTCACTCTAAAAATTAGAATGCATTTTAAATTATAATTATTTTATGCTCAGTAGTTTCATTTCATCCAGGTTATAACTTAATGCACATATTGCAGAGCAATTAATTATTACAACGCTCTGACGCTGCACTTTTATACCGGTGGTAAATAATAATTAACCTGGAACGGAATATTGACTTTAAAATATAGCATCCATTATTAGTAACATTTCAGTGCCAGGTACAGAAATATTATTTCCTCAGCTATTTACTTTATAGTGTAGGTATTGTTGCAGTTTTAAGCCGGCTGCATGTGATTTATTCAGTTGTCGAGACCATAAGAAATATGAGTAAGTGAATGGGCCCGTTGACACAGTTCTAAAACGCTGAGCCCAGATTTGAAGACAAAAAGTTGCATACAAAGTTTGTCAAACAATACAATATGAAATCATTCATAAATAAGTGAACAAAAATTCCATACAAATTCGGTTGATATTTTCCAATTTTCATAAATAATTAGAGCGACAAGTACCGTTTTTGGGAATAAATGCTCATTACTAACATGTCTTAGACGTTGTTATCAACGAGAGTGAGTTAAAATTAGTTAAGACAATTAGATTTTTTGGAAAACTCTGGTCTGAACCAATTGGTAAACGAGCTTATGAAAGACTATCATTTATTATTAAATATGATATAATCAGTAAGCATCAACATGGATACTTACCGGGAAAATCAACAGAAAGTTGATTGCGCTTTTCAATTTCATTCATAGCTTTCTGGGTAAAGGAAAGAATGTGGGTCCATTTTTATTTAATCTTCCTAAGGCGTTTGATTCTGTTGATATAAAAATAATTGTTAGGAAGTTAAGTGGACTGGGTTTTCGTGGAAACACTTTGAATTGGATTAGATTAAATGTTCAATCAAGAAATATCATTGCGAGAATCGAAAACCAATTTTCATCTTCTCAAAAACTTAATACCGGTGTCCCTTAAGGCTCTATTCTGAGTCCTCTGATTTTTTTACTATACGTTGATGATCTCCCACAATATATAAGTGCTGAACATTTTAGATTATATGCTGATGATACTACATTAGCGAGATCATCTTGAAAAATTAACGGAAACAGTGGAATTTCTATCTAAAGAATTTAGTACATGGTGCGTAAATTCCTTAATTGTAAATTCTGATAAGACCGTATACCCGCATTTTACAAATAAAACAGACATTCAAAATAAACCAGTGGTAAAAGTAGACAATTGTAACATTCTAATGTCACGCAATACTAAGTTTTTAGGATCGCATATAGATAGTAATATGACTTAGAATACAAATATCACGCATGTTTGTAAAAAATTTAATAGCAGCTATTTTACAACTGAAAAATGTTTTCACAGTAGATCAATTAATTAATATCAATTATGCAATTGTCTACTCACATATTTCATATAATGTTGTATTCTGGGTTGGAGCAATAAGTGCCTCTAGAAGCTTTATAACTCAAAAACGAATTGTGACATCACTTCAAAAAATATAATTTTTAACGTGGTATTCAATATATATTTATAAATGTGTCTTATACGCGAAAAGTAATAACAGCAATTTAAACTAAAATTCTGATTATCATAACTATTCAACGCGAAGTTCAAAACTCATTCGCCCCCCGCCAACACACAACGAAAGAATCCAATGTATAGAGGAATACAATTTTTAAACAAGCTGCCAAATTATATAAGAGAAGAAAATGTTACTTTTTGTTTATGTAGTATGATTTTACTTTTGTACTGTACCGGACGGCCGTCGGCCATATCTCAGGAATGGATTATAACACAGGTTCGGGAAAAAAAAATTATAACAAAAGTGGACTCGAGAAACGCCTGGAAATTATTTTCAGAATTCTAGGTCCACCGCTAGACAGTTAAAATTTTAAAATGCAAGATTTTTCAAAATTTACTCAATTAAGGGGATATTAAATATTATAATCAGAGTCCTCGATAAAAGGACCCAGAAAGAGAATGTTCTTTAGCGTTGGTCGATATACGACTGTGTTTCTAGCAGAGACGATTGCCGCTATGGCCTGTATTGATGAAAACATCAGAAGAGGATATACCGGACAAAAAATTGAAATATTCACTGACTGCCAGACTCTGCTTAAGGCTATCAGTAATCCAACAACTAGGTCTAGACTGGTGAAAAGCTGCAAAGAATCACTCAACAGGCTGGCAAGAAACAGCAAAGTGTCTTTAATATGGGTGCCGGCACATAAGGGGATTACAGGTAATGAAATGGCGGACCAGTTAACTATAGAAGGCTCTAAAGGAGACGTCATAGGTCCGGAACCCTTTGTGGAATCACAAAAGACTGCATAATAGGGGACATCGGGAACTGGCTAGATAGGGAATACCAATTCAAATGGAAGGTGACTCAAGGGCACCTTCATACAAAGAGTTTACTGAGCAAGGTAGACAAAAAACTCTCAACCAGGCTACTGAAACTGGGTGAGAGACATTTGAAGACAGTCACCGACCTGGTGACAGGACACTGCATCTCGAAGAAACATCTGTACAATATGGGCAAAGTTAGTGAACCTATGTGCAAAAAATGTGAACTTGATGATAAAACACCTACTCACATACTCTGCATGCATATTTTTTATATGACAAGTTTTAATCTATCTCTTCAAATAAGGGGTGGAGGAGAGTGGGAACCTTGTTACGAAAAAACGCATGAATGCTGGAGGCCGCTGTTTAATTTTTTTTTAAATAATGTGTTTTCTCGTTACAATTCTAAATGGAAGCATAAAAATTTAAGTAGGTCTTTAAAAAGTAGATTAAATTAGTAATAACACAGTAAAAACCGCAAGTCGACATCTTTTTCCTATCCTGAGATATCGTAAGAAACGCTACAATTTTTTAATTATATAAGAATATTATATTTGTTTTCAAGCGATGTGTTAGTGAATCGAAAGCATAAAATATCAATAAAAATCGATATTTGCCCAGCAAAAACCAATTAGTTCAAAGTATGAATTACGATATACTGATGACAACAAAATTAGTGAAGATGGCCAAGCAAGCTATGATTTTGACGCATATGTCAAAAATTATTCATCGTGTTGCATTTAATTGACTTTCTTAATCTTTTCGTACTAAGATTATTCTTACAAATGAAAAAGCATTTGATATGTTGGCAGTTTATTTTGAATGTATGAGAAATGCAACCGTTGCTGCTAGAGTGCATGCACTGCAGTACCCAAACCGACGGCATCACAGTAGAAGAGTTTTTCTCCGACCGTATGCGTACTACTGGAAATGTGAATCTTCCTGTGTACCGAAGACAACGAACAGGTAGAACAGAGGAAGAAGATATTGATGTTCCAGCTTATGTAAATATTAACCCTCATTCAAGCACCAGAACCATAGCTAGAGACTTTGCTACCTATATGTCGAACCACCGTTCAAAATATTTTAAGAGAACACAGGAGACTACTGCGTCTGCATTACATTTAGGTAATCTAGTAGCAACCATAACATTAGTATTATAACAGTCTAAATTACTGCAGACCAATGTAAGATCTTTTCATCCAGGCTAAACTTAATATAATTTCCGTTAACGCGAACCAGCCTTCAAGACGTTGGAAGAACAATTCACGCCATTTACCTGTTTATTACGATATCTAAGGATAGGGAAAAGATATCGACTTGCGATTTTCACTGTTTAATTACTAATTTAGTTTACTTTTTAAATACCTACTTAAATTTTTATGCTCCCATTGAAAATTGTAACAAGAAAACACAATATTTAAAAAAAATTAAACAGCGCCCTCTAGCATTTATGTTAATGATCAGATTGCTTCAAATTTACAAATTATCGATTATTTAACAGAAGCGCTTCCAAACAACATCAAATTTATTGAAATCGGTGAAGCAGAACCGGAATTAAAGGCGTTTTTTCGTAACAAGGTTCCACTCTCCCCCACACCTTATTCGAAGAGGTAGACTAAAACTTGTCAAATAAAAAATATGCAGAGTTTGTCGAGGAATCTGATTGTGATATTGCATTTAAAAATTTCAACTGTCAAATAAGCCCTCTAGCGGTGGACCTACAATTCTGAAAATAATTTCCAGGCGTTTCTCGAAGCATTATTATTACTATTACACTCTGTGCGTGATTCAATCATACCTTGGCTCAATCATGAAATATTTGAAATTATTAAATACAAAAAATGTTTATGGAACAAATATTTAAGAACCAAATCCGATCTTGACTACACCAACCATCGATATTGTCAAATACTTCCAAGTTACAAAATTTTTAAAGCAAAATAGACTTTTGAAATTCAATAAGCATAATCCGCGTACAAAAAACCGCTATATAAATATATTCGAAAATTTTGTTTATCGTAGTATCCACACCTGCATTAAGTAGCGAGGCTACAGGCCAACCAACAACAAACAAGTTAGAAATCGCAAATATGTTCGACAAAAAGTTTCAAGAACCTTTTACTTCAGAAGATGATATTCCTGATATATTGCCCATTCGGTCTACTCGAAACCGAAGAAACTGATGTGAAATTTTGTCTGAACCGGACCTTATTAGAAAGAAAATTATGTCTTCCAAAATATACTCCTCTACCGGATAAACTTACCATCATGTATTACATTGCAAACATCCTTTTCAACTGATACCTTCCCAAGTTATGAAAAACATCTACTGTAACTCCGATTTTTGAGAAAGGCGATAAGCTGAATCCCGACAACTATAGACCGATAAATTTAACGTCTATCACTATTAAAATTATGGAATCTATACCTAATACGCGAAACTTTGGTGAACTTTCTGATTGGACATGATAGAATTCCTACTTCTCAACACGGTTTTGTACCAGGTTGGTCCGTAGTGACAAATATGTTGATCTGTGTAAATGATTGAGCTTTAGCTTGAGCTTTAGACACAACCGGTGGACATTATATATATTTTGAGACTTTTCCAAAGGGTTCGATCGAGTCCCTCATAAACGTCTACTATTTAAACCCAAGCATAACGGAGTTAGGGGCAATCTACCTAATTGGATTGAAGCTTTCTTGACTAGTTGGAAGTTTTCTGTTTGGATTAGTGATTATTTCTCTGCCATGCGCAATGTGCTTAGTGAGGTTCCACAAGGATCGGTTTTGGGACCAGTTCTGTTTTTAGTATACGTAGCAGATCTATCCTATAGATGAATACGACTAACTGCAAGCTAATTTAAGCAAGTGTCGGAATGGGTAGATATTGATATGGTTTTAATAATAATAATAATATGTCTATAATAATTCCATATCTTTTTATTATTTAAAATTTTATTTATGTATTATTTTTAGTTTTAATACTTATCTTTGTTTATCAAACTAGCTCAGTCGAAAATTATCAATAATATTTATTTTATTATTTAGTTATATATTTTTTTTATTATGATTGTTATGAGACTCTATTATGTAATTTGAAGATTATTTTATAAATTCATTTGAATTATCTCAGGGAATGCCTAGGCAAACTAAATGAACTAGGCGAGAACAATATAGTCACCTTACTGTGGATTCCAGGACACACAGGGATAGAAGGAAATGAAATAGCAGATGAACTAGCAAAGAGGGGGACTGGAACACCCTTTTGGGGGCCGGAACCCTTTTGCGGTATCAGCTCCAATGTAATATTGGAAGAAATAGGCAAAGCCGAAGAAAAGAGAAGATCTGACCATTGGAAAGATCTAGTAGGACTTAGACAATCAAAGATTCTCCTGGGTGATTACAACCTGCTGAGATCAAATGAATGCATAAGTCAAAGTAAAACTGCACTAAGAGTTTTAACAGGCATCCTTACGGGACATTGTCGCCTGAATGGGCACCTGAAAAAGCTCAAAATAGTGGAGGAGAAGAATGTAGATTCTGTGGTATGGAAGAAGAAACCTCTATCCACATACTTGCGAACTGCACAGCAATTCAGAATCCTAGGGCACAACACCTTGGAGATTACTGGATAGAAGAGGGACATTTACCTAAGTTAAAGCCTGCAGATATTCTAAAATTCCTCTGGGAAATAGGACTGAAGGAGCTACTAGTCTCTGAGACTTTCCTCAGGAACTAAGTAGAAGTAAGGGGGCACAATAGATCTTTTAGGTCTCAGTGAATATCACCCCAATTTACATACATACATATCTCAGGGAAATTATATTTTGTTTGTGAGTTCATATTCTTGTAAAGCCAACTCCGTCCTTTGACCTTCAAAAGGTTCCAACGCCGATAACCAGTGTTGATTGTAAAAATGATATCATAGATTTAAAAGAAAACAAACACATTCAATTTAAATAAATGTTCAACAAATGAAACGTTCGATTTATTATTTAATTATGTTTAACGGCTTAATCAACTTCAAAAATATTCAAAAATGGTTAACTCTAATTATTTCTTATCTAAAATTCATTCACTCTCTCATTCACAACAAAATTAAGATTATACTTATCAGAGTCTATGGTTTTATATTTCTATGGTTTCAAAAACTACAAAGAAGAAAATCAATTTTATATATGAAGAAGTGATATTTGACAAATTCCATAATAAAATGGCGTCTACATTAACTACTATGGTCGATATCTCTTTGATTCTTCTGAATATTTTTATCAGTAAGTATAATCTTATGTAATACTTTTCAAATTTGAACAATTTAAAATTTTTACATCAACAAATTCAAACATTTAATTATATGGATAAATGATACCTGACGACTGTCTTTGTATTGTAATCAAGTATTCACTACTTTTCTTTTCTTGAAGGTCATACTGAAGTTCAATGCTCAGCAGTCCTGGATCATAATTCTGGAACACTTGGAAAGTTTTTTCTGTGCTGGATAAACGATTTCAATATTTTTCTGCTTTCCACTTTTAATTAATTTAAAAAAATATGTGTTGGTCATAGGAATATTATATGGCTTATAGCCGTGTTTTAGGTAAGTATGACTTTTCACTTACTTATTTGTTGTTACAGTCACTTTGTATTAGTTTAGTTCACTTTATATTTACAACTTGTTATTATGTTTTTGAATATTTGTGCATAATTTTAGTTTTTTAAATTTTTACTTTGAACAAACCTCCTTCCTTCTCAAAATCTCAACCCGTTGTTAATTTTTTCCTTTGTTTTTTTTTAACAAACGCTCTTAGATTTTATTTTAAAATTATTTCTACCAATGACTGTCTTTGAAAGATTTAGTTACTAAATTATTATTGCTATTTTTAATTATATTGATAGTTTATTTATTTTAAGTTATATGATTTATTTTATTTTATCTACAGTTCAATTTTAAGTTATAATTTTCTCTATTGTGGTGTTTATTTTATTTATATTTCAATTTTACAATCATCACTTTTTAAGTTGGTACTCTGTTAATTTTTTATTTTAAAGTTTGTGTTCCTATTTTACTGTTTGTCATTGTGTGACTTTAATTATTCAGTATACAGGGTGTATCAAAACTAATTTTACCTATTATTCTTTTTTTCTTCTAAATATTTCTAACTCTTATACGTTTTATTTTAGGTTTGAGACGGACTTACTCAATATGATTTATATTCTTTCGCTAAGGAAAATAAATGATTCTGAATATCAAGTGATAGAGTTGGTTGTACAAATATCAATTAAATTATATGATTATTAAATATTTAAATTTATTATTGAGTAACTATTCACACCATATCAATATATGGCTTTTACCCATACATGCATCCAAGAGTTCAATACTTCATCTTGGTAAAAATGATCCAAGGAATGGGTATGTTTTTTCTAGTATAAATTTAGAAACAGTTTCTCAGGAAACAGAAACAGAAACTTTATCGTGGTCTCAACATAATTATTCAGTGCATCTGTAGTAAAGCTAAGAGTTCACTTTACCCTCTGTCTGAGACATGTTGTAAAATCTCACCTCCAAACTTTGTAAATATTGTTAATACCTATATGAGACCAGCCTTAGAGTTTGCTGGTCCTGTGTGGAATACCACATGTGTACAAGATTCCAACCGTCTTAAATCGGTGCAGAGACGGGCAACAAGAATTACATATAGACTTCGCCATCCTTCTTACGAAGAACGTCTGAGACTGATAAACTGTTCTGCATTCGGGGATAGAAGGCTTCGCGGCGATTTAGTAATAGTCCACAGACCTTTAAATAATAAGTTTGGTTGTGACTTGTCACATATTTTTCCTCTGAATACCGATACCAGGCTTTGTGGACATTGCTTCAAATACAAAAAAAAACAATTTCGTACTAAATGCCGCGAATGTTTTCTATTAAATCAAGTTTTCGACATTTGGAACTCTCTCCCATCAAAAGTTGTTGACGCTTTAACAGTAAACTCTTACAAAATACTTATGATACCTACAAATTAACTGCGCTGGAATAACCACTTTTTATTGTACATTTATTTTCAACCTCGACTCGTTTGAACTTTTATAATAATAATAATTTACTATAATGATGGGTGAAAAACAAACGATGGAATAGGAATAGGGATTACACGTCCTTATACCAGAATATAAAGAGCCCTGGAAACAGTCCAATAATATTTCAAGCGAAACCATTGTTCATTCCACACCTCATGAAACATTCACTTGTGTTAACCAACTTCTTAACGAATATTGCAACATCTTCATTTTCTACTCCCTTTGCGACATCAATGATTGCATATTTGAATAATTGCTGCCCTAGCTACATAAGCTGTTCTTTTCCTTATTTATTCCTTCACTAAATTCATTTAATTGTATCTAGAGAATCCTATTTAACAACCCAAATCAAATTGCGTGTGTTTGTAACGTCAGTGCGAATGTAAGGACAAAGCGGGTTGTAGGGAACAATAATGGAAGATATTAAGTATGACCCGCACGTAAGAACCGGACGTTTTTACGTTTTTTTCATTACAAGATCGTTATCCCTGTATAAACACTAATGCAGCCTTCCTCCCTGGCCAATTATCCATTAGGAACGTTGTCCGACAAATGAAAAAATAAAGTCTTATTTTTGGGAAAATGTTCGGACATCCGGAAAAAGTTTGTTTTGATGATAAACGTTTTTTAAATATATATACTTAGCCATACATTTCCAGGGTATAAAACAATTATGGAAGTTAATTGCTATTTTCATGGAATATTTTGTACAGTATATTTTTGTAATTGTACAATAAATAAGGAATGGTAGACATTACAAAAACGAGTGAAAGTTTTCATACATTATTTCTTGCTGTGGAAATAATCCACAATTTCTTAGAGAATGAACCAGTTATTTTCAAATTACTTGTGTGTGTGTGTTTGTATGAATGAATTGGTAATGCCAAAAATTGTATTTCGCTTTATGCGTTGCGTACCTTTTTGCATAATTTAGTTTTGTTTTAACTTGAAATCTCCGTTTCTTTTTTAACTGATTTGTTTCAAATTTCTAGCTTGAGGATGTTTAACGTCCCTGACCATGATTTTTGACTAAATTTAAAAAATTACGGATTACCGAATCGTGATTAAATGGCGAATTATATAATATATATTAAAAATGTATTATACGATTATATTTTTGGGGTAAACCCAAAGCTTATTTAAAATTAGATAGAATATCTATATACTCATATTTTTAAAAATTGCATAGTAATTATCGTCTGTGTCATTGTGAGAAACAATTTCGTAAGTATTCCTGAGAAATACAAAAAAACACATACATGGGAGAAAACAGGCAATAAATAAATTTATTTCTGAAAAAGCTCAAAATAAACACAGGAAAAATGAACGAACAAACGGATAAGAAAGGTAAATTGAAATAGCATATGTAATGAAATAATATGCAAAGTCTAAGCTTCATCACTGACAAAATAATCTTCATCATCATTGTGGGAGTCCGATTCATTCAGATCTATGATAACAGGAAGAAAATGAGATGCATCAATGTATTTTTCTTTTTCCCAGTCATTAATGATTAATTGATTTGTGTGCTTGATTTAGTATTTCTCCAGAGTAACCTAAAATAAAATTTCATTTAAACACCATAAAATATTCTGTTAATAAAGGAATTTAAAAACAATTTCACTCGTTAATAAAATACCTTATTTTGGCCTCACTTATTTTAAAATTCTAGCTAAAACTTCACGCAACCTAACTATACCCTGAGGTTTTATCATATTTGAAATACATACAGGGTAAGCTATCTTATTAAATCTCGACTGGTTCAATTTAAATCAACATACGGTTTTTTCATTATCATTAATAAAACCAAATCTTGTCTGTGCAAGGGCTTCATTCCATATATTTAATAGAGCAGTGGCTGTAACAGGGTGAACCGAGGTTATTTTGGAATCATAGTATCTTTTGCACTCTGGCCATGCCATCTCTATGGCATTATACTGGTAGTGATAGGGTGGAAGACGTAAAACCCGATGACCATGTTGTAGGGCTAGCTTTCTGAATAAAATAAAGGATCTTGAAAATATGCAAACATATGAAATATTTTAAAAATATGCTCCGAGAATATCCCACCTATATCTTTTTTCTGGTAAGTGCCTTTTTATTACCTCCCACAGTTGATCTTTCATAGCAAATTGTGGATAGTGAATTTGCTTTTGCTCTAGCCACTCCACCACTGATTGCTTCTTCTAACTTTTATTTGGTATTTTCTCGACAAGACCGCAATGATACGATGCATTGACCAAGATTATCAATGAAGGCTCAGGCAAGTTTGGTAATACTTGTTCAGTAAACCATTTTTCAAAATTTATGCAATTCATTGAATCATGATAATCGCCCGATTTACTACCCGACATGAAAACAAGACTAGCATTTTCCACAAAACCATCCTCGGAACCTGCATGTAGGATAATATAATGAACACCTTCTCCAGTTTTTTTCCTCACAGTTTTTAAAGACTCATTTTGCCAGCTTTTTCTAAATGCTTCCTTACTGAAAATCCAGGTTTCATCTAAGACGACTGGTTTCAATGAAAAATGATCATTTTGATTTTTTGTATACTCCCGCAAAAATTTTAATATTTTTTGCGTAACTGCAGATTGCTCTATTAGATATTTTCGATTTGATATTGAGCATTTCCTTTACTTAGATTTCAGTTTGGCCAAAGCACCGGCCAAGGAGCACAAGGATATCTTAACTCCGTCAAGATTTTATGGAGGGACCAAATTGTGACGTGTTCGCCTGTTGAAAGTTTAAAAATTGAAAAAGGAAAACTGAGTACCTACCTGCGGAATACATCGCATACACTCGTGTTCCTATTGCATGTTGATGTATGATATAAATCGATGATCCTTCAGCAGAAACATGTCCGGCATGAACTTCGATTTTGTAGTCTTTATCTGTTTTAATTCCACTAGTAACTAGTTTTTGAACGGTTCTAATAGATATTTCTAGAGCATCAGCAACTCGCTATTAAATTTAATAAAATCAAATCAATAAACACTTACATTTTGCATAATATAGGTAGATACTTACGTTGTAGACTGCATTTAACGGTAAAAGCGGCATTCCGGCATCTCTTTCTCTTGAAAAGTAATTAATCAACTTCAAAATTAAACTTTGCTCTTTCTCATTATTCCGGGAAGGCATTTTAACTATGAAAAATTAATTGAATAAGGCGAAAATGACGTCATAATTCCGTCCCATCTATTCCATGAATGAGAGATCAAGTTGGACAATGTATGACGTAACGGCAAAGGATGGCTAAACAGAGTATATCACGTATTTGTTGAAAATATATAGATACCCTTCAAAAAACTATATTTGGAACAATATCAGAAAGAAAATTAAGTAGTTTTTTCTTGAAGGGAAAAGAAAATATCATCTTCAATTGTTTCCTGTACAATATACATTTAAACTGTGTTTCATTTGAAATAATCTGAAAAAATAGTTACCGATGAAATGGCGAAAAAAATATCTTTTAATTTTGGACTTTTATCTGGAAATCATAAATTTACCGCAAATTTTTCAACAGAACTTCTTCAAAATAGGTGAGTACCACCTATCGTGTTGTTCCACTGAAGCTGAGTATTTTACTTGGAACTGAAATTATCGATTTTGTTATATTGCTTCGAATTTCTAATTATGGTACCTATATTGGGTGGCCCTAAACTCGTCCTCGAGCAGGTACTATCAGATAATCCTACCCTAAGTTTGTATCCATGCAAATTATAGTGCTCTAATGACAAAACTAAATTCGTCACCGAGCAAGGGATTATACTTTCTGGGAATATTTATTTAAGTTTGGGCATTTAGTATATATGTTACAGTCAATATATGAAATTGGGCATTATATATATTGTCTAGCCGGTATATATATTTCCTAAACTGCTTCGCTATATATGAAATACGACACAAATTATAAACTGACTAGGCATTATATAAAACGCGTGTAACAAGTTAGTTAGTTTATATTGTTCATTGTTTTTAACCTCCAGGAGATTGTTTAAAACAGATCATTGGATAATTTCATCGAGAAGGGCAAGGAAAATCATTGAAGAAGCCATACAATGGCTTTTGTATAGCTTCTTCAATGATTTTCCTTGCCCTTCTCGATAGATTAATCAGTGATCTGTTTTAACCAAGACATAGATTCTAAATAGTGGCGGACATCGAAATAATTATTTTATTTGCCATAGAATAATAATATTTGGGTATAGTTCAAAATTCTATTACGCTCCCTGTTTGTAGATGATTGAATTGTTTCACAAACTGCCTAAAAATAAGTTCGCAGTATAATACGGCCGACGCTGTTTATATAATGACTAGTCGATTTATGAAATATATATTTTTTATGTAAACGGTCTGATAAGGGCAGTCTGTATATAAACGGTCTGCGCGGTATATACGGCATCTTTTCACAAATTGACTGTAACATATATATAGCAAGATTTATTGAAAATTGAATTCAGTTTACACCACCGTACACCAACTAACGACAAGTAGATTCACTTGCGTCGGAACGTTTGAAATTTCTGGTACATCGTCTCTCTGGCGCCGTACTCCTCGTTATCGCCGCGCAACCCCTGTAATTCCCACTTTCTCGATTTAAACTCGCCAGAACTCAGCAGACGATAGGCGGGGTAAGGAAATTTCCGATGACCACTGAATCGACGAAGTAAATTTACTTGTCGTTAGTTAGTGTACAGTGGTTTACACCCAGCCTCCATTCTGAAATAATAATAAGTAGGTATACTTGTGAAAAAAGACATTATGGGAGGCTTTGTAAGTTTCAGTGAACTTGGAAAACAAGTGTTAATAGTAGATTCTGTGAAATTTAATAAAGAACTAAAAAGTGGTGAAATGTGTTGGCAATGTTCGGATCGCTCCAGTAGGGCTAAAATTTATACTGTGGGCTCAGAAAATTTAATTATGCGTAGCGAAATAGACCATATCCATGAAAAAAATATTAAAAAGATGAACAGGCAGATAATTAGAGCTAGTGTTGAATGGAAAGCGACCAATGACATATGTGAGAAGACTTCTAAAATAATATATTCAGCTTTCAAGAAAAATAATGACCATTTAAATACGATAACTGTCAAATACATTCATTGCATACGCAACAATCTATATAACAACAGAAGAAAAACTTTTCCATCTTTACCAAAAAATAGAGCAGATGTTATTGAATGTATAAAAACAATGACTATTACGAAATTAAAAGAGAAAACTTTGTGTTCAATATTGACGATATTAAAGGAATTCTCGTATTTACATGCCTAACAAGGGTTACCGTTCTGTGCAAACGTGACAAATTATACCTATGCCGACAGTACATTCAGCTACTGTCTCGATTATTTTTTGCAGTTGTTCACACTGCATATATTAGAAAGTGGTCATTACATTTCACTAGCATTTTGTTTACTGCCGAATAAGAAGGATTGTTCTTAAATATTCTTTCTGAAATGTTACGAAACAAATGTCTAACTTTAGGTTTAAATCTCAGCCCACAAGTTATTGTAGTGGACTTTGAAATAGCCATTCACAATTTAGACCATTGTGGCGCTTTGTATTTGGTTGACCATTTTTGAATCCATCGGTAATAGGTGATTGTTTTGCTTTCGATTTTGCGGAAATACAACTCGAAGACGAACGTTTATTACCGTTTGCCGATTATTTGGTGGACAATTATATTTCTGAAGATGCCGTTCTCCGCCCAGTTTCTGGGCTGAACTAAGCGATAGCATAGAAAGAAGTACGAATGCGTGCGAATCTTTCCACGCTAAATTTAATGCAAGTTTTTATTCCACGCACTCATAAATTTTTTCGTTTATTGAGATTTTAAAACAGTTCCAAGCAGATGTTTATATCAAAATTCAAAGTTTATGGAAACATTCAAGGATACTTAATCCAATCGTGCGGAGACGTAAGCAGAGTATTCTTAAAAAAATAGATGAGTGTAAAAATTGATCTATTTCAAGATTTGATTTCGTTAAATGTATATCATATTTTTATAAGCGTTGAAACAAGTTACTTTTTAAATGAAACTAAGTGTTTCTAATTAATTCCACTATTTAATGAAAAAATTATGAAAATTTGAATACTGGAATTAATTAGAAACACTTAGTTTCATTCAAAAAGTAATATGAGTAGATTCGACAAAGTGAGGGTCCAAACAGTGAATCCAGTTGAAACAAGAGTTAATATTAGTATATAAGTCAACATTATTTTTACTCATTGTATAATTAGTAAATCATTATTAATAATTAAAATGTGTTTATTGATATTGGGTATTTTTCATCATCATAGGTCGTGGAATTTTTATTATGTATAAAATATATTCCAAGTTACCGAATCGCACTGTAGTTTTATTTTGGATGGCCGGTTTATTTATCAAAAAAGAATTAAATAGGTATAGGTACTTTTGTTGAGTTGCGGCAATTTTTAAAAGAAGACCGCAAAAATGTAATAATTTTTTTCATATTAAACCATATTCAAACAAAAAAGTATGAAGGTATAGGTTTCTAAAAAGATTAAAACAATTACCTACATTACTTGTTTTTATAAAATAATTTTTACCCAAATAATTTTACGGGGACGAATTCATATATCTAATTTTGTGTACCTGATCTTTTCGGGGACCAATTTCGGTACATTTTTTCAGGTAGAGGATTAACGAGTAGGTCATTTTAATCTTGGGGACGAATTTAGGTACCACCCCTATATTATGTTACATTTTCCAATGTATTTTTTTTATTACAAACTCGAAAACCATCAGGCTTAAATATGCCAAATACTTGAGTAAATACCTTGTCAAAACCTAACTTTTGAATAACGTGACAAAATAAAGATAATACAAACTTTTGAAGCTAAGGAAGGATCTAAAGGAGCCTTCATAGGTCCGGAACCGTTTTGTGGAATCACAAAAGATTGCATAAGAGGAGAAATCGGGAACTGGCTAGATAGGGAACACCAATTCAAATGGAGGGTGACACAGGGGCACCTTCATACAAAGAGTTTACTGAACAAGGTAGACAAGGAACTCTCAACCAGGCTACTGAAACTGGGCAAGAGACATTTGAAGACAGTTACCGACCTGGTGACTGGACACTGCACCTTGTGGAAACATCTCTACAATATGGGCAAAGTTAGTGAACCTATGTGCAGAAAATGTGAACTTGATTATGAAACACCTACTCACATACTCTGCTTCTGCGAGAACTTACAAGTACTTAGTCGGAAGCACTTTGGAGAGAAATTAATACAACCATCATTACAACTGCTGAAAATCCCTCCAGTCAAACTAGTGGCCTTTATAGAAGACACGAAGCTTCTGGAATGGAAGTAGATAACATGGGAAATGGTACAAAGATTCAGTTCAAGTGCCTGGGCTGATGAGCACAACCCAAATATATGAATCAATGAAACTTTTGAAAATATTTTCGAAAACGATGACCGTTCACTTAGAAGAAACAACTACTTTTCGGGCTATATGCCCCGACAGACATTGAATTACACTTCTAAGTTAAACGGAGTTGGTATGATCTACAGGATTTAACCAACCATTCGGTAGACCGGTCTCGGCGTATTTTCGCCTCTTCAGTAGAGGGTAGATATTCTCTGTCCAAGAGCTCTGTGAGCCTAATCCCTTCTGAAGACGATACTGAAAACACTATCAATACATATCCTCAAGTGAAGGAAATGCTAAAGTTCTGAAAACAGCGACATTAGATTCTGAAAAATAGACCCGGGAAGAACAGACGCGGAAAAAATCAATCCAGAATAAATAGACCAATAGACCGACAAGCGGAGCAAAGCTAACATTTTTTGTGAATCTATTTTTTTCAATTTTTTTTTCCAAATCTGTCTTTTTCAAGTCCATTTTTCACAGGTCTATTTTTTTCATTATAACTTACTGAAAACCCTATCTTAACATGCCTATTGAGAGTACCGAAAATGACCTTTTCCTGTGCGCTCACATGCGTTGCTAAGGGAACTGAACACTGTTCCCTTAGCAATACTAAACCACAATTGTATTATGACAGCCGATGTCAGTGTTTTGAATCATAGTCTAGTATAGTAAATACTCACTAGTTTTTGTATTAGGAGAGGTATAAAGAAAAGTATCGTTCATTACACATCCATAAATGCCTTTCCCGTGCTTGCACGACTTCCCGTCGCGCGCACACGGGAAAAGCCCATTTTCTGGACTCGTTATGAAATATACTATTTCAGTCTATTTTTTGTGTTTAATTTTTTTGCACTCCATTTATTCCGATTACCGATCTTGAAGATCAACCAATAATTTTTACCTCTGATTAATCTCAAAACTAGTTACTCATCTCACTTAAAACGTAATCGGTTTCTCTGGTCACAAAAAGGTTCGATAGTTCACGGTTGTGACTATTCACCCGTGTACCAAGCACCAGCTTGCCGGCCTGCTTACCAGCAAAGCACTGCACAGACTTATGTGGTTTGGTGCTAATAAATATACGGGCAAAATGTTGGATATCCAGATGCTGAAGAGATTCTTCGTTGTCATGAAGGTGAAGATGGTTCTCTTGCTACTTTGCAAACCTTTCAGTCTCCTCTCCAACAGTTGGTAGTTCAAGATTTCTGTGATGTCTAATTGTCTTACATACCATGGCACTTTGAGCTTCATACTGGAAGGTCTGTAAGATTTTCATATCGCTCTCTTTGGTGTAACCCCATAATTTTATACCATATAATCAAATAGGTTCGAGCACCGGGCTACAAATTAGGATTTTGTACCATAGAGAGACAAAGTTTCTTCCAAAAATCCGTCTGTACTGTCTGTATTCAAAATTTCTTCTTATGTTTTTTCCCATTTCAATTTGGCATCCAAGATAACAACATAAATATATAACTTATTTTGGTATGGAACTAACTCTCAGATAACGTTTTCATACATTCTGAACTATTCACAAGAAATTTTTATCAAAGTCCGTGCCTGGTATCGAATTTGGAACAAAATTGTAATTCAATTTTACGTTATAAAAACCACCAATTTGTCACGAATTTCATGAATACGTTGAGGTTCACAACTGATTCAAAAATGAAATCTAATTTAAATAAGCTGTTGTTTTGAATGTAGTGATGAATTGAGGTTAAGTTCAATATGGCCGTTTGTTACGTTGCAAAAGACGTCTAATATTTTTGTTACCAGCCATAATTCTTGGTGTGGGTTGTTTTTAGTTGGACTGGCGGTGATAGGAACAGGAAAAAAAGGCAGCCAGGGGAAAAATTCGGAGATAGGCTGGATAATTAAAGAGCTTTCGATATATTTCATCACATAGGAAAATGATACTGTTTCCGATAATAGATTTCGTTAACATATCTAATGTTAAATATAAATATAATTGTAAACAAATATTTGAAAGAGGGCAGTGTGAACTATGGCGAATTAATTTGTACAAATGGAATTGAATGTGTAATGAGTGATTCGAAGAAACAAAGGTGAAACAAATCATTGGGGACTAATACATATGAATGTTCATAAATCATGGGTGACAATTGAAATGATATTTACCGTGTTATGAATATATGCATTGAGGTTCAAATTTTTCATCCAATATTCACATTTTCGCATTGTATAGTAATATTAGAGTGGAGAAGGGTAGTAACATGAATAAAATCGACATCTATTCTCTGCTAATCCCGTATTTAACCACTGGCTGTGATCCAAGATTCAATAATATTCCTGTTTCCGTTCTTGAATAAATATTTGGCTAGGGCTATTTATTTTATTTCTTTTTTTATCAGCAGGATGTCAAGGAAGTGAAAAACTAAATTTCAGTATAAACATCTGAATAATGTTATACTCGCGGACAAACAGTGGAACCAATCAACACAATCTATTGTCGTAGTCGTTAATTTCAAATTCTTTTTGGTTTTATTTATTTCAGTTGTAATAGTATCGACGTAAGTGGAGTAGGACTGGTCACATGTTCCTGTATCAGTCCCAAAATTGGATAGGAGTTGGCTGGATCCTAAATATGTGTTAGGAACTATGGAATGGAGTATACCAGATAAGAACTGGAAATAGGCGTCTGAATCGATCGTTCTCAGTTGGTACAACAAACTGAAATCGATTCGCCACACCGGAAAATATAACTATTACGTTAAGAGAAAATATTTCTAGGGTTTTGCAATTTGGAACACGACGAGGATTTTTAAAATGCTAGGTCTAGTCTAGTTAAGTTCAATGTTAAGCAATGTGACAGTAGGTATCATTTCAGTGGCTCATTTCTAAAAAATAAAATATGCCCATTGTTTTTTATTCTTTCCCATATCAGCGGAGCTTCGAGAGGTAAGAAATTCCAGATAAGTACCTAGAAAGTACAGGCTTCACCCAAACCACTATCCTTTTGGCAAGAATAAAGTTATTAATCTTTGAGTAAAATAAATGAATAGCAAACTCCACAACAGAAATATAACATATATAGTACTCGACCGGTTTCACAAATAACATTTACATCGTAAGGAGTAAATTATAGAAATATAGTTATTGTTAACCGAATTTAATTTATCAATTGCCTGGCAATAATTATAGAGGAATTACTTTGCTATGCACTGTCATGAAAATATTTGAACAAATATTAGACATAAGGCTAAATACTATATTGAAAAATACGTTGAATGAGTCGCAAAGTGGCTTTACGAAGGGCAGATGCACTCAAGATCATATTTTATTTATAAAGCAAATAACTGAAAAAGCCACATAAGAAAAGAAAAAAATATATCTAGCTTTTATTGACTTAGTAAAAGCATTTGATAAAACACCAAGGAGAACGATATGGAATATTCTAAAAAATGCGGAGTTAGTAGTAGTAAAATCAATCCAAATGATATAACTTGGTTATAACCATCAATCTACAATCGTCAGCATTTGAAACCACAGAAGGATTGAGACAAGGAGGTGGTTTAAGCCCAACTCTATTCATTACCCATATGGACGGAATAACAAAGAAATGTAAGAAAAAAAACAAAAAATTCAATATAGGATACATGGATCTTAGTAGAAGTGCCGGAAGGGGCATTTCCTGACGATATAGTTATTTTTGCAAAAACTAAAAAAGAAGATCTAGGAACCTGGAATAGTATATCGGAGGAAAACGGGATGGTTTCGTATAAAAACAAAATTGTGGTTATAGGAAATGGATGATAAGAAATAGGTATAAATATTGTGGGACAAGTTATAGAACAAGTGAGAACATTTCAATACTTGGTAATAACAATTGATCAACAAAGAACACAAGAAGCAGATATTAAAAAAAGAATAGAAAAAAAATGAAACTCTACGATAACATGAACAAAACATTCATAAACAAAAAAGGAATATCGAAAGATACCAAGCTAAAAATACTTAAAGCGATATATACACCAATATTACCTTTTGGATGTGAAACGTGAGCGCTAAATCAAACACAGAAGAGCAAAATACAGGCTGTTGAAATGAAATACTCGAGAAGAGTCCGAGGAGTTACAAAAGACAAAACTAGGAACACAGTGAGAAGTCATCTAAAAATAGAATCAATACTAGAATTTATAGAATACAGACAATTAGGATGGTGGGGACAATTACAAAGAATGGAAAATAGAAGACAGACTAAAAGAATATGAGAAGCAAAAATATTCAAAAATAAAAAAAGGGAGCACCGAGACAAACATGGAATAGAACTATTTCACAAATATTAAAAAACATGGCTGGATGCAAGAAATGACAAACAAGCGAAAAAAAGTTTTATAAGCATTCAGCCTGACACCAATTATTTGGTAAATAGGGTCCCGATTATAAATATTGTTATATCGGACCTGTACTGAGGATATGTAGAGGTCCATAAAGAAAAAGAAGAGGACATACATTTGGAAGTATTATAAATTATAAATTTTGAGTTCTGTGTTCTGATAGTGAGACCTTATTTATTTTGAATTGTGAAAGTTAATGTTAAAGAAAGATTAGGAAAGAAAAAGGAGGAGCATTGGTGACAGCGATAGGATCTAAGAAATATTTGTGTCTGCTTATGGTAAATACTAGATTCACCATATACGACAAAGACATGGATACTTCCGGACTCCCAGCATGGTTTTTGAAGATGGAGGAAGAGAAGGAAAGACGCAGAAAGGAAAAGGAAGGATAGAAGGAAGTACGTGAGGAGGAGAAGCAGCAAGAAACAAGAACAAGAAACAAGATCAGCAACAAGAAAACTTAAAATCTAATTAAGAAGAACAACAAAAAGAATTTAAAATCTAATTTAGCAGAACAACAAAAAGAATTTAAAATCTAATTTAGGAAAACAACAAGAAAATTTAAGATCTGATTTAGAGAAGCAAATCTTCTATAACCGAACCTGCCCCCATGCAAAGTACAGTGTCTCAGAGCCACTCAAGCAAAACCCTAAAACCACCCACATTTGATTGCCAAAAGGCATGGGAAACATATCGACTCCAATTTGAAGCTGTGACCAGAGCCAATGGATGGACTGAGACACAAATGGCCACTTCATTAATAGTGTCGCTTCGTGGGCGGCAATCATTATCCGCAAGACACACCCAATTATGCGTCACTCGTACAGGTTCTAGAGAACCAACAGCACTTGAAGCAGGTATTCCAGAGTCAGCTAAAAGTCCGCAATCAAAAATCAATTGACAGCCTACAGGAATTTGAGGCCGATATAAAAATATTGTTGCATCTTGCCTATCCCCAGGAACCTGAAGATTTCCTAGAGCAGATCGGAACAAAGGCATTCGTTGCTGGATTACAAGATGTGAAAATTCAATAAGCTCTCCGGTTACAACACCACAAAACGTTGAATGAAACTCTGATTGCAGCTCAGGAATATAAGGCAGCAAAAAGCATATCCAAATCTTTCCGTCCCAAATTGAGAGAAATAAGATTCCAAGACAATGAAATGACAACTTCCACTAGCAACCCATATTCTAATTTATCACAAATATCTTGGATACATTCCAAACTATGTGACGAAACACCCAAAATGAAGAAAGAAGATGCTTCAACTGCGAAAGATTTGGACACATTCAAAGAAGTTGCAAAATCAAAGCCCGTTCGACGAATAGGAAGTCGACAAATGAAGTCAGAAGGTCGCGTAGATCGCCATCCCGAAGTCAGTCACAAACTCCAACAAAATATAACCACAGAAGTCGATCTCCCACACCTAGCCGACTTTCATCAGAGGAATGAATGAAAGTTGACACTACAGAGCAGGCATTTACTGGGAGCCCCAAAATCCGCACTAACATTTCAAATAAAAATGAACCAAACGTCGACCACCAAAAATGCACTTTCGTCATTGATACCGGTGCCACCAAGTCATTAATTTGAATTGGAATTCTGAGTCAGAAACCACATTCTTCTGGAAGAAGCTTAGTTTTTGAAACAGCTACAGGAACTGTGTGTCCTTTTTTCTGGTAGCCGATATTAAAGATCAATGCATCCTCGGTATGGACAGCATGCGAAATAAATTTATCTTAGACCTACAAAATAAAATTTAAGTATTTGGAAATAAACAGATAATCCCAAATTCGGAAGGAGAGACTTCTCAGATGAAGGTTATAGTGGACAAAGACACAGAAGTTCTCGAAAATTCTGAAGGAATCGTCTCCGAGAGACCAAAAGATCTACATTTGGTGGGAAAATGAGGAGCTAGTGATTGAAGGAATTCTGGTACCTCGATGTCTCGTCAATGTAGATCAACCAATTCCAGTAAGAGTAGCTAATTTATCGAAAAAGCTTTCTAATTAAAGAAAGATCAACATATAGGACTCTGCACTTCAGTGAAAAGCATAATCAGGTGCGAAAATAGTTCTAAAGAGAAAACCACCACAAGTAACTCAGTTGACGCCAGCCTAATAAAACAACTGGTTAAAAATTATGACCACCTAACAACTGAAGAATTAAGAAAATTAACAACTTTTACCAAGATTACCATTTGCTAAACGGAAAGAAGTGAAAAATATTATAGAAGACTACCAGGTTACACTAAAAGATATCTACCCTCTGCCAAGAATAGACGATAGGTACTCTAGATACTCTATCAGGTGCGGAGTGGTTTTGCACCCTAGACTCAAAGAGTGGATAAGTGGATACTGGCAAGTAGGAGTACACCATGATGATCGAGACAAAACAGCTTTTTATACTGACAGCGGTCTCCTCCCATTCGGACTCTGTCGATTTTAGCCTAACCTCGGGAGGAAGGAGAATTTATTTTGGATTGTGATGCATCCCAACACGGCATAGGCGTCGTGCTTTCGCAACAGCAAGAAGGCGAAGGAAAAGTGATTGAATACTTTAGTAAAACCATGGGAAAGGCTGAGACAAATTATTGCGTCACCAGAAAAGATCTTCTGGTTATTATCAAAACCCTTACACACTCCCATACTTTCCTTTCTGATAGAAGTTTTGTTATTTGGAGCAACCATAGCGCCTTGCAGTAGTTTATGAATTTTAAGAAGCCAGAAGGACAAGCTGCTAAGTGGATAGAGAGACTACAGCAATACAACTTTGTAATAGTACACCGAAAAGAACGTCTCGATAGCAATGCCGATAAACTTTCCAGGCGACTCTGTTTAGAACGACAATGCCGGTACTCTGAGTGAAGGGCTTAAAGAAAAGAAGAACCCAGTGGAAGAAGTTAGTCTAAAAATTACCACAATCAAGCCAGAAAGTGATGATAATTAGAATCCACTTGAAATAATTTTAGAAAGTCAAAAGAAAGACAATGACTTGAAAGTTATAAAATAAAGGCTTAAAAACGGAGTCAGACCTACTTGGCAAAGGGTAGCCAGATATGGTGGAAGCTTAAAAGAGTACTGGGCGCAGTGGGATTTACTGTATCTTCATGACGGCCTATTGCATCAAAGATGGGAAAGCCCCGATGGAGTACGTATAGTTCACCAATTGGTACTGCCAAGATCACACATCAGACGTGTGTTGGAAGAGCTTCATAATAGCCACTCAGGAGGAGATTTGGGTACTAAAAGAACACTGGCACGAGTTCGGGAAATATATTATTAGGTCCTTCTGGAATTGCATTCTGATCAAGAACGACATTTTGAATCCGAATTATAGCAGGAGTTGATGGACATCAGACATTGAGAAAACACGCACAACGCCTCTCCGCCCAGAGTCCGTTGGAATGGTGAAAAGACATCATAGAACTATTTGCCAATATCTTCCAATGTTCGTCTCTGGAAACCAAAAAAATTGGGATACTTCAGTTCCTCTTTTTCTGCTAGCCTATAGAAGTTCTGAACACGAATCATCCGGTTGTAGTCAATTTAAGCTAGTCACTGGCAGAGAAATGAAGCTTCCCAATGATCTTTTTTCCGGAAGACTTTCTCCTGGTGAACAAGCAGAAGAACGTACACCTCCTATGTACATAGGAATCATGAAAGAAAAATTGGAAAAGGTCCACAATTTTGCTTGAGAACGTTTGAAGCGATACAAGGACAATGTAAATGCTAGACTCGACGTGCATACTACAAACACAAGTTTATCGAGAGGTGACCCCGTATGGATCTTCAATACCAAGCGCAGAAAACTACAACGAAACTGGAAAGGCACCGTTCTCAATAAAATCAACGACCTAGTCTACAGCATCCAATTACCGGCAAGGAGTAAGCCCAAGGTGATCCATATCGAGAGGGCCCGATCCACCCTGTTGGCTTCAACCAGACCCCAGCAGTCAGATTATTCGGGACTAATAACTAGAAAAGAGGGAGTTGTGTTACGTCAGACCTGTACTGAGGATATGTAGAGGTCCATAAAGAAAAAGAAGAAGACATACTTCTGGAATCATCCAAAAGTCTAGAAATGTCATCGAAAAGTCGAGAACTGTCCCTAACAGCTGAAAAGTATGAAAAGCGGTACAATTGACATTAGTTAGTTCAGTTTTGAAGTGTTAGAAAGTTTGAGTTCTGTGTCCAGATAGTGAGACGTTATTTATATTGAATTATGAAATTTAATGTTGAAGAAAGTTTGAGGAAGAAAAAGGAGTAACAATATATAATTACCTGGCTGTATGAGCTGTGAGAAATTTGTCCGGGTTCATATATAAGTTTTCAACATTTTCATTCTGCTTTTCACTGGAATTCTACATTACTACCTTTCTTGCCTTAGTTTTTTTTTCTCAATTCATGTCAATTGTTCGTCGATGTCAGAAAGATAGTGGTGCTCAAGCATCTTATAGTCTAAAAACAACCCTCTGACATACTTAACATGATCGAACCACCCTTGAAGAGAGATCCCATGCCGGTCATACTTTCAACATCACAAATCAGAGCCCAGGCACATATTAAGTCACAATGTGGATTCTGTTGAATGAAAGAGGAAATTCCAATTCGCATACTTAAGAGAAAAATTGCAATACAGAATCGTGGGAAACAACATCCAGAAGAATAAATAGACCTTTATACAAAAATCTAAATTTGTTTGGATGAAATAGGCAACACCGAAAAAAAGAGAAGTTCTAGTAGGGCTTAGACAATCAAAGATATTCCTGGAAAACTACAACCAGGTGAGAACGAATGAATGCCTTGGCCAGAGTAAAACTGCACTAAGACTTTTGGCAGGTGTCCTGACGGGACACTGTCGCCAGAATGGGCACCATAAAAAGCTCAAACTAGTGGAGCAAGAAGAAGAATGTAGATTCAGTGGAATGGAAGAAGAAACCTCCATTCCTATACTCGCTGATTTTACAGCAATACAGAACACTCACCTGAATTGTAGCCTGCGGTTATCCTAAAATCACTTCGGCAAACAGGTCTGAAGGAACTTCTAGTCTCCTTCCGAACTGAGTGGAAGAAATGGGACACAATAGATCTTTAAGGTATCAGTGAATGTCACCCCAATATACATTGGGTTCTGGATTTGAATGTTGACTCCACGCAATTTTTGTGTTTACTCTTTCACTAAATTCATTGTTTCGAGAAATATTGCCTATATAAGTGGAATTGATATATTCTCATTTTATTTTGAAGAAATTAATTCCGAACGAACTTATTCAAAATATGAAACTATTATTTACGATATGATTCATTAAAAATTTGGAAATGAAATTCGTGTTAGGGAAAGATAATGCAGAACGTTTTATATATTATATATTATTTAGTATTTTTCAGGTTTTACAGGTGACTATATATCAGAATGCGAGAAAGAAAAATAATGTGAGGTGCACATGCAATGTTGAAGGTAGAATGTGCAATATCCTTACGACGCTATTTTATTTTGATATATTTGTGATCGAGGAAGTAAATTACAGAGGCGTAGACACAATACAAGTAAAATAAGTCGACTTCTCATGTTTTCACCACTTCAGTTCAGTTTTTTAGTTTGATATTTATATAATCAAGATAGTGGTGTACAAAATAGAGTAGATGGACTTTCTCATGGGCGCTACGTCATACATGTGCAAACAAAATTACGCACGTGGCCTGTGTACTACAGCATAAAATATCGCCAGCTGCATTGATCTTGCCCGAGCATATTCAATTTGTCAGTAACTGAACTTGTTTTTCATCGTTTTAAGTAGCTAGCTCAGTTAGTGTTGTGGCTATTTTTTCTGAATTTTTTTGACAGCATATTATTTGGTTTTATCAATTTCATTGTGTGACCAGTTAATTCATAAATATATTTTTGTAATTAAACATTTAAATTGTGAAATGAAGCAATGCGCTACCTTTTGCGTGATTCACGATCACTGAAATGAAGTAACAGTGTTTTTGAAATTAATTCTACCATTTCTCCGGCCGACTGAAAATTCCAAACTCCACATACTTTTTCCAATAGCTGGAAGTAACCAGTTTTTATATTTGTTTATCACATTTGCTCCACAAACTTTGAGCAGTCCATTTTATTCAATTGGTACGAAGCACTTTCTAACGCACGTAAACTCACCTTCGTTCTCTGAAAACGATAACTTGGTTAAGGACTCGCTCGTAAGATAGTATAAAGTGTTAAGTGTTGGTGTTGGTGTAGTGGTAGTGTAACTTGTGTTCGGCATCGATCATTGTCAATGGTTTCGGAATTTCCAACTTAGTTTATTTCAATTAATGTTTTTTGTACTACATTATGTCACATGAAAACATATTCTTCTTTGTTTTTCTATGCAACCATTTTATAAATAATCCCTTACTGAATTTCTCTAAAGCCTTCCAATGATTATTTCATTTCCAGACATCTCTTTTCCTCCTTTCCTCCTGTTTTCATGAATTTGAGAAATTGCAATCATTCCTCGCATTCATACCTCTCAGTATTGTTGGTAGCGATAGTATCAATATCTGTGTTTTTTACCCATTCGCTTTGAGAGTGGAAAGCGAACTATACTGATAGGAAATATCACACTAACTGGTAATGCGGAAAATTGGTTGCAAGACTTCAAAAGGCCAATATCGTACGAATGCACAAGAACAATACTAAGACCGAGAATGCGAAAACAAGACCAAATGAGCAAGAATAAACTAAAAATTATAACTTCCGCTGGAAATAGGATATGACAATAGTTTTCACACTTTGAATATAAAGGGCTGGGCACAATGGACGAACCACCCATTCCATTGCTTAATTATGAATTTTTTCATCATGGTAAAATGGAATTTCATTAGTGATATATAAATTGTCTAAAAGTCTTGATTGGATATTCGAAATGACATAATTAATAGGCTAAATGATCAATACCAAAATTAAATACACAAGACCAAGAGCAAGACCGGGACTGTATAAGCCGGACCAGGGCCAAGATCAAAACAGTAAGTATTTTGATTATAAATAATAATACTAAAAGCAAGACCAGACAGTATTCAAGACTGTCTTGGTGGTCTTGGGAAAAACTAGGGTTCTATCCCAAGGATCAAGGTGAATGTACGCAATCATAGTAACACCAATCATCACCTATCTATAGAACCATTGCAAGGATTAGTAGCAATGAAATAATCTTCAGAATTCTAGAAGACTACCTTGTATATGCATTACAGGAGCAATGAAAACATGCCCAGCAGCGGCTATGGAAGTGGTTCTTGTTTTCACGCCACATCATATGGTGGTGGAAGCTATTGTAAAAAGAAGAATGTTCGTGCTTCGTGACTTCACTTGTTCGAAGGACCAAAGTAAATGATTCACTATACTTAACAAAATACTTTAATACAAAAAACTTAAATGTAACATAAAATAAAAACAACAACGTGAGCATGTGAAACGTGTTACGTGGCAACTACTTGCGTCTGTCTGCCATTTTTTCGCCGTACTGCTTGCGCATACTCTGTTAAGACGCATGCGCCTCACACAGCGGCGCCGATATGTGATTTAAGCGCTAACAAAGAAGATACAGACTAAGTAGAGGGAAAATCATCAAACCAACCCCTCTTCTTGCTTTTCATAAACCAGAAATTCTCAGACATGTCACATGTTGTGATGATGAAGAAGTTTCAATGTTGAAAGAAATTCAGTAGAGAGTACAGTAACAAGAAGGAGAAGGATCCCAACACTACCAGACTTGAGAAAAAAATTATACTTAGTGGTATACAGATGGCTTTCAAGCAATAGAAGTGATTGGAATGGGAGTGTATGGGTCAGGAACCAAACACTTTTGATGAAAGATATAGAAAATGAAGGACTGTATTCATCTCGGATAGTCAAAGAGTCATTAAAATACTCAGTTCTGAACTGGTATAGGAGTGACTGGAAAAACTCAGTGAACTTGACAAAAACATCATCAGCCCACTGTGTGTTCCATAACACAGTAAAATATAAGGAAATGAGATATCAGATAAAATAGCGAAAAGAGAAACCGAAACACCTTTTCTGGAACCAAGACCATAATACCGGAAACAGAGAAGATCGGACCTTTGAAAATATTTAGTAGGGTCTGGACGATCAAAAATATTTCTGGAAAACTAGAGCCAAGTGAGATCAAAAGACTGCCTAATCCAGAATAAGACTGCACTTAGAGTATTGACATGTATCTTAACACGATACTATCTCCTGAATGGACACCTCAAGAAACTTAAAATAGAGATTCTGTGGAATCTTCAGCAGAAACTTCCCTTCGCATACTTGCGAAATGCATAACACCACAAAATCATATGGCAACAAAACCTGGGAGATTGGCGGATAGAAGAGGGCAACCTACCTAAACTGATGCCAAGAGATATCCCTAAGGGAAGAGGACTCTCATCAACCTACTTTTCTTACTTTACTTATCACTACCACCATCGATGGCTTAATAGTTTTGCTTCCTCAAGAGTTAATAGAAGTTTATTAAAAAAAGTCGAATAACCTCGTGTTTGGTTCGATTTTGAAACTTTTCCAAAAACCAATTTTGTGTCAGCTAAGAGATCCAGGACATCAAATTTTGATTATTTCCATTTTTCTATTTTGCAGGTACCATACGATATACTGACTAATGCAGTGACTATTGATATTATCCAGATTAACAGATTTAGCTGATATATTTAAAGTTAACCCCTCAGTGATAACGTGAAATTCTATTACATGAGGTATATCGTCGGTCTGACCGCGAAAGTGTTCTGAATCTCTAGATCGTTCTCCTAGATGTTTAAACATTGTGAATATTGAAGAAAATATAAAATCAAATATTTGACAAAACTTTATCCACTTAAATAAATACTGAGCTTAAAAACTTGACATTAAAAATAAAAATATGAAAAGGTACAAGTTTTTTAATAGTTATCTCCAGCGTCATCGTATTTGGTAACGTATGGATCAATTTCGTTCAATAATTTGAACAGTCTAGCCTCGTAGGAAATTTTCCCAACGGAAAAAAACAATATTATAATGGTAAATAATGCAAACAATTAAATTACAACTTTCCCATTTCAAGGAATATTTTACGAGAGTGATAACGTCGGTCTCCTACACCGCAATTGTGTATGGGTACTTTGACCTTATATTGTATACTAATTTCCGTCGACAACTAATGGAAAGGTACTGAGACGCCCACTGCTCCACCATCAAAGATGTGCCAAACTAGTGGGAAAACATATTGAGCTGGTATGAGAGACCGTACGTTATCATTGAAGGGTTAATTTAGTGCATAGGTACTTCGAATTTTCTTCCAAGCAAAAAGTTTTGTTTTCTCATTTTCATTTGCTGGGAGTCTCAAATTGAATGGTTTTTCAGTGTGTTTCAGAAACTGGAGGAGATAGATAAGAAAGAGTTGGAATATCATGTCTTATTTTCTTGTTAAATGAGCCACGGTTTAACCAGATCTTCAGTGAGCTGTGTCGTTTTCGAGATGAAAATCGATTTTCCTAGATTGACCGGAAATGATATCTCAAATATTTTCCTCATCTCACTATATGTGAAAACAGTGTCAAAAAACTTTTGATAGAATAACCGAAGATGAGTTCAGTCCAGTAGGCAATTCAATTTTAGGGGGATCGGGTTAGTTCACTCTGTACATTTCGATTTATTTTATTCCATTTCCAATCCTCTTTGTACATCTATCTCTTATAATTTTTCTACAGGGTTACCGGAAAAGTCGCGGTGAAGGTATATCAATAGTATTCCTAATAATTAAAAATTAAGTCACCAACTATGAAAAACATTTCTTAATAAATATAAAAAATGCAAAAGGTAACCTCTGCTGAACAAACTTAAATTATTGGCTTCACTTGAAAAATACAATAATTTCTACATAATAACGAGCTGATGACAATAAAAAAACCTCTTTATCTTTGACGCACAGATCTCACAGCATTTAGTATTTCCTAATTGGTGCATCGGAACTAACGTACCAGTAAGTGGGTCTACGTCGTATGCCTGAAGGTAATTCTTTCGATTTTCGTATCAAACCTCAATAATAAACAGGAGTTACTATCATGTAACCACGGAGCGTTTCGAAGAATAAAACCTATTCAAATATTATGAGAATAGTCAAAAATCACTTCTCCGCCATATTGGATTTGGAGTGAAGTAATTCCACTGTACGTATTTCGCTCAGCAAACCTCTCAATTTGATACCCATGATATCGGAGTGCTTATAAATAACTAATCCACCATCTTGAGCAGTCCACCATATTGCATTTGATGTTCTGACATTTTATTTTTTGTATTCCTTCCAGCAAACACTTTCATTTGGTGCCCATATCATGGAAGTGTACAAAAAATAACTAGCTCGCCTTCCTAGCCCGTTCGCCATATTGGATTAAGAATGAATCGAACAGACTTTACTCGAACATACATACATACCAACTTTGCAAGTTGAATTAGATCATATAAAAATAGCTTTATCCATTTTTAAGCAATAACCATTTCTTACCTCAACGTATATTTTAGAAGAAGACGGAACTTAATTTGGCAGCTTTACGGACTAAGGACAATAATTAACATGTTGAATACGAAAACTTTTTTGTCCTGAACATTGATTGAGAAGTTACAAAAATATGATTATTGTAATTTTCAACTGTACCAAATATTTAAAAGTTTAAATATTTTAATTTGTTTCATCTGAATTTCGATTATCTTACGCAATTGAGTCATTGAAAAATAGTTATTTTTTTAACTAGGCAGAGAAGTAACAGATTTACTGCCGCGGCTAGCATTTCATTGTCGAGGCGAAGCCAAGGCAATGAAACTAGCCAAGGCAGTAAATCTGATTCTCTGCCGTGTGAAACATATAATTTTTTCTCCGATTGTTTGTACAGTGTGTTTAGAAAAATCAAATTAAAATGAAAACTTCTTTATGACGGATATAACACACAATTTTTAATATATTTTTTAATCGTATGTTATAGGTTATAGGTAATATTTTTTTAAATATTATTGTCGATTAGACCTTAAATATTATACATAATAATATCTACCGAAAGATAATAAATATAATGTTAAATATCGACAATAATAGTGTGCACAGAGAAGTTAGCCTATATGTGACGTGGAAGTGATTGTTTGATTCCATGGGTCTGCTTAAATCACATTATCATTGCCGTTGCTGATTAAAGTCTGGGAGATTTCAAAAAAAAGAAGAAAAAATTATTTTTTTTCACTACTAGCCTCTAAACCTATCTTTATTGACTTTTGTTGAGGTAGTAAAGTTGTTTATCATTAACCATGGTAGAAAAATACAGAGCCTACTTGATTAAAACTAAATCTCAATCCATTTAATAGAATATGAGGTTAACTGTGCACAGCTGTAATGTCATGTGAAACGGGAGTCGACAAACTAATATTAAAAAAAATAAAATGCCAGTAGTGAAGTAGTGAAAAAAATGCTATATGAGCCACGGTAGAAAAGTGTATTAATGTCTCGGATCCATTAAATGGACCATAATGGACATAATGGACCTCGTCAATAATACCTCACTTTTCTACCTCGGCGCATAATTACTATTTTAATGCCTAGGCATTAAAAATTACTTTTACTGCCTAGGCACTTTTCTGATCGATAAATGACACTAAAACTGACGTTTAATGTCAATCGGAGAAAAAAGCCCTTTTTAAAAAGTTAGACCTGTGGCAATGCGTGTCGTTTACACGAACTTTTAGAAAAACTACATAAATAGCAAGTGCTTAGTGTTATTTGTTATTTTACACTATAAAAATACAAATTCTACCTCTACATTAAAAGGTTTGTTTCGTGGTAGAAAATAGAACAGTCAGTGAGAATAGAAACTGGATTATTGTTCATTGGATTCGACAGGTAAAATAAGGGTATTAGATAAAGTTCAAATACCTCATTTGAAAAATGCTACAAATTTAATGATGGGATAAATTGAGGTAAGTACCAGCGGATTTTGATAGTAATAGCCTAATGAATCGGTCAAAGCATGTAGTCTTGGTAGGAGTAGGATGACATCGGTCACAGAGATCAACAATACACTGCCAAGCATAAAATTGGGGTCACCCAGTAATTTGAAGAATTTGTAGAAATTTTTATTTTTTTTTTGGATTTTTCTCGGTTGTAATATAGTTTAAAAACGGATTTCTTGAATAAAAAAAATTGTTGCTATTTCGAAAAGCGGTTGAACAAAAAACGGCCCCTCGCCCAAATTCCTAAAAACCATTATCAGCATATTTTTTGTTCCTATGATTTCATCTGTCCATTGCAAATTGTTTGTTTAGTGTTGAAATTGAGAGTGTATTGCAATGAGCTTAAATCCTGTTGTTGTGGCACGAAATGTGGAGGCTTTAGAAGATGGTCGAGGTCAGCGCGAAACTGCCAGAAACGTTGGTTTAAGTCTCTCGAGTGTGCAACGAGTATAGCAACAGTACGAAGAGACGGGTATGCTCACTCGAAGACCTGGTTCAGGGCGAGGCAAGACTACAACAGCTAGAAATGATCGCTTTCTGGTTTCTGGTGCTTTGAGAAAGCGAACGGTTACGGCAGTTGCCCTTCGAAATCATCTGCAAGAAGTGAGAAATGTGAACATAAGTGAGTGGACAGTTAGGAGGCGACTTCACGCTGCTGGTCTATCTTCTCGACTAGAGCTACTGGACCACCGCTTTCTCGTGCACACCGGATTGCTAGGTTGAATTTTGCACGAGAACACTTGGCTTTGACAATAGCGAATTGGAGTCGGGTATTGTTTTCTGATGGATCGCGATTCTGTCTCACAGGCTCAGATAGACATGTAAGAGTGTGACGACGTCCAGGCGAGATATACACGCCTGAGCATGCGTGTTTTCTGAGCGACTTCCATTTGGTGGAGGATCAGTTATGGCATGGGGAGGCATATCTTTTGACTCTCGCACGGAGTTAGTCTTTATCGAGAATGGGACGTTAACTGCGCATAGGTACCAGACAGAAGTTCTAGAAGACCATGTTTACTGTTCATGGTTATTATTGGAGACGACGCAACGTTCATACATGATAATGCACGGCCTTATACTGCTCGGATAGTTACTGCGTATTTTGACGAGGTTTGGCCTGCCCTCAGTCCAGATTTAAATCAAATAGAACATGTTTGGGATGAGATAGGGAGGCATTTACATGTGCCGGCCCCCAGAAATTCTAGAGAGCTTCGCGATATTCTAGTGCAGGAATGGGACAATCTTCTACAGAATGTGATCCAAAATCTGATCCAAAGCATGTCTCGTCGTTTGCAGTTATCACTACCAGAGGAGGGAATACTAGCTACTGAAATCCTTAAAATTTATTTGTTTTAACGAAAATCATATAAAATTGAAATTGCTCATTTTTATTACTTTCAATAAACTTTGAACTACAAAAACTGTTTTTGTTCAATCAATCCGTTAGTAAACTATGTTACAACCGAGAAAAGTCCGAAAAAAATCAAAATTTCTACAATATCTTCAAATTACTGGGTGACCCTAATTTTATGCTCAGCAGTGTATTTTAATTATGGGTTATTCACGATAAGACGACGATGGCGTCATTTTTATCAACTTTTTTGGTCAACAGAACAAATATAAATTTATCAACTACAAATACAATTTTTTTTTATTAAAATCTACTTGCTTCATAATCTTCATAAGTGTACAGAATACAATTAAGTCGATCATATTTTTTTATTGAGAAATACCAATACCAATACCTTCAGAATTCCGGGTTAAGGAGTCCAGAAAGGAGCAATCAATATAGGGATGAATTTCGTGCAGAGCTGTTTTCTGAAAACTACACGTTGAGGGAAATGAATAGCAGAAGCTGCTCTCCATAATTTAGTCTCAGGTCTGGGAATAAGGAGTCTGAGTCATGAAGAAGTATTCTCTGCAGCATTTCTAGACATCGAAGGTGCCTTTGACGACAGATCGATGTCATCAATGAACAAATCCCAAAAAAAAAGAGGGATAAACAGCGCCACGTGCACAAGGATCCATAGGAGAATAACGGCACTATGCATTATAAAACTCACACCGTTAGGACAACTGACGGATGTCCTCAAAGTGGAGTACTTTCACCACTTCTATGAAACCTAATTGGGGATGACTTGTTCTGCAGGTTAAATAATCAAGGCATATGGACACCGGGCTTTTCGGACGACATAGTGATTGTCACTAATGCGAAATTCCCAGAGTCAGTTATGAATGTGTCTCTATCATGTGTCTCTATTATGAGTGCCGGCACATGAGTGGATTACAGGTAATGAACTGGCGGACCAGTCAATTGAGGAAGGTTCAAAAGGACTTCATAGGTCCAGAACCGTTTCGTGGAGTCACGAAGGATTGCATGAGAGAAAAAATCGGGAACTCGCTAGATCAGGAGCACCGATTTAAATGGAGTGTGTCAACCTTCATAGAAAGTGTTCACTGAACAAGGTCGACAAGGAGTTTCAACCAAACTATTGATGCTTGAAAAATTCGAAGACAGTTACCAACATGCTCACTGGTTACTGTCCAGTGACCAGGTTGGTAACTGGGAATATTTAGTGAACCTATTTGCAGAGAATGTGAAGTAAATGATGAATCACTCACTCACATAGGTAATATGCTTCTGTGAGATCTTAAAAGGAGTTTGGGAGGGAAATAATACAACCATCACAATTATCGAAAATCACCCCAGTCAAACTAGTGGCCTATATAAAAGACACGAAACTTTTGAAATTGAAGTAGATAACATGGAGAATGGTGCTAATATCCCGTTCAAGCGCCTGTGCTGTAGAGCACAATCCAAACGAACAGGTAAATGAAAAAAATGAGCACGCTTGAATCGAAATTTTTTGCTAGCTAGGATTCGCGAACATTTCTCATTACTTCTTTATCATCAGAGTGTAAATGTTTCTTTGTGAAGCAATCACTTCAAAATTTCTCAATATCAGCATAAGCCTATGGACTCCACATTGTTACACAGTGGGAATTCCCAAGTATAAAACGCCTCAATTATCTCGGAAACGGATAACACGATTTTTATAGATTTTGGTGTACAAGGATCTTGTGATATGGCCGATATTATGGTGGTATTCACATTGTTGTCAGATCTTTCCTCTTCTCGGAATAATAAGGACGCAGAAAAACTGCATCAACTGAAAACAAATCTTTAGTTGTCTGTGTCTTGGTCACGTAACAATCCTTGTTGGATGCGTGAATCCCACACCCAATATCGACAAAAACTGAATGTGTTAGCTGGAATAATAGGCGATAAAATAATTGGTCATGGTTTGGCGTATTAAGATTTATTGGAGAAAATAGTATTATATATAAGGTATACCTGAGCTGACTCGGTTATTTCCAAATCCAAGTAAGTATTGTCAATTACAGTTCATTGTGGTAATTGCATCATTCAACACTTTGAGACAATAACAATATCCCAAACGACAATATTTGGCAACAAGATGGTGCTCCACCCAACTAAGCGCGTGTGGTGAGGCAATACCTAAAGATGTGTTTCCCAGAAGATGGATTGGAAGGCGTGGTTTTATCGAATGGAACCCGCCATCACCCGACATAAATCCTTTATGCGTTTATAAAACAAAATGTATGTTTTCTAAGATTCCTAATTTTTCTACTACTCAAATTTGGTCATACCTCTAACATAAATCAAACATTTAAAGATTTGTCTTCAGTTGCTGTAGGTTTTCTGCGCCATGATTTGGATGAATATTTTTTTGCACCAGTTTTCCTAAACTTTTTACTAATGTACTGACAGTACTTCTTGTTGTGATATTCCTAATAGGATATAAATAATTGAAGATTATTCAAATTAAAGGAGTTTATTCAATAATAGCCATCTAAGTGAATTATTTTAACTTCGGCGAAGGTAATGTAAATGTAGCTATAACTTCGCAATTATGGCATTTAGGTGTAGGGAACAATACATGAACAATATTCAGTATTTCTTCAGGATCTCAAAAGGCAAAAAATATACTGGAAATAACAAAGTTCATTATCATTCCGGAAAAAGGAGAGATCTGACAACACTGAAAATAAATTTCACAAGATCCTTGCACTCCAAGACCAATAAAAATCGTGCATACTTAAAAATCACTCTATGAAGTATGGAGGTATAATATACAGGCTGATAATTTCAAATGGTACCAGCATTGCAATTTTGGAGTCCGTAAAAGTTACGAGATAGTGTTAGAGTAAAGCTGCTTTTTCAGGGGACCGATGAAATGGTACCAAAACTTGTCAGAAATATGTTAATAATTATACTAGGAAAACAAGAAATGTTAATTTTTTATTATTGCTTGTAACATGTTTATTTTTGAAAATATAAAAAATGGTTAGGGAAACTTTTTTACTGACATTGGCCAGCTTAATAAGAAGGTAGCTTCCTTTTTTCTACGACGTTTTATGTTTTCAAGAAAATCATCAACTTCATTTTTCTCGAATACGGTCTAGTATTTTTTGTCTAGGTTCAGTGCAGTATTTCGAATGCCAAATTCAACGATGTAACATAGTTGACCATTCATGAATTCATCTCCAATACAGATAATGAGTAACAGAATGCTCCTATTTCAATTTAGGTTTTTTGAGAAATACGGACCTGCACTATTTTTCTGATGTTTTTTAAACATTGCAAAAGTTGATTACAACGATGTAGCATAGGTGGTTTCTCGAAAATAATCATGTTGCATCTTATAATAAAAAAATCATTGCGTGGTCTTATAAAACCACGATGCAAGTGAAACTTTTTTTCGGGTTGTAGGCAATTAACTGAAAATTTTCGGAAAATTATTTTTTCTATTTAGGGTATTTTAATCGCGTTTTTTGATCTTAACTCAATAATTGGAAAATGGGAAGGAAAATGGGAAATCAATAGTAGACAACATATCCAACTATAAATTCCAATTTCAATCTGCGTATTAAAATACAGAATACATAATAAATATAATCATTCAGATGATAGACGCATGTTAAAAACTGAGAACAGCATTTATTTAAATCATTGAATCACTTTGAACGTTACTTATTATTCTATCAATAACTTCATGTTATGTTCGCTTTGAGTCTCACAGTCTATAAATGTAACTAATATCTAAAGGCTCGTGTCCACTTGCAAGTAAATTTGCTTAGACAACTATCACAAGTAACTTGCAACGTGTGTAAACAGCAGAGCTAGAGGAATTTTGCTGAAAGTTTACTTGCGCGCCAAGTACTTGCCTACTTGCTAGAGCTTGTTGTGTATCTAAGCAAATCAGTTTGCACTTTTTAATTTCGAGACTGTTCCGAAATATTTGCAGCAAGTAATCGAATAATAAATATAATTTCGGCAAAAATGGAAGAACGCCGTGTATGGAATAGGGATGTAACTTTTAAGTTGATTGAAAATTTAGAACTGTACCCAAAATTGTGAAAGGTACTCGCAAAGATTTCAAAAATAGAGTGAAAAAGCAAGGCGGACAGGGAACAAATGAATTGTATAGAAGTACATGGGAATTGTATATGTATATATGTCACAACCGCAGCAGCCACTCGCCGAGACGACATTTTTTCGGTAAAAAAGCAACTGTGTGTACACGTTTCAGTAGGAACTTGAAGCAAACGAGGTTGCTAGAGTAATTTGCCAAAATAATTTTGAAAACAATTACAATACAGTGTAGACACGCCCGCAAGTACTTGCTGAGAAAACTATTGCAAGTTACTTGCAAGTGGACACGGTAACTAAAATATGACCTTTATAGATAAACGGTTATACAAATCTTACAATATACTAGTCCTGACAAAAAATTGTACTATCAACTTCATCTGTCGATTTAATGAACTTCTGAATGAAAATTAATATTTTAGGCTTAATTTAAGAGACTCGCAAACTAATCTACATCCCGCTATTTAATGACCATAATCAAACAGAATTCAATCCAATGGACATAAATCAATCCAAGTAGTTAGCATTTCGATTGATTGAATACAGGGTAGACTAGGGGTTGCCATGCTTTTCGGATGAACGGTTTCCATCCACACGAGCGTGAGTTATAGGCGTGGATGCGTCGGGAGGGGTGCAAAATTTCGGAAACTCCAAATGGACGCCGGCCAGGAAGTCAAGACTATTTCTGTTCTTGGCGACTGACAACCATATTTCATTATATTTTGTGTTTTATGTGCGGCCTACCGGGTGTCAATTATAATATATGTGAACCTCCCTCCAAGCTTATTTCTTATCAATAAATAATATCATTGTGGCGGATAGTGCCAACAAACGGAGGCGAGAAAATCGATAAAATAGTAGTTTTTATGGTCATGTTTGAAGGGTGTACAAATCGTAACAATAAAGTGTTCGTTTTATATTAGATTCTGTGTCATCGATGGTTTTATTATACATTTAATGTATTACTAGACGTTTATGTTGAATTAATCACAATGTTGATTTATTATTTACAATAAAAACTATTTTTTTTGAAATTATTTGAGGGAAAATAAAATGCAATTTCAATTTTGAAGTTGTTGCAAAAAATTAATTGTCAACAATTCATGTTCCAATGAAACATCAACTCTTGGCGTAGAGATTATAAAAAAATACTAAGGTACTCTGGAGTAAAGGGAATTTTTTATTTGTTGTTAAATAAAACTATAACCTATGGTTTCGAGTTATCCAACCTGCCTCAAAAACTGCAAATGATAGGTTCTTCGGTTGTCCCGGTCTTCAACCTTTACTGCCTTCGGCTAAACTCATATGGAGACGGTGGTGGATCAAACAAAGACTTACCGGAATTCCACAAAAAAATGATGGTCTAGGGCACCAACTAGGTTTCTATGCCTGGCCTCAATCTGCTTCTAAATTCCCCCAACCCAGCAAGAGAAAAAAATAACAAGTCCAACCTTCAAACTTACCAAGTTTATTTCAAAAGCAACTATGTTTGAACAGTATATATCATGATTCAAAATACAATATTAGAGACCTTAAAATGCTTGTATTACAAGTGATGGCGTTATTCCTATAGAATAAGTCTAAAAGCATTTGACGGATTATTACTAGATTCACATTCTATCATCCCATGTAAAACTTTTGAATTAATATCCGCTGTTTCGCCCCAAAATTATGAAAAAATGTGAATTAAATGTTGGGCTAAAAATTAAAAAAAAATACAAACGTGTAAATGTGTACGCACAATGTCGGTGACTTTGGTACCAAGGTAAGCGACGCGCTCAGAAAACGAAAATGATATAAGAATAATTTCTACCCTTTACAACCGCATGGCAAAATTAAATAATAATACATAAATACCTGTAGAAATTCATAAAGTCGGTTAGTCCAGAAAAATAAAAATAAAATATATGTATCTACTAAGACTTCCATCCCAGATGACATTACCACTACTGCTTAACTTCCGCGGAACTGGTGAAGATATAACTTACAATCTTGGGCCTCCATCCTATACTGCGACCTCGATTTTTCTACGGCTTAGTTGCCCACAACCAAAACCCTACAATACATAAATTCCCCAATTACTATTTACATTAAAATTAAATTAAAAACCATCTCTTTGTTGGTGTAGACCTCAGCAATATATTTACGTGATTCTAATAACCTCTACTTATTAATTAGATACTAAGGAAGTATCTATGTGACTATAAACTGAAATTTAAGCAATTCTCCCCCCAATATGATTTGAAACTTCTCAAAACTACATTAAATCGTTGATTTAAATCAAAGAACAAAAATAGTTAAACATGGAATAGTAGTGATTACTTCTTCATTTGGTAATCTCGTTACTAGAACTATATAGTCGGGCTAGGTTTTTTTTATATACAAAAGTATTTACAGAAACGTACCCAAGGGTTAACATCTAATAAACGTGAAATGAAATTAATATCCTCCGATGGGAAGAACTTGTAGACGCGTGTCTTAATTTTGATCCCTCCAATGTAAGATGCTACTGGGAGTAAAAAGGAAACCAAATCCAACTAAATACTATCAGCCTCTGAATATCGGCTCACTAACATCTGCCAACACAACCCAACCCAAGGTCAAATAAAAAAAATTAGTTACTTCCCCTAAATTCCCTTATAATTCCATATCGTGAGAACAACAATATGGGTACTGATCAACGATGATGTCATAAACAAGAAACATCAAAAATTTCTCAACAATAGCTATCACGCCAGAAACAACCTAAGTTGCCACTGTCGCTCACTGACAGTGACAATTGATTCTTTACTTCACAGCAGATTGCGAACAAAACATTTTAAACCACTAACAATTACTAACTTTATCAACAAACTAAGATGAATTACAACACTCTAAGAGAACAAAATATGCCTTTAACCAATTATACTGTATAATGAACACCGAAGGATTAGATAAATTTTCAAACCCTGAATAAATTGACATCAATTGATATCAATGTCAAAACATAAAGATGTGTGGGGTCCGGTGAACTACACGGAGACACGAGTTTTTGACTGTTTTTGCGAAAAATCGATAGTACTCACCTATTTTGAAGATTATCCGTCGAAAAATTGCGGGTTGTACAGAATTTACAGAGAAAAATCCAAAAAAATATTTTTTTTGTCACTTGAACCATCACTTTTTGATTAGATATTTTATACAAAAAACAGTCTAAGTGTATGGGATTGTACAGAAAAGTGATCAACAATATGTATTATCGCTAATTATGAAAAAAATTCAGTTAGTTTCCTCATAATATTATTTAAATTGACACTTTTTTTGGATGAAAACAATTAATTAAAATGACAAATGGCAGACAAGCTCTTGCGTAAGCAGTAGTATGTAACGCCCGTAAAAAATCGGCGATAACCACAAATATATACCAAATTTGTAGTAAATATATTTCTTTCTCTTACTGTTTTTTAGTTTGCTCTTTATCTCGAAAAGAAAATGTTGGTCACACTGCTCGAGTGCAGAGCCAACTATTTTTCAATTGTTTTGAAGGTTATACAAACGTTTATAATTTACTTATTTTAATATGAACCCAAAGAAATCGCCATAGCATTTAATGAAGTGGCAGATATTTTCCATTGTGCGCCACCTGGAATGGCCAAATTATCAAGGGAAAAAACATTATTTGGACTACTTAATTATAGGGATAGACTTTATATAGCCGCATATGGATATGCGAATGGAATAGATCCGGATTTACTAAGAACAGCTCTTCATATGAATAAAAATAGCACGACAAAGAATATGAATAAACTGCTGGATCTGTATAAGTATTTTATTGGAGATAGACTTCTTGGTGATGATTACCAAAAATTAATATTTGAAAGACGAAGTAGGTATTACACTTACTGTCTTTACAGAAGGAAGTTTATTGATTTAAATGGAAATAAGTATCAATTAAGAAAATGACTCATAAAAAAATGTATATACATACATATACTTGAATAAATAAAAACTTTATAATACATATTTTTTGGAAATTTGCGAAGTGATGCTTCTAATTCTGTTCTCAGCATTGCCACCATATTTCTTCTCCCACATAAACTGGTCCACATATTCTGATAGAAATGGGGATGACATAACCCCCAACCTTCTACAATATCCTTTGAATACAGCCCAGAGACCCTCAACCCTATTTGTGCAGGTGCCAGTGGTAGGGTCTTTGGAGTGTTTTGAGTGGTTCACTGTTTTATGGTTAAGGCCATGGTTCTTTAAATTCGAATATGCCCTCCACTGGTCTGACCAAATTTCGGTGCCCTGTTTGACATATTTGGTAATTAAAGGGATGAGAGCCTCCGCCTTCCTACTCTTCAAATATACAATGACATATTCTTTGGTGAGGGTGTCTATCATCCCCAAAACCCATACTTCGGGAACCATCCCGCCTCTGTTATACTTCCTTTTGGAAGCAACACTTTCATCTATTTGGATTATGTGTCCTGGTCCCCCTAAAAGTTTTTTAAATTAGATATATTTGAATTATTCAATCAAAAAAAGTATACATACTTAATGGAAGCTCTTCTTCATCCTCCAGCAGCTTCCAACTGGCAATATCTCTAATAAATCTATTTACTTGTATGATAGATTTTTTAGAAATACCTCCAGTTTGGTAATAGACACTGGTCGTTTTCACCTCACACGACTAGTACCAAATTACCTCCAAAACTGCCGTCACTGGCAGATTCATCTGCTCAAAGAATGAGTTTTTTAAAACTGAATAATATGTTCGACATCTTTGGCACCTGAATGCATGGTTTAAAGAGTTACATCCATTTTTTCTTTTCAACACACACATCCTGCGACAACTCCTATTTACGCATCTTAATGAGCGACGAATCATATTATGCTGTTTCAAATATTCTACTAACCCTTCGTCGTCCTTATTCACTACATTAAATAACTCCCTCGTACTTGTTATCTCCATTTCAAGTATTCAAATTTAAATTTTGGTATCTCAATTTGACAAGACTAATAAACTTGGTTTACATCTAGTTATCTTTGCGCGCGAACACTATTACCAACATTCATTTTTTGATGGACATAAAACAAAATTGAAATCTCTTGAACATTCTGTTCATATATAGCATGGTTGCCAGTTGTAATAGATTACGTGAGTATCATGATATTCTTCCTTTCCTTCCTCGTATATTTTGTAGATAACATTATTATCAATGGTTAAAAGAAAATTAAACATTATTGTATATATGAATATTTTGTAAGCATACCTCAAGTTTTTCAATAAATGGAATGGATTATATTCATTGCATTCACCTTTCCCCTTACAAAGTATTGGATATTTTTCAAAATATCCAATACTTTGTAACGCACATTAATAAGTCATTCAAGAAGGGGAAGGGAATATAATCATTGGATTCACCCATCCCCTTCTTGAATAAGTTGATGTGCACGTTACATGCATTCATTCACCCTTCCCCTTCTTGAAAAATATCCTATCCTTTGTAACGCATATTAATAAGTTATTCTAGAAGGGGAAGGGAACATAATCATTAGATTCACATGCATTCACCCTTCCCCTTCTTGAAAAATATCCTATACTTTGTAACGCACATTAATAAGTTATTCAAGAAGGGGAAGGGAATATACTCATTGGATTCACCATTCTCCTTCTTGAAAAATAACCTATACTTTGTAACGCACATTAATAAGTTATTCTAGAAGGGGAAGGGAATATAATCATTGGATTCACCCTTCCCCTTCTTGAATAAGTTGATGTGTGTGTTGCAAAGTATATGATATACTTAATTACATATTAATAAGTTATTCAAGAAAGGGAAGGGAATATAATCATTGGATTCACCCTACCCATTCTTGAATAAGTTGATGTACGCGTTACAAAGTATAGGATATTTTTCTCCTATATTTCCCCTTCTTGAAAAATATCCTTCACTTTGTAACGCGCACATCAACTTATTCAAGAAGGGGAAGGGTGAATCCAATGATTATATTCCCTGGTTAGACCTCGGAAGTGAACCCATAAGATCCGTAGCAATAATTCTCCATGGTTGAGTCGCTCGTGGTTGCGGAGACATCAACCCTTCCGGTGGAGTATTATATATTCGATGTGCTGAGCAAAGGTGACAATTCCTAACATAACGAGATACGTCACTTTTGAGTTTAGGCCAAAAATATTTCTCACAAACTCTCTTATAAGTCTTTAAAACGCCCATATGCCCTGCAAGGGTAGTAAAATATCTTTACGACTACTTTTTGGAATAACTTCCTTCCAGTTGACACAATCTAGAGTTAAAAATCCCGAAATAGGACGAACATACTCAAAGAGCTTATTATCAATAATCCTCCATTGTGGAAACTTCAACGGTTTATCTATAATTCCTTTAAAAATCTCATCATTCCAACGATCTCCGGTAGAAACATACAATGGTTCACCGCCCAACGCGCCAGTCTCCCCGTAGGATCCTTCAAGTTCTGTAACCATACTAACGAAGCATGATCTCTCACTACGGTGAAAGGTACTCCTTCCAAATAAGGACGAAGTTTCTCAATTGCCCATAATACTGCTACACTCACGCTCAGTTGTCGAATAATTTCGCTTTTGGCGAGTAAGAGACCTACTCAGATAGCTTATTACCCGATCACCATCAGGAGTATTCAGGAGCAAAACAGCACCGACTCCAAAACCAGAACTATCATATTGGACTACAATCCCAATAAAATAATATAAGCCAAGAAAAAAACTAAAACTATTAGTGATATAAAACGTGCTGGGCGTACCGGAAATATAAAATATAGGAAAATATCTTCAATCGAGTACTTCATGGGCCTTGCAGATTCAACCAAAAAATATTTTAAAAATGTGGTCTCAATACTGTCAGGAAATGCTTATTAGTTCTTCGTACGTCATGGTTGAAAACAGTTATTTTTGTCATATTTTCAACAAAAAGAATAAAGACCTGAAAAAGGCTCATTCTCAAGAAACGCATATATAAATTATGAACCAACAACTTTTTTAAGTCAGAGAAGGCAGGGAAGGCTTGAAAATAATGTTTTTATTGCCAAAAAAACCAAGCAATACCAAGGATACCTGATCAATCTGTAAACTACAGTCGGCAGTTATACGAACTTTGCTGTTAGAAGCACATCACACTCAACACTTTCCAAGGAAAAAGTGTTTTTATATGTACTAAAGACCAGCACTTGAAAGGAGTCAATAAAATTTTAAGTGAACTTTTCCATGAGCTCTGCAATACTAACTTTGAAAATATAGATACCGTTCGCCTTGTAGCCAATGGCTCTGGGGGGCAAAACAAAAACTCCATAGTGATAAATATGTGCTCTCAATGGCTAATCGTATATGCACCCCTCAGTGTTGAGAATTTGGCGCTTATATTCCCCGTAGCTGGACATTCATTTATTACTCCGAACAGATGTTTCGCAAGAATTGAGAAGATCATTGAGAAGGAAGATCCCATCGTCACACCAGTAGAGTTTGTCGAAGTATTTAGTAATCATGGGACTGCTTTGTATTGGTAATTGATGTAACGGTATATGACTAGATAAAAAATACTCTAGATGTCGAGGAATAAAAATATATTTTTCTACGCTTCACAACTAGTTTTGAAAAATATTTTTCAAAAACAGTGACCGTTCAACGATGAAGAAATAACTACTCCCCGGGCTACATGCCCCGACAAATATTGAATTACACTTCTAAGTCAAACGGGGTTGGTAAATCTACAAGATTTAAACCAACCATGTACCGTTGTTGATTATAGTCACATTTCAGTCCGATAAGAAATGGTCTTTACCTTTTTCCGTAATAGTGGAAGGCTATGACTCGAAACATTAGCACCGAGAATGGGAAGCTTTTGATTTTTATGGGAAAAATCGAAGCAACGGGCTAATAAGCCGCCGTTTCTGAATGGGCTATTCAGTGAGTATTTTACTTCCAATTTATTTTCAAATTTAAATTTTATGTTTATCATGGTTTGCTTGGAATTTTTTCATATTATTATTACTACTTCATATATTAAATCATCTAGTTACAAAACCCAACAAATCTACATGAAAAACTATATTTTTTGCAGGTATGTAAAATCTGGGCTGGTCCATCGATTATTTAATCGATTTCAACAAAGAACATACAACTTCAGTTATGAAATCAATGATTTAAGTAGATTTATCGCATCTTGATATTGGAATATGGATTTGCCGGGTTTTGAAATGAACAGACATGGATTTGTAGGAAAAATCCAACCAACGAGTCCGAGATCTCTACAACCGGTTCAGTATGGAAGATACGTCATCTGGAACATCTTTGTATTTTTGAACTTCCTAGTAGTATTTGGGATTTTCTATTTGTGATCAGTTTTCAATCCAATGTTTTTTAGTAACGTTTTTCAGTTTTTATTTCTTTATGGAAGCACCAGCCAAAACTTCAGTTTGTTGAACTCCAAACTAATTTTCCTTTTTAGATTGTATTCCCCCAATTACGGCTTGTAGGATGATATTGATGTATCCACGTCCCAGCGAAAACCTTTTACTCATGTTAAATCGAAAGTGCCACTGTCGTGGACGTTTAATCGCAGTTATAGAGTATTTTTTGAATTAATACAGTTTCCTGTAAAATTGTCGTATTTAGTAAAGCGTTTTAACAATAGATGTCGAAGAATAAAAATATATTATTCTACGCTTCACAACTAGTTTTGAAAAATATTTTTCAAAAACAGTGACCGTTCAACGAAGAAGAAACAACTACTCCCCGGGCTACATGCCCCGACAGATATTGAATTACACTTCTAAGTCAAACGGGGTTGGTAAATCTACAAGATTTAAACCAACCATGTACCGTTGTTGATTATAGTCACATTTCAGTCCGATAAGAAATGGTCTTAACCTTTTTCCGTAATAGTGGAAGGCTATGACTCGAAACATTAGCACCGAGAATGGGAAGCTTTTGATTTTTATGGGAAAAATCGAAGCAACGGGCTATTCATTCATTCATTCATTCATAAATTGGGTTGTGCTCATCAGCCCAGGCACTTGATCTGAATCTTTGTACCATTTCCCATGTTATCTACTTCCATTCCAGTAGCTTCGTGTCTTCTATAAAGGTCACTAGTTTGACTGGAGGGATTTTCAGTAGTTGTGATGGTTGTATAACTTCCTCTCCAAAGTGCTTCCGTCTAAGTTCTTGTAAGTCCTCGCAGAAGCAGAGTATGTGAGTAGTTTCATCATCAAGTTCACATTTTCTGCACATAGGTTCACTAACTTTGCCCATATTGTACAGATGTTTCCTCAAGGTGCAGTGTCCAGTCACCAGGTCGGTAACTGTCTTCAAATGTCTCTTACCCAGTTTCAGTAGCCTGGTTGAGAGTTCCTTGTCTACCTTGTTCAGTAAACTCTTTGTATGAAGGTGCCCTCGTGTCACCCTCCATTTGAATTGGTGTTCCCTATCTAGCCAGTTCCCGATTTCCCCTCTTATGCAATCTTTTGTGATTCCACAAAACGGTTCCGGACCTATGAAGTCTCCTTTAGAGCCTTCTTTAGCTAACTGGTCCGCCATTTCATTACCTGCAATACCCTCATGTGCCGGCACCCATATTAGAGACACTTTGTTGTCTCTTGCCAGCCTGTTGAGGGATTCTTTGCAGTTTTTCACCAGTCTAGACCTAGTTGTAGGATTACTGATAGCCTTAAGCAGAGCCTGGCTGTCAGTGAATATTTCAATTTTTTGTCCGGTATATCCTCTTCTGATGTTTTCATCAATACAGGCTATAGCGGCAATCGTCTCTGCTTGAAACACAGTCGTATATCGACCAAGGCTAAAGAACATTCTCTTTCTAGGTCCTTTTATACCAGCACCAGTGCCATGGTTTGTTTTGGAGCCATCGGTGAACCAGATGATTTCTCCAGAATTACCTGGGTGCATCACCTGTTCCCTAGATGGGATGATGATATTCACTCGCTCAGTGAATATATTCTCTGGTGTCATGCTATCAAAACTCATGTGAAATATGGGTTCGTCTAGTAATGTCCCAGTTGTATCAGTGTGTCCTTCTCGAACATTGTTCGGGGACCATAAGTTTCCCGATTTCAGCCTAAGAACTGCCATCATTGCCTCCGCCCTTATAAAAAGTTCTAGAGGAGGAAGTCCAATAAGGGCTTCCATTGATGCCGTCCCCGTGCTGTTCATTGCCCCGGTAATACCAAGAAGTGCTTGTCTTTGGATTGCAGTTAACATATTAACTGCAGAGGACACTTCTGTCCTCCTCCACCAGACTATTGTTCCATAGGTGATCGTTGGCCTTATCACAGTTGTGTAGAGCCAGTGAACCACCTCAGGTCGTATTCCCCAGGTTTTGCCCATAACTCTTCTGCATTGCCAGAAAAGCCTAGTCGCCCTGGTAGTAATTTTTTCCAGGTGTGCCTTCCAATTCAGTTTGGAATCAAGGGTCACTCCCAGATATTTGACTTCTTTGGATATTTCTAGTTCTTCTCCGAACAACAGTACTCTACCCTGCGGGAGAACTCTTCTATTCGTAAAAGCAACTAGTTTGGTTTTTTTTGGATTAACTGAAAGGTCCTCTGTAAGGCACCATTCCTCCACAATTCGCAGTGCTTCCTGTAGGACATTCATAACCACCTCCGGGAATTTCCCATTGGTGACAATCACTACGTCGTCCGCAAAGCCCTGCGTCCATATGCCTTGATCATTCAACCTACAGATCAAGTCATCCACAACTAGGTTCCACAAAAGTGGTGAAAGTACTCCACCTTGAGGACATCCTTTAGTTGTCCTAACAGTGTATGTTTTATCATGCATATGTGCTGTTATTCTCCTATGCTCAAGCATGGATCCTATCCATTTGCATGTGGTACTGTTGATCCCTCTGTTTTTAAGGGATCTGTTAATTGATGACATCGATGTGTTGTCAAAAGCACCTTCGATGTCTAGAAATGCTGCAAGGGCTACTTCCTTATGATTCAGGCTCCTTTCGAGACCTGAGACCAAATTATGCAGGGCAGCTTCACCTGATTTCCCTGCTTGATAAGCCCATTGTAGTCTATGTAAAGGGATGCTCTTAAGCGCTCCTTCTTGCAAATACATTTGTAAGACTTTTTCCATGGTTTTTACCATGAATGATGTCAGACTGATTGGTCGGTAGGATTTAGCCTGGGTGTACGTTTCTTTTCCTGGTTTAGGAATAAACACCACCTTTGACTCTCTCCATGCAATTGGTATATACCCTAGAGCATGGCTGCTTCGAAGTATCAGAACTAAAGGACCCATTATGAGTGCTTCCTGTAGGACATTCATAACCACCTCCGGGAATTTCCCATTGGTGACAATCACTACGTCGTCCGCAAAGCCCTGCGTCCATATGCCTTGATCATTCAACCTACAGATCAAGTCATCCACAACTAGGTTCCACAAAAGTGGTGAAAGTACTCCACCTTGAGGACATCCTTTAGTTGTCCTAACAGTGTATGTTTTATCATGCATATGTGCTGTTATTCTCCTATGCTCAAGCATGGATCCTATCCATTTGCATGTGGTACTGTTGATCCCTCTGTTTTTAAGGGATCTGTTAATTGATGACATCGATGTGTTGTCAAAAGCACCTTCGATGTCTAGAAATGCTGCAAGGGCTACTTCCTTATGATTCAGGCTCCTTTCGAGACCTGAGACCAAATTATGCAGGGCAGCTTCACCTGATTTCCCTGCTTGATAAGCCCATTGTAGTCTATGTAAAGGGATGCTCTTAAGCGCTCCTTCTTGCAAATACATTTGTAAGACTTTTTCCATGGTTTTTACCATGAATGATGTCAGACTGATTGGTCGGTAGGATTTAGCCTGGGTGTACGTTTCTTTTCCTGGTTTAGGAATAAACACCACCTTTGACTCTCTCCATGCAATTGGTATATACCCTAGAGCATGGCTGCTTCGAAGTATCAGAACTAAAGGACCCATTATGATGTCTAGTCCCTCTTGCAGAAGCTTGGGGAATATGCCATCTGGTCCTGGAGTTTTGTAGGGGTCAAATGAGTTCACGGCCCATCTGATAAGATGGGGTCTGAATATCTTATTCGTGAGTTCCCAGTCCTCTTTGGTTGCCTTTGTTTTGGTAACAGGCCTGTTGTCAGAGCTTGACTCTATCTTTACCGAACCTGGAAAGTGCACACTGAGGAGATGCTCTAGAGCCTCTGCCTCAGTTTTTGAAAACTTTCCGCTCGGCAACTGAATAGAGCCAAGTTTGTTAGAAGTATCCCTTTTGAGAATCCTGTTGATTCTGACGCTGTCAGGGACACCTTGCATGTCCTCACAGAATTCTCTCCAGGACTTCTCCTTGGATTCTTTTATTTTTTTATTGTATGTACCTAGTTTAGCCTTATATGCTTCCCAGTTACCCGTTTTTTTCGCTTTGTTGAAAAAGCGTCTTGTTTCTTTCCTTAGCGATGTCAGCTCTTTATTCCACCAGACGGCTTGTCTAGAAGAGCGACTCTCCTTTATCGGACAGTTGTTATGATAAGAGGTCAGTGTGCACTGTTGCAGCCATACGGCTGCTCCCTCTAAATCCTCAGCAGTAGCAGTAGCAACGGGCTAATAAGCCGCCGTTTCTGAATGGGCTATTCAGTGAGTATTTTACTTCCAATTTATTTTCAAATTTAAATTTTATGTTTATCATGGTTTGCTTGGAATTTTTCATATTATTATTACTACTTCATATATTAAATCATCTAGTTACAAAACCCAACAAATCTACATGAAAAACTATATTTTTTGCAGGTATGTAAAATCTGGGCTGGTCCATCGATTATTTAATCGATTTCAACAAAGAACATACAACTTCAGTTATGAAATCAATGATTTAAGTAGATTTGTCGCATCTTGATATTGGAATATGGATTTGCCGGGTTTTGAAATGAACAGACATGGATTTGTAGGAAAAATCCAACCAACGAGTCCGAGATCTCTACAACCGGTTCAGTATGGAAGATACGTCATCTGGAACATCTTTGTATTTTTGAACTTCCTAGTAGTATTTGGGATTTTCTATTTGTGATCAGTTTTCAATCCAATGTTTTTTAGTAACGTTTTTCAGTTTTTATTTCTTTATGGGAGCACCAGCCAAAACTTCAGTTTGTTGAACTCCAAACTAATTTTCCTTTTTAGATTGTATTCCCCCAATTACGGCTTGTAGGATGATATTGATGTATCCACGTCCCAGCGAAAACCTTTTACTCATGTTAAATCGAAAGTGCCACTGTCGTGGACGTTTAATCGCAGTTATAGAGTATTTTTTGAATTAATACAGTTTCCTGTAAAATTGTCGTATTTAGTAAAGCGTTTTAACAATAGATGTCGAAGAATAAAAATATATTATTCTACGCTTCACAACTAGTTTTGAAAAATATTTTTCAAAAACAGTGACCGTTCAACGAAGAAGAAACAACTACTTCCCGGGCTACAGGCCCCGACAGATATTGAATTACACTTCTAAGTCAAACGGGGTTGGTAAATCTACAAGATTTAAACCAACCATTCTGGTTTGCAACTAGAAGGGATAACACAACTTGTAGACCGGTTTCGGCGTATTGCGCCTCATCAGTACAAGGTATATGTTATCGTCCGAGAGTTAGTCTCGGACTGAAATGTGACTACAATCAACAACGGTACATATTGTCCAGTTACGGAAATATTTTTGTTGCGAAAATAGCGACATCTCACCTCTAAGACACAAACCAAAATTCGAATGAGACAACAAACCACGTAGATTTGAAACAAAAATGAATTAATACAGTTTCCTGTAAAATTGTCGTATTTAGTAAAGCGTTTTAACAATAGATGTCGAAGAATAAAAATATATTATTCTACGCTTCACAACTAGTTTTGAAAAATATTTTTCAAAAACAGTGACCGTTCAACGAAGAAGAAACAACTACTTCCCGGGGTACATGCCCCGACAGATATTGAATTACACTTCTAAGTCAAACGGGGTTGGTAAATCTACAAGATTTAAACCAACCATTCTGGTTTGCAACTAGAAGGGATAACACAACCTGTAGACCGGTTTCGGCGTATTGCGCCTCATCAGTACAAGGTATATGTTATCGTCCGAGAGTTAATCTCGGACTGAAATGTGACTATAATCAACAACGGTACATATTGTCCAGTTACGGAAATATTTTTGTTGCGAAAATAGCGACATCTCACCTCTAAGTCACAAACCAAAATTCGAATGAGACAACAAACCACGTAGATTTGAAACAAAAATGAATTAATACAGTTTCCTGTGAAATTGTCGTATTAGGTAAAGCGTTTTAACAATAGATGTCGAAGGATAAAAATATATTATTCTACGCTTCACAACTAGTTTTGAAAAATATTTTTCAAAAACAGTGACCGTTCAACGAAGAAGAAACAACTACTTCCCGGGCTACATGCCCCGACAGATATTGAATTACACTTCTAAGTCAAACGGGGTTGGTAAATCTACAAGATTTAAACCAACCATGTACCGTTGTTGATTATAGTCACATTTCAGTCCGAGATTAACTCTCGGACGATAACATATACCTTGTACTGATGAGGCGCAATACGCCGAAACCGGTCTACAAGTTGTGTTATCCCTTCTAGTTGCAAACCAGAATGGTTGGTTCAAATCTTGTAGATTTACCAACCCCGTTTGACTTAGAAGTGTAATTCAATATCTGTCGGGGCATGTAGCCCGGGAAGTAGTTGTTTCTTCTTCGTTGAACGGTAACTGTTTTTGAAAAATATTTTTCAAAACTAGTTGTGAAGCGTAGAATAATATATTTTTATTCTTCGACATCTATTGTTAAAACGCTTTACTAAATACGACAATTTTACAGGAAACTGTATTAATTCATTTTTGTTCCAAATCTACGTGGTTTGTTGTCTCATTCGAATTTTGGTTTGTGTCTTAGAGGTGAGATGTCGCTATTTTCGCAACAAAAATATTTCCGTAACTGGACAATATGTACCGTTGTTGATTATAGTCACATTTCAGTCCGAGATTAACTCTCGGACGATAACATATACCTTGTACTGATGAGGCGCAATACGCCGAAACCGGTCTACAAGCTGTGTTATCCCTTCTAGTTGCAAACCAGAATGGTTGGTTTAAATCTTGTAGATTTACCAACCCCGTTTGACTTAGAAGTGTAATTCAATATCTGTCGGGGCATGTAGCCCGGGAAGTAGTTGTTTCTTCTTCGTTGAACGGTCACTGTTTTTGAAAAATATTTTTCAAAACTAGTTGTGAAGCGTAGAATAATATATTTTTATTCTTCGACATCTATTGTTAAAACGCTTTACTAAATACGACAATTTTACAGGAAACTGTATTAATTCAAAAAATACTCTATAACTGCGATTAAACGTCCACGACAGTGGCACTTTCGATTTAACATGAGTAAAAGGTTTTCGCTGGGACGTGGATACATCAATATCATCCTACAAGCCGTAATTGGGGGAATACAATCTAAAAAGGAAAATTAGTTTGGAGTTCAACAAACTGAAGTTTTGGCTGGTGCTCCCATAAAGAAATAAAAACTGAAAAACGTTACTAAAAAACATTGGATTGAAAACTGATCACAAATAGAAAATCCCAAATACTACTATGAAGTTCAAAAATACAAAGATGTTCCAGATGACGTATCTTCCATACTGAACCGGTTGTAGAGATCTCGGACTCGTTGGTTGGATTTTTCCTACAAATCAATGTCTGTTCATTTCAAAACCCGGCAAATCCATATTCCAATATCAAGATGCGACAAATCTACTTAAATCATTGATTTCATAACTGAAGTTGTATGTTCTTTGTTGAAATCGATTAAATAATCGATGGACCAGCCCAGATTTTACATACCTGCAAAAAATATAGTTTTTCATGTAGATTTGTTGGGTTTTGTAACTAGATGATTTAATATATGAAGTAGTAATAATAATATGAAAAAATTCCAAGCAAACCATGATAAACATAAAATTTAAATTTGAAAATAAATTGGAAGTAAAATACTCACTGAATAGCCCATTCAGAAACGGCGGCTTATTAGCCCGTTGCTTCGATTTTTCCCATAAAAATCAAAAGCTTCCCATTCTCGGTGCTAATGTTTCGAGTCATAGCCTTCCACTATTACGGAAAAAGGTTAAGACCATTTCTTATATTAGGAAAACAAAAGCAAAAGTTCTTGAAAATGAAGGCAATCACGAACGTACATCGAGAAAGAGTAAATGGGATATAAAAGTACTTCATGAAAGCTCATACAAAGGAGTTTTTTCCCGCATAAATGGTAATTTATCTATAAATGGGATATAAAAAGTACTTTATTGTGGTTCCTTTGAAGGAATTCTCAAACTGAATGGTCATTCATCTGTTGGTTTGAATGATAGTGAAAACGCATTTCTGAATTAAATAAAGAGAGAAATACTTGAACACAATCATAATAACTAATTTTTCCGAAAGTAACAATATGTTTAGGCTTAGGAATATCAGAACGAAGATATTCAATGTAGTCAAAGAGTATTCTCAATTGTTCCATAAATGCAGTAAGTTGAATTGGAGATAATATTTGCAAAGTTGCCCAACAGCATCTGAAAATACGTTGATTATTTGAGAATTTCAAGTGAAGACGTCGACACACTGGATTTTGGAGTGATTTGTAATCTGAATCTGTGAGTGTTATTAGAGTATTCTATTGAATCTAGATAAATTGGATCTCAACTACTGAAAAGACTAGTTTAGTGCAGATTTTTGAAGATTGATAATATTTGGTTGATTTGACCTTACTTGTGAATATGGTGAAGATAATGTTCAACTATCTTCTGTTTGTACAGTAATTGTTTACAAAAAGAGCCATAGTATGTGACTCCAATACTAATCAGTTAAATCGAATAGAAATTAAGCGGTCAGATCGGATTCAGGAGAGTTCGGCATCAAGTAACCCTGTAAGATTTCTACCGTCGAGATGTTAAGTGAAAATAGTTTTCGACGTCACCAGCCCTGTCGAAATAACATTTCAATACCGGAATCTGTCGCTAAGCATGCAACTGTCGACTTGACAGATGCATTGCTCATGCATGTCAGGTTAACCTCAAAAGAAAGTTTTTTCAATTTTGTTTTTTGTTAAAAATGTATTTTGTGATGGGTATTTTATTTGGAGGAATTGGAATGTTATGTATTTCCGATGACTTTGTCATATTACATATCGTTCTTCATAGACATCTTTACATTTTTTAATTTTCATTTAAAATCATTTGTTTTTTTTATATTACTTGTAACTTTATTTCTCTTGGCCTTCCTGCACTCGTGCATTACCTATCACAGGATTAATTATCTTGGAGTTGAAAGAAACTATTTTTCCATTTTACAAATTTGAGGTTAGGTATTCATAATCGAAATGTAGTTTATTTTGCAGTAAAAAGTGATGATAACCCAAATATTTCCATAACACTAATACCCATACAAACCATATTAGTGGTCTACCCAAGGAGAATACGTTTGTTTAAATAAAAAATATGGTCCTATGAGCTTTTATTCGTGCATTTCTTCCATTTTGCATTTTATTTTATTTTGTTCTCAAGACAAAAACTGTAATTTCCTCGATTATTTGCTTAAGAATGTTTATTTGCTGTTTGCTAATATGAAATCTTGTGCTTTTTGTAGGTACTTAGATATTTAACCAGGCAAAAAAATTATTTGAATACTTTTAGTATTTATTCCTTTTCTATTGGTTTTTATTAGGTATTTTTTTTGTATAAAGTGTTTTTAGATAATAATTCACTCCATAAAAGATTTAAAATTAATAAATTATAATTAAATTTCACTTGCATTAGGTTTTTTATTTCATTTTCCCATGATCATTCCTTAAAGTATACTTATAGGATATGCAGCTGGATGATTTAATACATAACTGTTATTATTAAAGTGCAAAATCTTTCAATTGCAAATATTGTACAATATTACTCGTATCCTTAAACTTAAAAATTCAAAAAACCGCCATTAACTAGTTCCAAACCCATCCACTGCGATCGCTGAAATTCTTCTTCCATATCTTGTCTGTCTTGTGGGTCTCGATTGAACGCCTTCATCTTTACTTGGTTACTTGGTTATAGAATAGGGTCGATTATCCTGAAAGCAGAATATTTGTTAGGACATGTTATCATACTCGATGTCCAATGAATTCAGGTACTGTTGATTGTATTGTGGATTCGCGATTGTTAATCAGTTCATTCATTAAGCCCGATCAAGTTTTCAATTCCTCGGCACACCTTCCGGCATTTTGAGCTATTGGTTGTACTGCTCAAGTTAAAGAACCAGTTGTCTTCACCAGACTATCTATCTTTTCACAGGCTGTTTCCCGGAGTAATCATTACTTAAACGCTTCAGTTCCAGGATTTCATATCTCCAAGTAGTCAATGCGTGGGACTGCCCTCCTCTCACGTACCAAATCGACAAATAATAAGCTCGTTCCTGTCTTTGCCAAAGGTACCTATACATTTGCTTCCTTAGGATGCAGTGCAGTAACCGGTAAGTAATCATGTCACTTTCTTCATTTGACCTCTTCTTAGGTGAATTATTTTGTTGGTCAGCGGCTTCAAGAGTTTCTTGGTTCAGTAGTTTGTTGTGTTCCTGCTCAGTAATGCACGTGACTCCAGTAGGTCAAGTTTGATCTACCGAGATATACTCCCCCGTATCGAATACTGGTTAAGCATCAGTGAATCCAACCCTTTATTCGCTGAAGTACCTGTCTCTTCATTGCCTACAATATCTTTGTGCACTAGGACGGCCTTAAGTGTTACCATATTTTGGTTAACTATGGTTGATAATTTTTGTAGGTAGTCCCAGAATAGTCTAGATACGATCTGGAGGTATAATAAGAATTCAAGTGGTGCCTGACTGTCGGAGAGTATGAGGATATTTTACCTCTACCTGCCTGTTTTGATGTTTATGAGTTTGTGGATAGACACAAAATCTACAGTATTCCCAAAATTAACGATATTAAGAGTAGATCTGATATCCTATCAATAATTACTTTATTTGCTATGATCCACTCGAGGAAAACTTCAAGAGATGTTAAGTTCAGACCTCAATTTTCTGATAAGAGATTAGTTTTCACAAAAGTTATTCGTATAATGTTATTTTCTCAAATTGAGGTGCAGTTCCTTAATTCGCGAGTACTTTTATCTTGAGTTATAAGTAGTATTTTTCTCATTTTATCAATATTCTACTCGGTGTAGAAAGCATGCAACAATTAATTCCTTCATTTAAATATAATCAAATGAAATGAATTGTAAATATTTCTTGCCAAACTCCATTTTTCTGTGGATTAACCTACGATAGCGCTTTAAAAAATTGGAATATGAGGTTAAAGAGTCAACTCCATCAATACATGTCAGTGGAAAGTGTTGGTGTAATCGTACTACAGCTTGTGTGTGGCTGCAAATAACGTTTGAAAGGATTCCTACACATATTTACTAGTTTCATCCAAGTGAATCAATATTTTTGCCAATTCTGTTGATTTTTAATTGAAAACTGTTATGCCACTGTGCATGATTTTTATACCACTGAATACATGTTACCAGACTATAAAGGCTACTTGTAGATAATGAAGTGGTTTTCAATACACCGAAACAATTAAAGAATTTGTTAAACCTGGATATCCCGACCTTTTTTTAGAAAACTTTTCAAGCTCCATGAACTCCATATTGGAAAATTTCAACACATGTCCTATTTGACCGTTCCACGTTCAAACAATGTAAAAAGCTACTATTGACATGGAAAGGTTTACCATTTTTTGCTTTACAGAATTAATAGCTGCCAAAGTATAAAAACAGAGAACGCAACGATCCATTTCAGAACTGAAATATTTGTTGGTCGTACACTGCATGTACAGTATTTTTTATATACAGCATTCAATTAGTTGATATATTATCTGGAATCTTCGTTATAAACACTGTAACTGAAAAACATTTGGGTTTTGGTTTTCTCTTGAACTTTCAATGCAGAAGAATCCCAGATTAATCCAATCTAGATACAAAAGCTTGTCGACATACAAGATACAAGGATTCAAAAATTTACGGATTGTTGTTTGCATGGAGCAATCAGAATCAAAAAGTATGATGTTTGATCCATCATGATGTTCGGGGCGATACGAAATAGGTACGATATTTATTCTGGAGCATAATGTCTTTGAGAATATAACTTCTCCACGACTATATAATCACACCAGTGAAGAATGAAAAATAATTCACTCTTGTTAGCCAATCACATTCTCTGATTATCAGAATTCACGCCAAAATTAACCAATCAAATCGTCTCTTTCAAAACGTCAAATATCTAACTACGCAAAATAAGCAATTGTAATATCTTTACCATAAATTTTGCAAAAGAATGAATCTGAATTAAGTACCTATATTTATGGTATCTCTATTATTATTCCTAATAATGTTATAATTACATTTAAAAACGTAAATATTATAATAAAATATTAAAAATATGAGTTACCTATATTTATGTTCTTGACATTTCAATAAATAAATGTGGTTGATAGCTCAGTGGTAGAGATACTTGACTCTCACGCGAGCGATCAGGGTTCGATTCGCAATGGAATTTTTTTTAATGCATAGTCGTGGAGAAAGTATAGTCTTTTACTTGTGTAGAATGGGTATTATTCACTTGGATGATTCCAAAACTCACTCGCTGCGCTCGCTCGATTTGGAAACTTCATCCGCGTGAATAATAGCCATCATTCTAGATTAGTTGAAGAATATACTATTCTTGCTGAGAAAACTATGAACCAATTTAACTGTTTTTCAACCAAATTAATAAACTATGTTTCAGGAAGACCTGTGTAACTTGACAATGACAACTCAAATAGATATTATGAAATGAGTCTCAGAAACTAGTAGCTCCTTTAGACCTATTTCCCGGAGGAATTTTAGGATGTCTGCAGGCTTCAGTTTAGGTAAGTGTCCCTGTTCTTTCTAGTAGTCTCCTAGGTATTATGCCCTAAGATTTTGAATTGCTGTACAATCCGCAAGTATGTGAATGAAGGTTTTTTCTACCGTTCCACAGAACCTACATTATTTTTGCTCCACTAGTCTGTCCTGTTAGGGTGTCCATCCAGGCGACAGTGTCCCGCCAGGGCACCTTCAAAACTCGATGTGCAGTTTTACTCTGGCTTTGGCACTCAATTGTCCTCACCTGATTGTAGTTTACCAGGAGTACTACTGGATCTTCCCATTGGTCAGGTCATCTCTTCTTCTAGGCGTTGCCTATTTCTTCCAGTATTACATTGGAGCTGATATCGCTAAAGGGTAACTGTATCTCGCCTAGATCATCAAGTTTCACTAGACATTTCCATACCATTTTAGAACTGACAACGCGAGAACTCAGTGCTTTAGTGGCTGCTTGACTATACAATATGAAAATAAGTTTTTGCATTTTATATATTTCATCAATATTGGCTGGGTATACTTTCCTAGCTTTCGGAGTATTTCGTTCCTGACCCTTACAATCATATCCCATTACCTTCTATTGCTCTTGAGCCTGCTGTATACCATAGACTGGCATCCTTTCCAAACATGGTAATGGTATTTGAATCCCATTCCTTCTTGTTGCTTAATTTCTTTGAGAAGTTATACTTTTTCATCATACCATCTAGTGGCATGTCCCAGGTTTTCTGATTTCTAAGAAGCGAGGAGGTGGTTTTTCAGTGATTACCTCTCTACTTAGTTTGTATCTTGTTCTTTCTGCAAAACTTTCCACTACCATATGTAGTAGCGTGAAGTTGAGAATCACGTCCATGGCCGCCGTTGAGCATGTTTTCATTGCTTCTCTATTGCTTATACAGGTTAGTCTTTGAATTCTGGAGAGGTTGTCTCTCGTCGTCAATAGGCGAGTCCTACTACTACTCAACGCAATGGCTCCGTAAGTGTTGATTAGTCTCAATATGGCAGTGTACATCCAGCTCAGGATCCTTGGGCTACAACCTCAATTTTCCTTTGTCAGGTTCCTGCACCATTAGAGCCATTTCTGCTTTGTAAATATATAATCTCCTTTCCGTGTTTGTTTTACAGGAGTTCACAGTTTGGAATCAGACCTGGATATTATTCTTCTTCTTCTTGGAAGAATACTGTGGCTCACAGTAAACACGTCGATTTTGGATTAGGAGTTATGAGGCATAGTCCACATAAAATAGAAGTCGGGCTAAACGTGACAAGGATTGCGCACGGGCGTAGCAGGCAAGGCGAACAGACGTGGCGGAGACTTGACGTGTGCAATGCAGACAGCATGGGTGGGATAGTGACGAGATATGTTGTCAAAGCTGCATTTCATAGACGAAGGCACTATTCTTGAATTTGCATGTTGATTTGATGTTGATGTTGATTTGATGGAGGTTGACTTTGACGTATAATAATGAGAAATAGATATCGATCGTTATTCAATAATAAGTGGAATCGCCTCGTGATACAGGGCCAGTCAATAAATCTTTATACAAACTTTTGAAATGTGTTTTTACTAGTATATAAAAAAATCTTTAAATAAACTTTCTTTTTTTTTTTATTAGTTTCTTTAAAGTTATATTTTGATAAGGAGAACTATTACAAACTTGTCCTTGGTCCTCAAGGACTGCAGGTATGAAGGAGAGGGGCGGGGGGAATCATAGAAGGGACAACAGCAGCTGTTGACGCGGTATCCCTAACAGATTGGTACACGTAGCAAGGCTAAATACATAGCTATTTTTGTGCGTTTCGAAAAAAAAAGATTTCTAATTTATATTTATCTACTATTTATGAATATTTATTATTGTGTAGTTAGTGCGACAAAACTTAATTATTGAATACTCACATCACTACAAAACAATTGTATTTTTCAAACTTTCAAAATGGATGGTGAGTATTTGTTTTTTATTCATTTTGCACGCGTATAAAAAAGAATCCTGAATACTCAATCGTATATCCTATAATATATTGATGCCAAAAGTTAGAATGTTATAGTAAAATTCAATAATATAAATTCATTAATCATGATATAAAAGTTAGTTATTGATAACTAATACTTGTTGTTACAGCCTCGTATCAAAATGAGTGAACCATCGAATAGTGATGGAAATAAAAGTAATGATTGCCTCATTTGTGACAAAATCGGATCGAAAGCAAATTACATTACAGGAATTATCTACCCAAATGGACCCTACAAAGTTCCAAAAATTCACATAAGGATATTTTACTGCGAGACGTTCCAGTGTTTTTTTTCTGGGATTTCCACGGATCAAACCATTGAACAATCTATAAGTGTTGTTCTTTTCAGTGTTTAACATTTTATTACGTTTTGCATTACACTTTAGTTTTTGATTGTATTGTAGCGACTTTCGGTAACCACATGCATTTATTTTATAATATCTTAATTGTTGCAATAAACTTGGAAACGATAACATTTTTGAATAAAGAATGGAGAGACCTTTCAAACGTTATATCACAAGCATATACTTCCGATTTAAAAAAAATGGGGGTTGTACCTGTCATTCGAAGGGGGCTGAAGGTAGGAATCGCATTTTCACGTTGAAGAACGACAATTTATAATTTGAATTCGACGTGTTTCGAGATTTTTCATAAATATGTACAGTAACCGTTTGGCTTTTTTTACATACTGTATGTTTTCCAAAAATGATATAAATAGTGGAAGGAAGTCTGATGAATAATTTATTTTTGTTATGTGAATATGTTAAATGTGGCACTAAGATTTCCCATTGTTATTATGATTCTCAAGTATCTAAGCTAACAGACAAAAAAGTTTCAACGTAAATATTGTATTCCGGGGTTAAAAGGGTGACTTCCTTCAAAAATTTACAAAAACAAAAAAAAGTATTGCTCTATTATATTTTTTAATAATACTCATGATTTTTGACAACATGCTCCCTCCTATGTTTTATTATACTTAGCATATACATATATACATACATGAATAATATTTAATCGACCCTTTTTTGTCCCCAGATTTAGTGCTATAGTTAATGAGCAAATTTATTTAAAATGTTGTCTCAGTTAAAGGTCTTTAACTGTTATTTTTTCCAAAATGCATTTTTCCTCAACTACCACTATCGTTTCTATAGCGTATTGAAAAAGAACATTTCTGCTCGACTCTATTTCCCATTGTCGCCTCTCTTCTCTGTCAATTCACTCCAATGATCGCTGCTTGCTTCTATACAGGTGGTTGGCAAGTCTTGTTACTGTATACAAAGTAAATCAAGACAGGCTTTTCATTGTTTTTCAAATAGTTACCCCAGTTATGCTGATCTTTTGCGTTCATCATTTCCCTAATTATTTTGTGTGAATTATATGCCTTTAAATTACTGTTGACGCATTAGTGCACCAGACACTAACAAATAACACAACATAACTATTACTCAATTAGTTCCACAAATTACAAGATTCGCGTGAGTTACACTCTTGATCAGGAAAATCTAGTGATTCATGAAAGAAGTAGAGTATTATTTATTAAGTTTCTGCTATGGAATTTGTTAATCACAATTCATATGATAACTCCAAATCTAAATATAATAATATAATTATTGTTAATAATAATTGTTTTGGTTCCTTATCAAGATTTTGCGTAGTTTTGCTGTACTTAGGAATTACTCTATCTGCTACTAATTCTATTTCCATCTTTTGATTAGACAATTTCTTTTGCCCTTTTTAGCCGCTTCAAATCATCAACAGCATTTTCTACGTCAATTATTCAATAAAAATTTCTTCAGACCCGTAAAAACTTCTTTGCACGTCACTGGCACAAATACAGGACAAATACGCTGAAAGACGGAAATTTGAGGAGATAGGGGACCCAATGGTTTGGAAATATTCACAGATTTCAATTAAGCTACGGAATAAGGTCCTTACCTGCCAAGATTTGACGATTATTACCGAAAATTCCGGAAAAACTGGAAAAAGGATGGTCCATCGTAAAAATTTCAGTGTTCTGAATCACTTCAAAATTTACATTTGTCGCTAGCAGTTGCGAAACGAACGTAAAAATGTGGAGAATTTAAAAATGCAAATTTCTAACAAAAAGTTTTTATAACGGAGTATCATTTGAAGCACTCTGGTTTTTTGTGATCCAAGAAATATGGTTTGGGTAGATAAATTTATAAAAAAAATGGCGAATTTGGTAATTTGAGTGCCCATTTCTAAAACTGATAGCCTGAGCAATGTCGGAGCCAAGTTTAAAATATTTCTTCCTGGAGTGATGAAATGTTATCCTGTAGTTACAATTCCTTAGAGACATATTATGTAAGATTATATGTATATATATATATATATATATATATATATATATATAAATATATTGTTATGCTATACAATAATTAAACGTGTGGTGATTTAATTTTATTGAATAGTATTATATACCACAAGTATCAGTATCAACCAGAACCTCAAATCAAACAAATTTTATATTTTAAGATGTATTTATTGATCTGAAATGTTTAAAATCCAATACTGTATCGCATGCACGTGTATCTCAGGGTATGATATGGGTAAAGTGAGTTGTCTAAATTTAAGGAGTAAAATTTGAAATGTAACAACCTTCAACGTCAAAATTAAATTAATGATAATTAAATAACTATCTCCAGATTGCAATCCGTGGATGGTCTCCTAGCCTATTACAACCTATATTAAAATAAAATTAACACAATTCCGCACAAACAAAATAACTCTCTCAATATCTGGTCGAAACACCGCCGGTAGCTGTATTGTCTAAATAGAAAACGACTTGTTCTCTGAAGCGAAGAAACTTTGCGTTGCGCAAAGGAAAGATTACTGGTAAGCGTCTCGAATCTGGGTACTGGTTTACAATCAGCTGTTAGGTACAAGTTTTAGTATAAAATTAATTACATTACCATCGTTTGTTGCTGCATGATCTCTCTTGATCTTGAATTTGAACAACCTTTACTGCATTCAAATCGAAGGTAAGTTATGTAAGATATTTCTAACTCACTATATCTTTTTTATCCGTTTTATTTAAAGTTTTCGTACATTTAAACTTGTAACGTCCATTACTTTTTTGTCTCCCCCTTAGTTACTTATCACCTAACAAACTTCCTTCCCGTTGCTAACGAATATTCTTTTGTTTCTTCTTTATTTATTATAGAAATTACTAATTTTTGTTGAAATCCAGTTACTGACAGTTCATATTATTTAATCAAATAAAAATGTCCATAACAACCAATGTTTTTGTACATTTCCAATATCAACTTTATCAGCTGATTTATACAGGGTACATAAAATATCTAACAGAAAGTATCTAATTTAATCATTTTAACGTTATTGCTAAAAATGATGGACATAACATAAGATTCCCATGTACATATGATACAATCCCTAAAAGTAACCATTTCATCACATTTATAATCATCTCAATTTTAGTACAACTTCCCTGATATTCTGAAGGATTTTATTTTTGTGTACTTTAAGAAAATCTCTCAGAATTTCATTCTCAATTGAAATTGCAAATATTGAATCGAAAAAATTGAAATACAAATTATTATTTTTTTCTTTTTATAATTAAGTGATATCTAAAATATTCTAAAATTCATAATCTCATAACAAATGTTTCTCAACACAAACATCTCATCAACTATTTAGTGAATTATTACTAACCACTAACAATGAATTATTATTGATTACTAATTCTATTTTATATTTTTTTTAGATTCATGAAACTTATAAAGTTGCGAAATATGAAATATCCCTCTAATCTGTCCATTGATTGGGTTAGCGAGTTCATAGCTATTGGTTCCTTGTTCCGTAACTATAGTATAAGGACCTTCATATGGTAATTGAAGTTTGGCACATCGATTTTGTTTATAGTTAGCTACTTGGAGTGCTCTGAGAATTACTAATTCTCCTTTTGAAAAGGTAGTGTGCTTATTTATTTTTTATACCTTCTTTTTATATATTTTTGAGAGTTTTTTTATTAATTTATTATTGGCTTTTAAAGAAAATATTCCCTCCTCAGACTTCATTATATTGACTCCTATTTTTGCTTTTGTATGGCTTTTAACATCACGTTTAGCAACTATGATTATTGGATTTATGTATGGTGTTTCACTATATTCAATTATATCGTCTTTAAGTTATTTTTTTACAGCTTCTTGTACTTTATCTTTTAATTTGTATGGAATGGGGTATGTTTTTGGTTTAAATTGTTTCAGATCTCTTATTTTTATTTCATGTACATAATCTTTTGCAACTCTCGACTCTTTGTTCATTAATCCTCTGTACTTTTTCATCAATCCTTCTACACCTTTCCTTTCCTTCTTATCACAATAAAAATCCATTCCTTTCTTTTCTTCATTTAATTGAAATGTCCTTTTACCTGGATTCATTTCCTTCTTATCATCTTCATTCAATTGAAATGTCCTTTTACCTGGATTCATTTCCTTTTTACCTTCTTCATTCAATTGAAATGTCCTTTTACCTGGATTCATTTCCTTTTTACCATTTTCATACTTCACACCTTCTTCATCATACCATGCATTGTTTCTTTTGCATTTCCTGTCATATTTTTCATAATATATGTCTTCTGTATCTTCGTTTTCTATTCCCTCATCCTTAGTTAAGTTAAATTCAATGATGTTTCCTCCCAAAGTTATTGTTTTATTTGGGTAATTGATTATAGCTGCATGTTTTTCTAACTCATCTGATGCAATTAACATGTCACATTCCGTATTAGGTATTATTAGAGTTTGAATATTGTAAATATTATTATTTAAAGTTAAATTTACACAAATAGCTTTATTAGTTTCCGTTATTTTTTTAGAGTTAACCCCAACTAATGTTATTTTAGGCACTCTTATCATATTATTTTTAAAATTAGGTAATTTAGTAACTAGTGATTCTTTAATTATTGAAGTTTCACTACCATTATCAATTATGACTTCAATATTTATTTGATCAATTATTCCTTGAATACTTATTAATCCTATGTTTTCTTTTTCTTTTAGATCCTGACACGGTTTGAGAAACTCAATAGGATGAACATAGCTAAACCGCAAATCAACTGTGTCATCCGGTTTTAAAAATCCGCATGCACTATGGCATCTGTCACCACTTCGTGACGATTTGTAACTCTAACAGGAGAATTTTCTCTACTTATTTTATTCTCATTACTAGATCTTGTACAATTAGTTCGTCTAATGTCAGAGTTTGTGTGTCTTGTATTGTTTTGATTATTTTCGTACCTTCTGTTATATTGTTCCCTATTGTTAAATTGTGTACTATTGTTCTGATTGTATCTGTTATTATAAGTTCTATGATTAAAATTATTATTATTTGATCGTATTCTGTTATAATTGTCATTGTTATTATTAAAGTACTGTTGTTGGTTATTTTGAAAATTCCCTTTGTTGGAGTAGTAGTTTTCATTTGACCTTCTATTATTGAAATTTTTATTATTACTTTTATTTTGATCTCTGTTGTAATTATTGTTTGTTTTATTATCGTTAGTTTTATAAGGTTTCATATTCCTTTCCATTTTTAATAAATAGTTAATGAGTTGTTCCATATTATTAAGATTTTGTATTGCAATTATTTCTGATAATTCCGGTTTAAAATGTCTGGAAATGAATAGAACTATTTCGTTTTCATTTATTTTGGGCTCTAGATACTGTGCCTGTGAAAAAAGTTGTAAAGCATAGTTACTCATTGAGTTGCCCCTTTTTTCATCGTATTTTCCAAAATAAAGAGACTCTCTCGTATATCCTTGATTGTGTTCCCCCCAAAAATAACGTAAGAATAAACGTTCAAACTGTTCAAAATCGTTCAGTTCATATTCTTTGCACGTAAACCACAATTGTGCAGGACCCAATAAACATGTTCTGATAACATCTTTCAGACTTTCAAAATCCTGGTAATGTCCATACTTGTTTTTGAGTGTATTCATGAAAACTCTGGGATGTAATCTTTTTGTGTTTCCATCGGATTTCAGATTTTGTTCATATTGTAGGACTTGTACTGCTGGTATCGTCCTATTTTCTCTTAAGTTCTGTTCCATTTTGCTTTTCCACTCTTTCATTTCCATTTGTAGGTTTTTTTCTGTTTTTCTATGTTTTTCTTCTGCTATTTGTAGGTTTAGTTGTAGTCCTTGTTTGATATTTCCGTTTAGATCTTCTAATTTGTTGTCAATATCTGTAATTTCCTTTCCGTTCTCAATGCACTTCCGTTCCACTGCTTCTATTTTATTTAAAATCCCTGTATTTTCTTGTTTTCTCTCATTTATTCCAATCTTAAGATTGTCTTCCAAATTTTTTAACTTCTTTTCATGTTCATTTATTCTGGTCGTAGCTAGTTCTGCCTTCTTCTCTAATTTCTCCAGATGATCTCTAATAATATTCTCCATGTGATCCAGTTTTTTGTTATTTTCATTTTTCATTTGATCAAGTTTGGTGTTATTTTCTTCGAGTTTGGTGTTATTTTGTTTTTTCATTTGATCAAGTTTGGTGTTATTTTCTTCTTTCATATGATCAAGTTTGGTGTTATTTTCTTCCTTCATTTGATCAAGTTTGGTGTTATTTTCTTCGAGTTTGGTGTTATTCTCTTCCAGTTTGGTTTTCATCGTTTCCATCATGTTTTGTAGAAAACCAAGAATGTTTTGATTTCCCTGTGATATATTGTCTCCAGCTGTTTGTTCTCGAATCTGCATTCTTGTGTCATCATCATCCATATTAAAAATGTATGTCTCAGGATTTTCTCCTTTTAGTATCAGAAATTGTTCTAACCTTTTTATTAATTTTGTTTTATCACCCGTACTATCTATTCCCCTTTTTTCTAATTGTTCTTTTAATTCTACTAGTTTTAGTTCGTTTATGGTTTTGTTCATTTGGTTCTGCATTGTGTTATAATTTATTTTCTGATAATAAAGATTTTTAAAGCTTAAGCGTTTATTTATTTATTATTTTATTAATGTGGTTTGAATTTTTATTGATTTGAATTGAACTCCTGATTGCTGATATTAATATTGCAAATATTGTATTATTGATAACTCAATTCGAGCTGCTACACGTTGGGCACGCCAATTGTTATGGTATACAATAATTAAATGTGTGGTGATTTAATTTTATTGAATAGTATTATATACCACAAGTATCAGTATCAACCAGAACCTCAAATCAAACAAATTTTATATTTTAAGATTTATTTATTGATCTGAAATGTTTAAAATCCAATACTGTATCACATGCACGTGTATCTCAGGGTATGATATGGGTAAAGTGAGTTGTCTAAATTTAAGGAGTAAAATTTGAAATGTAACAACCTTCAACGTCAAAATTAAATTAATGATAATTAAATAACTATCTCCAGATTGCAATCCGTGGATGGTCTCCTAGCCTATTACAACCTATATTAAAATAAAATTAACACAATTCCGCACAAACAAAATAACTCTCTCAATATCTTGTCGAAACACCGCCGGTAGCTGTATTGTCTAAATAGAAAACGACTTGTTCTCTGAAGCGAAGAAACTTTGCGTTGCGCAAAGGAAAGATTACTGGTAAGCGTCTCGAATCTGGGTACTGGTTTACAATCAGCTGTTAGGTTTTAGTATAAAATTAATTACATTACCATCGTTTGTTGCTGCATGATCTCTCTTGATCTTGAATTTGAACAACCTTTACTGCATTCAAATCGAAGGTAAGTTATGTAAGATATTTCTAACTCACTATATCTTTTTTATCCGTTTTATTTAAAGTTTTCGTACATTTAAACTTGTAACGTCCATTACTTTTTTGTCTCCCCCTTAGTTACTTATCACCTAACAAACTTCCTTCCCGTTGCTAACGAATATTCTTTTGTTTCTTCTTTATTTATTATAGAAATTACTAATTTTTGTTGAAATCCAGTTACTGACAGTTCATATTATTTAATCAAATAAAAATGTCCATAACAACCAATGTTTTTGTACATTTCCAATATCAACTTTATCAGCTGATTTATACAGGGTACATAAAATATCTAACAGAAAGTATCTAATTTAATCATTTTAACGTTATTGCTAAAAATGATGGACATAACATAAGATTCCCATGTACATATGATACAATCCCTAAAAGTAACCATTTCATTACATTTATAATCATCTCAATTTCAGTACAATATATATATATATATATATATATATGAAGTTTGATATAAAGACTGAAAAATGTTATATAGGTAGATATAACGGGGATTTTCAGTCAAAAATTCAATAAAATCTTTTATTCACTAAAAGCCAAGCTTTCGTGTCGTTTTGACACTTCTTCAGGGCACTTAAAAATATACAATATTGAAAATAACAGGATTTAAAATAAATACAACTACCCACATGTGAAAATTAATTGAATTTGGTACATAAAATGATAAAAACTTGTAAATGTTGAAAAAAAATATAAAATATAGAATTATAATGGTGACATACTTCACATAGACAAATCAATAAACAATTTTGTTTAATTTTGCAATTATTCATATCTCTTAGGTTTTGCTTTTCGATTGTAGTTTTAAGAAAATTTTAGGTTAGATTATAACCTAAGAAAATGATTTTGTCAAATAATTTGTTAGTAACTTTGGCATTTATAAAAATAAATCTATTTTTTATAAAAAAATTTATATTGATGATTGATTGTATCGAATGTTATATTTTAGTCCAAAGTCAGGAGGTAGCTATAAATATTGCTAAGATTTTCAATGTCACTTTTCTTGTTCATACTATTATTAGCCTTGTTAATTTCTATCATTTCAAGAAAATATCTCTTAGAAATATTTTGTTCAGTGTGTAATACTTTAGTTTTTTCAAATAACATATTATGGCCTGTTTCAATGGTATGAAGTGTTAATGCACATGACTTTTTGTTAAGTTTTATATCACTTTTATGAGATGTGATTCGATTAGTGAGATTTCTAGAGCTTGTATCAATGTAGTTAAGATCACAGTTATTGCATTTTATTTTATAGACCACATTTGATTTCTTTAAGTCAGGTGTGGAATCTTTCACTTTGCTGTTTAAATTTCCAATTGTTTTAACATTTTTTTGTGTTATCTTTATATTAGTTTCATTTTTGAAAAGTTTTATTATTTGTGTTGATAAATTTTCAATATTTGGAATTGATACATAATTGATATTTTCAATATTTTTGTTCCCATCTGTTTGATTGGTTAAGATATTATTAAGAAAGCTTCTATCATAATTAGTCTTAAAAAGAAATCTGTTAAGAAGTGTTTGAGGGTAAGAATTTTCTAATACGATATCACGTAAAATTTTTAAATTTTTTTGTTTTAGGGAAGGGTGAACTATTTTTTCAATTCTATTTTTGAGACATTGAATGAGATTTATTTTCATTTTTTTGGTGTGAAAAGAATGATAGTTTATATACCTTTCTGAATTTGTTGGAAATTGACAAGGCTAATAATAGTATGAACAAGAAAAGTGACATTGAAAATCTTAGCAATATTTATAGCTACCTCCTGACTTTGGACTAAAATATAACATTCGATACAATCAATCATCAATATAAATTTTTATCATTTTAGGTACCAAATATAATTAATTTTTACATATGAGTAGTTGTATTTATTTCAATTCCTGTTATTTTCAATATTGTATATTTTTTAGAGCCCTGAAGAAGTGTCAAAATGACAAGAATGCTTGGCTTTTAGTGAATAAAAGATTTTATTGAATTTTTGACTGAAAATCCCCGTTATCCCTACCTATATATATATATATATATATATATATATATATATATATAAATATAAAGACTATCCTATATATATATATATATATACAAGGACAGGAATATTGGGGAAGCGGCAAAATTGTAAAATGAGTACTCTTTACACTATTTTCCAAGCTTTCGGAATATCTTTATTTCCATTCTCAAGGACAGCATTCGAGATTGTATTACAAGTTGTTTCAAATGGTAAATACATCTAATAATAATAATTTTGATTTGAATTTTTTAAAAAGTAAATGTCAAAATGATGTCAAACAAAATCGTTTGCTTATAGAAAAAGAAATAGTATATAATTATAACTAACTTATATCTAAAAATATCAAGATTGGCTAGGTTCGTCTTCTTTTTTTTAAATTTGTTTGATGTTATTTTAACCTCAAATGTTTGAAATAGATGAATTTGAAATTTGATGACACTCATGCTCCCTATCAATAGCCAAAAGGTAGTAATAAATATCACTCAATTTTTATGATCACTCTTTCTATTGATGATATTTTGTTCTTGAGATATGTGAGCCATTTCCAAGAAAAGTCTTTTTTTGGTATTTGATTGTATATCTAAAATACTGACAGAATCCATAATATGGTCTTTATCAATTATATGTTTGGCCAAAGCACATCTATCGGGATATAATCTGGAATCACTTTTATGGAGAGAAATTCGGTTTTTTAATTTTTGGCTAGTGTGACCAATATATTTATCCTCGCAATTTCTACAAGGGATACAGTATACTACATTTGAAAGATTGAGAATATCAGTTTTATCTTTAACTCTTGTATAAATTGATTTGATCGTTAAACATGTTTTATTTGCAATTTTTATGTTAGTAAGTGGTTTGAAAGTTCTAATTAATTTTGGTGTAATTTCTCTAATGTATGGCAAAGAAATATAGTAATAGGGAATTTCAGCATGTTCTGAAATAATGTCCAAATTTGGAGAGTTATTATAAAATATGTTTTTTATCAACTTGTTTGGATATCCATTATCTAAAAATAATTGATGAAGGATTTTTAAGTTTTTTTCATGAAATACAGGATCTGAAATATTAATTATTCTATTTTTCATTTGCCTTATCAAATTAACCTTCATAGAATACTTATGATATGACCAAAAGTTCATGAATCTTCCAGAACTCATTGGTTTCCTATACCAATCAATAGATAAAGTGTTATTAGAATTTCTTATCATTCTAGTATCTAAAAAAGGTATACTTTGTAATTCGTCTTCCTTCTCTATTGTAAACTGAATGTGTTGATCATAGTTGTTAAATATGGAACAACTATGATCGTAGAAAAAATGTTGTTCCTAACCAATACGAAATGTGTCTTATCCGCACCAAAATGCAGAAATCGAGAGATCCGAGATACTAGGGGGGTAGGGAAAATGAGGGGTAAAAGGCCGGTAGAGAAGTGGGAAGTAGAGGAGGGGTGAGAAACATCAAAGTAAGGAAAGCCCCAGGGATAGATTGCCTGAGGGGTGATATTATGAAGACGCTGTTGGATGACAATGGGAAGTACTTCTGGGAACTATTCAACAGGGTGCTGAGGGAGGAAGAGTTCCCGGAAGGATGGAAGGTGGCCAGGGTGATACTGATGAAGAAGGCGGGTAGAGAGGGGGAGCGGGCGGGGGACTACAGGCCTATCAGCCTGTTGTGTGGTATGGGTACATTGATGGACCTAAAATCCAAATCCTTCCGTGTGCTGTCTTTCCTGTCTGGCAGATGTAATCTGTTTCTATTTTTTTCTACTGCTCGGGCGCCATTTGTAACCCTCCGTATGGGTAGTTACGTATTGCCGGGTAGGTGCGTACAGTCAGAGACAGAGAAATGAAGCCCACCGAGTCAATACCTCGCTAGACTACTTGCTACGATTCTCGGTCGTCCTTTTATATCTACACTGGCTTGGAAAAAACAGCTTTATATCGAACCATAGTTTTCGCTAGAACGATGTTTCAGTGGGATATCGTTACAGGATAATAAAGGATAGGATTGGGGAGGAAGTTGGTAGGAATGAGTTTTTTAGGGTAAACCAGCACCAGTTCACGAAGGGGGAATCATGCATCTCGGCACTGGGTTTGGTGGAAAGAACTAGGGAGGGCAACTGGAGGAACAAGAAATTGGCCCTACTCGTGTTCTTCGATGTCGGGAACGCGTTCAACAGTGTCAGCAAACGGGCAGTGTTGAGCGCGTTGCTGAGGCTTGGAGTGGGACAGGGGTTGGTTAACCTAGTGGAAGACTACCTGACGAGGCAAGGAGACGAGGTCTCGGTTCTTGGACCAACGCCCTGGAAGTGTGTGTTTGATGAGGTTTGTGGGATAGTATGTGAAGAGGGATGTGAGATTACGGTGTATGCGGACGATGTGTGTCTGGTATGTGCGGCAAAGGGAGAGGCGGAGATATAAAGAAAGGCGGAGAGAATGCGTAGGAAGATTGTGGAAAAGATAGAGCGGTGCGGACTGCTATTTGCGGAAGGTAACACGGTGGGGCTGCTAGTGAAGGGACGGAGCAAGACGAGGGAAGTGGGGGGAGATGGTTAAGGGAAGGAGAATTCGTACGAAGGAGTCTGTGAAATTCCTATGGGTGTGGTTGGATAGTCAATTATCCTTCAAAACTCATATGTCCGGCAGAGAAGGGGAAAGTGAGGGCAGCATGGCTGGGGAGATGGATGTGTAATGTGAAAGGGCCGGGAGAGTGGAAGAGGAGGGTAATTGGTAGGACGGTAGAGCAGAGTATGCTGTACGGTAATGGACTCATCCCCAACGGGATGCCTACCAACCAAACCCACTCGGTCTCTGCACCCGCAGGAATGGCCTAACCCTCGCATTCACCCATTCGAACATGAGTTTCCCATTTTGACCCGAAAAAAAAAACGCATGTCCGAGCTCAGCTACGTGTCGTTCAGACAACTGCGATCGCGTGCGAAAAAGTATCACTCTTCGCAGTATCAGGGAAATAGCTATTTCCGCACGCACTTTAGTTCAAAAAATTCGACTTTCCTGAACGCTTATATTATCATGGAGACTAGATAAGGAGATCGAACTCATACGGAAAAATTGACAAAACGTGCCTTCAAAATCTTTCATCTAGGCAGTTTGTTTTTCCACCGCAGCGTCGCCCTGCAAATCTAATAGACCATTCCAGAGCACATGCCTTCAACAGGTCGACCATATTGTGCTGGAGGGCAACCAAATAGATTAGTTGGAGTTGAATCTTGTGTGTTTCATGAACAAAAATTGACTGATATAAGTGCACTAATTACCCTTCAATAAAATGTCCAGAACACACAAACCAAGTTTAAAGTTGTGATTCACTGAGAGGGCACTGTTCTAAAGCACTAATACAAGCATCGCAGCCGGAAATCGAAAAAAGATACATTATCTCTTCCTCTCCGCATTCCATACTTAACAACACTAAAGAATGATGGCATTTTAGATACCTTCAAGAACTAATTGTAATTGAATTCTAACTTTTATCCTTGTTTACCAGTAAATAATTAAAACTAAATAGAATGTGTGCCCTCCAGCACAATATGGCCAAACTGTCAGTGACATTATTCTGGAATGATATTTACCATCTAAAAACAGTAAGTCAGTATTCAACTTTTCCTCCCTGCGGATGTTATCTACTATAACACTTCCAAATCTAACAGTAAAAAACTGCAAAGTTGACGTTCTCCTGTCATAGCGCTATAAAGACGAAGTCGCTTTGACGCTAGCATATTTTCATGATTAGACTTAAAAACATGGAAAAAAATATAACGTTGCCAAATATTATAATCATAATTAAATTTACAATAAATATTACGTCAAATATTTTCAGCATTACTAATTCATTTAAACCCTAACAATAGAAAAAATATCAACAGATGTTTAACCGCAATCATCAATTTATAAATACTGAATGAACCTCGTACCCTTTGAAAAAAATAAATATAATAACAATAGATACGAAACGTATACCTAGCAGAAAACAAAACATTCAATATACAAACCAGAAGTACTTAGTGCAAAAGTAATCTAGGTCCAATTAGTAATATAATAAATGCTGGCAGTTGATTGGCAAACAAAGGCCATGTTTCAAAGGCCTCACTAATAAAGCGATATTTCCTTAAACATAAGCACGAACTTTCTGATATATTGCTGTTCTCTTTGCTCTGTATCGATGCAAACATGGGAATGAACTCTGTACATGTGCAGACGTGTGCTATATACGGAAAAACAGGACAGATTTTTTATTGACTCAAATGGAAGCGCTGCTCGTTCATAGTAAACATCTGGCGTCATTTTTTAATTGTCTTCTAAATGGTATTTGCGGAAGTATTTATTGATCTCCATTTTCGTTAATAGAATAAGATAAAAATACGTAGATTTATAGATAGTGTGAATTTTTCAATAGAAGTATTATAAAGATAAGAATATAAGCTATTGGTAATTTGTGGTATGAACGAAGGTATACAGTGTTGCTGAAAAGTCTCGCACCAAGGTATTATCTTTGAAACAGTTGAAGGGAAAGATTATTCTGCATATTTTAGAGCAAATGACAAATGATTTTGATGTCAGCGTTTAGCGTACGGACGCCATCTAGAGTTTTTTGAGATGACAACCTAGGTCGAGTGACGTATCACGAAAAAGCTAATTCTTTTCTCTTTCCACTTTAATACAAAATCTCTTATGAAATATGTTTGATTTTTCTAAATTAAATTGTACTGTACCAATGATATGACCTTGCAAGTTTTTAAAATTGAACAAAAAACAATAGTAGTCATTAAAAACGGCAATCACATTATTATTTATGTACAAATTGTCAAAACTGGTACTAACTTCGAATTAGCACGAATATACTGACCGTCAAAAAAATCTGGTCACCCAAAATTTCACACCTTACTCATTCGACAGTTAGTCCCAGAGATGCTCAATAGGATTGAGATTAGAGCTGCAAGCTGGACAAACCGTTTGATGATAATTTTTGCCGAGTTTGAATGGTTTTCTTTGAAAGTGTGTAATTTCTTTAATAACAGAAATGATAACGTGAATAACAAAACAAATTGTTTATACTGCATGGTGCCACATGTTGGAATAAATCAACATTTTCTATTGTAGTTGCTGCATCCTATATGGTAGTTCAAGTTTCGGGTAAAAAACATCTTCACATCTATGTATCCCGTACATTTTCAAATTAATTTCTGGATCAAAATTTCGAGAGCATAATTTTCATATTTCTACAGCAAAACCTATAAAAGAAACATTCTCGAATTATATACCTATAAATAACGTTTTGTTCACGAAGCTAACATCAACATTTATTTTTGAATACGGACCTGTTCCTTTGGTTTTTTCTGTATTTATTGTCATTTTCATATTTTTTATTTCTCTTGCCAATAAGTTGATTAGTTTCTGCATTTAATTCTTTGATTATGCTATGAGTACAATATCGTCCGCATACAGTAGATTACTTAATCTGACCGGCACCATGTTTCTGTACCCTATTATCATGTCCAGATTTCCTCCTTGTCTTTTTTTTCATTTTCTTCACTATTTTGTCCATAATAATGACAAACAATTGTGGGTTTAGGCTATCACCTTGTTTTATACCTTTTTTCATTAAAAACTCTTCCGATCTTTGACCTCCTATCTGCACTCTTGACAGTCTCGTATGTGCTTTCAATTATATTAACTTGAGCTTTCGGTACTTCTAAGTCTTCCAATACCTCCCACATTTTTTCTGTTTCCACTGTATCAAAAGCTGCCTTCAAGTCTATAAATGTTAAATACATTTTTTCTTTCGCTTCTATTGTATTATCAATTAGCCTTCTTAAAATGTATATATTGTCATTTGCTTGTCGTCCTGGTCTAAAAGCTGCTTGTTCCTCTTCTAATGTTGCTTCTATATAACGTCTCAATCGGATCTCTATTATTCTAGTATATATTTTAAAGCTGGTTGAGGCTAAACATATTGGTATATAATTATTGCACAGTATCTGATCCCCTTTTTTATGTATTGGCAGTATAAGGTTATTTCCCCAGTCTATGGAGGGGGAGTGTCCCATGCTTCCCTGCATATGAGACACAGCCATTCTTCTCCTTTTTCTCCTAACCATTTCATCATCTCTGGCGCAACTTCATCCTCCTCACTGGCTTTTCCACATATTTTATCAACTATTCAATTAACTCAATCATTATTTTTAGGAATAAACGCACAGTTGCGAATGGACGAAAAGGTCGAATTCCTATAACTATTCCCTATCTCTTATTTTTTATATTTCACTAATGCGATGCCAATAAAAAGCTGTATACCCTATATAGTTTGCAGAATATTCTGGAATATAGTTGTGGAAGATTCGTCATTCCAATGAAGGTGAACATACAAGTAGTACAATTCAGAGCAGATTTTCAGAATGTGCTCGTTCAAGATTGTGTTCAGGTGGCCTTAGTAGACATGAGGGTGGAAACGCCCTGTATTTTATTGCATTTCCCAATAGTTCTCGGCAAATGACCTAGAGATGCATAGGAATTTCCTATACGCAAGTACAGAGTGTTTTGAGTCTTTTCTTGAAATGTAAAGCTTAAAATTGAAGTAAATTTCTACCCAACTAATGATAACAAAGGTACGTCCACGTCGTCTCAATAGCTGATCATTGCTCGAATGTATTCCATCGTTGAGAAAAAATCATCTGTTCACATTAAAAGTTTCCAGTATTAATATGTATATATGTTACCGTATTTGTTAACCTTAGGTTGCATATCTATATATATATATATATACATATATATATATATATATATATATATATATATATATATATATATATATATATATATATATATATATATATATATAGGTCTAACTACTATTGTGGGGGATGCGGCAATGTGAATAGGTGAACTCTTTTTAGTTTGTTCTGAGCTTTCGGTAATATATTATCACCATTATCAAAGAACTACAAAAGATACATTTATAGATATTTCAAACAGGTATAAATAAATTCAGTTTAAAAGTAAAACATTAATTACTTACAACTAAGCGAGGTTAATCACAATATCTATATATAATATGTATAATATGGAGAAAAAACATGGTATAAGATATAATTTTCTTTTTCAAGAAATTAAATTAAAAATAAAACTATCAAAATTGACATTACGACATCGATGTTAATTTTTAGTAGTCATAGAAATGTCTTTAAATATGTTTAGTATATTAGCAAGTGAAATAATAGTTGGTAAGTTAATATAAAGGAACAGAATTCTCATCTTCAATATTTGAATTTTTTGTTTTTTTGTCAAAAGATAATAAATAGCTATAAATTGTACTAAGTTTTTGAATATCAGTTCTTTTATTTAAGCAATTATCTTCTTGAGATATGAATGCCATTTCCAGGAAAATCCTTTTAGAGTAGTTGTTTTCTTTATGTAAAATTTCAAAGTTTTTATAATCTATTATATATAATGGATTTTTTTTGTTATATCATAACAAAACGATGCCAGATATAATAGTTCGTGGTGGATTAGATGTGATGGTTCAAAAAGTTGCTCGCTTACCGACAGTTTGTAAGTATTGCCTTTTTATTTCACTTTCACTTTAAATCACTGGATTCTTATATAAGATTTTTTTTAAAAAACATGATTATACATTTTTTTGAATATTTTATATTAATATTCCTAAAGATTTTTCTTTATAAATTTCAAATTAAATTCTCCAGTCTTTTTTTACCTTTTTAGACATTTTTTTCCAGTTGTTGATTTTTTTCATTGTTTTTTAAACAAATTTCTTTTTTTCTTTTTCAATCAATCAGATTCATTTTGAGAGTTTGTTACTAATTTGATATTTACAATCTTTGAAAATATTGTAGCTTTATTCAAATGAAATTATGTTATAGTTTCTATATGATATTTGTTTCATTTCTATGTTGTTAATTTTATAATTGCGGTGGTCAAAATTTTTATATTTGTATTTTTATACCCTTAAGTTTTAAGTTGGTATTTTACACAATTTGTTTGAAATTGGTGCTCCTGTTTTTATCTGTCAATTTATGACTTAAATTATTTGATTATACGGGGTTTTTCAAAATTGATTATTAAAATTTAGTATATAGTGTTCGCCAAAACTTATTATGTTTCTTTTACTGGGATGAATTTATTTAAATTAAGTAAACAAATAACAGAGTTGGTCGTATTGCTTTAATTATACCTTATGATTAGTTATATTTTATTTAGGGTATTTTCATACCATGACAATATATATAATTCTTATAAATAAAATAAATGAAACTAACTGTTTCATTTATAACATTAATATGAGTAGATTCCACAAAGTAAGGGTATTTTTTTTTGAATGCTAAGTGGGAGGTTTTCGAGAAGAATCCAAAAGTCATGAATTAAGAATTTTCATCCGTTCAGGAAGAAGCAAAGGAATAGGTGAAGAAAAGTTTGATATAGTAA